>VXAU01000750.1:0-165125 GCA_013399695.1 Formicarius rufipectus
GTTCTCTTCTTCACCTCCGACAGCGAGCTGTGCGGGGCAAAGCTGCTCTTGCTCGCTGCCTCTGCGCAGTCTGGCTCTGATGTGCCTTTAGACCTTGTCCCACTTACAGCTCCTGCAGAAACTGGATCCCGTGCCATGCGAGGAAAGCGCCGCTGGGGATGCGTGTGAGCTGGTTCCCGGAGAGCTTTCTGGGGAGACAGAACCCAGAAAGGAATCACTGCCCCTTGTCAGTTAGCAGGGGAAAGTGTCAGTGNAAAGCCTCCTGTCCCTTTAAACACAGAGAGGTTTATAAATTCCCTGAATACACTTGGAGGAAAGGTCTGTAACTCACAGATGTTGCAGAAAAGGCAGTGGCTCAAAGGCGCATTCCTCAATGGACTCGATGTTATTGCCGGATAAGTCGCTGTTACAAACAGAACACAGAACGTTAGTACCATTTGCAGTGTCGTGTTTCCTTTGCTGTGCTGTGGCCCCGGTAGCACGTGTGTTCCCCAGCTCTGATCTGCCGTGGCGCTTCTGTGCGACGGGAGCTTGCGCTGGTGTGGAACCTGTGCTGACCCTCCATCCCCAGGAGGGATGGAGCCCCCTTGGCCGGGGCGGGACTGAGCAGCCGGGGCCCAGGGCAGGGGCAGGCAGCAGCCCCCTGTGCTTACAGCTTCTTCAGCAGGAACAGCCCTTCCAGGGAATGGCTCTGCAGTGCCCGCAGGTCGTTGTCCTTGAGGATCCTGCATGGACACAACCAGACTTTGTCCCACCAGCTGCTTGCCAGGAGGAATGGGCGTTTTCATGGCAAGATATCTTGGAGCAGCTTTAGAGGAGTATCCCTTTGGGTCCCTGCAGGGATGGCCCCCACTCATGGCTGGAGCAGACACTTGCTCCTGGCCAGGGAAATCTGAATGCAGCCTGATGCCTTGGGAAGCAGACCCAGGGAGGATCCCGTGGGGTGAAACCTGGCTCCTTGCATTTCTTGCCACCCAAGGAAGCCCTGGGGATTGCCAGCCCTCCTTGCTGAGCAGCCCAGCCATGAATTCCCATGGAAATGGGTTGTGCGGCTGCTGAAAAAACAGAGAGAAGGATGGGCAATCCCTGGATTTTGGCATTGGAGATGCCGGATGGCACTTACAGAGTCTCAGTCCACTGGTATCCCTTCCATGATTCCGGTCCCAGGGTGGAAATAGAGTTGTCCGTGAAATCTCTGCAAAGGAGCAGTGGTCAGCGTGAGCCCTCAGGGAGAGGCTTTTCCCTGGAAATTCAGCTGCTGAGGTGGAAGCAGGCTTTGCCTGGCAATGCCACAGCGTGGCCAGGCTGGCTGACCCCGGTGCTGCAGCAGGAGCCCCCCAGAAGCAGGCTGGCTGCTACTGGCAGTGCTGTGTCCTGCCATGTGTGCTGCCAGGCTCTGCGGGCTGTCCCGGGAGGGGTTCCCAGGGCTCTGAAGCAGAGCAGGGTGTTTGGAGGGCTCTGTGGTGAGTGGGTACTCACAGGTTGACCAGGTTGTGCGTACCGCTGGCCGGGGGCACGGTGGCCAGCCCGGCGTGGCGGCAGCTCAGCAGCGTCCGGCGTGGGGAGCTGCAGGGGTGCCCGGGGGGCTTCCCGGCCTGAGCCGGGCACGGGGCCACTGCCAGCAGCAAGGCCAGCAGGAGCAGGGAGCGCACGGGGCGTGCGAGCAGGGCCATGGCAAACCACGACTGCCTGGAGGTGTTGGGGGCAGGGAGATAGAACCGGGGCGTTGACAGGCCCCCTGCTCGTGTCACAGAGGGACTGTGCTCGTGTCGCGTCGGAGGGTCCCTCACCGGGGACTGTCGTAGTCGTGGAGTCACATCACAGAAGCCTCCAATGGATTGGCTGGGAAGGGACATGAAGGGTCCAATCCTTGAAATGAAGTTCTTCCTCATGTCAGGGGGAAACTTGTTGTGTTTTAGTTTATGGCCAGTGCTCCTCATCCTGGCAGTGGGCTCCACTGAAGAACCCGGTTCCAACCTCTTGGCACTCAGACTAAGCAGGCCCAGCTCCCTCAGTGTCTCCTCCTAAGAGAGATGCTCCAGTCACTGAGACGCCTTTGTGGCCTGTGCTGGTTCCCCTCCATGTGATCCTCTCTCCTGCAGAAATTTCAGAATGTAAGAAGAGTGAGGAGGGCATATATTACCTAGTTTGAAATCTTGTGTTGTGACATATTCCATCATGAATATTTTGAAGATTTATGGGTGTTTGCTTATTTAGAAGGATTCACGGTAACAAAGTTTTTTCCAGGAAATGGCCTTATGCCTACTTCAATCTGCTTCATTTAGATCTTTTGCCACTTAATTTTTTTTTGAGTAATTAAAAATTAAAGAAGGTGAAACTCTTGTCTAAGTCATGCGCAAACTATGGTTTCACTGAATTGCTGAATTGAATGAGGGAAAAGAACAGCTTGAAAAGAATAGCAACAAAAGGAAAACAGAGCTTTAACGAAGCCACTTTAATTCTCTGATATATTTCATAGTGTACTGTTCTACACAATCATTCTAGCTCAGCTGGGCTTCTGGCTACTGCGGCTCCAGTTACTTGTCCTTAACCTCAGTAATTCTGAGGTCACACTACTGTGACTGCTGAATGCTCTGCAAGCCTTCCAGGATTTGGGAATTTATTGCCTTGTTTGGAGCAGTTTACCATCTTACCTGTCAAGTCAGACCTTCTGCATATCAGTCTCTTCAGCACTTCAGATTTCTGGTCTGGTTGCTCGCCTTAAAATGAGAGGCTGATCTGAAACATCCCGTCGCCACTTCTTTTTCTTACCCCTTTTCTCATTGTGATTTATTCCTTTCAAATTTCTGCCAACAACCTGTTGAAGGGGTGAACTCATCAATGGAAAAACTTGCAAGGTAAAATAAGGTGGAAGACACCTCTGAAACATTTGTAACCTGGCAAATTACAGAAATGCATCTCCTTGCACTGACTTCCAAGCATTTGTATGAGATAACTTGGGGAAGTGCAGCTCTACACAGAAAAGACAAGTTTGCAGAATTCTGGGATCTGAGGAGAAATGGCATTATGCTAACATGGCTCCTGCCTTATATAGGGTAGGCTAAGAATTTGCTAGAAACAGGGCATGACTTGGGAGGAATGAAGGAAAAGCATGCAAAATGGGAGGATGGCACAACTGTATATGGAAGGGTGCTGCATTTAACCAATGGAAGGGTAGGGTCCAAAACTGTGAAGGATAAGAGAATTCTCCAGAACTTGCAATACAATACATAAAGGATTATACAACAAATTGGGAAACACAATATAAAACCCGAAGCCCTTAAAAAGTCCATATCGATTCATGCAGTGGTCTCATCTTTGTAGGGAATCTCTTGTTCAATACTTCTCTTCCAGTCTTAGTATTCATCCTCTCCCACAGGGAAGATTAAATAAAACAGGAGTATACAAATGGCCTGCTTTTACTACATGTTTGAAACCACACCTTTAGTTTGTATTTTTGGTTTTTTTCACAATCATTGCAGCTAGATGGCAAATAGCAGGAGTTCAGTGAATCAATACCAAGATGTCTGTGTGAGTGCCTGTTGCAGTGTTTTCATTACAGCAGACATGGGAGGCATATTTGCAAAGAATAAACCTTTTTGTCTCTGGATCTGAAAATAACATTCAATTGTTTGTGTTGCTTTTAGAAGGAGAATATGACTAACAGAATACTTCAGTTGTTATGATGTGTCAGGAGGTGCTATTGCTATTCACATGTCATGTAATAATAGGGAAAAAACATAAAAAGAATGTAAACTGTGAAAAGAAACAAAATAATATTTTATTTTCAATCTATCATGGCATTTTAGTATTTTCTGGATTAAATTTAAAAAATTTACCATCAGCAAATTCCAGTTTAAAAAAACCACAATTCTATAGCAGTTCTTATTGAAGCAAATATAATAATAATAATAATATTAAAAGGTTGTGTACTATAAACACTTTTTTAGTAGGAAAACTGTGACAGTATAGCTACATGCATAAGGAAATGTGCTCATTCAGTTATAATCTTGGAATATTTCAGGTCAATATGCTTCATTGTGCAGGTGTCTGTGATCAGTTGGCTTATCTATTAATCTGCTGTTATATAAGTTATGGTCTCATGAAGTTTTTTCAAACTTAGGGCATTTCAGCTAGTAGAGATGACAGTAGCTCTACTTTCCCCTGACTTTCATTCTTTGCAGCTGGATTCCTTGTTAGGTGCTTTACTCATTAACTAAGTAGCCTCCCTTCTCATGTCCGTGTTTTTCATAAGTGAAAGATTTCAGTATCTAAGTATTCTACCCTTTTTCAAACTTCTCCTAAAACAAGTAGGAATTTTGTCTGATTTCAAAGCACTGGGAAGGACCTTATCTGAATGCTGCATAACAGCTCCTCTTATTGTTCAGACTTGCCAGGCTGGATTGCTCTGCAACAGTTTTTGTTTCAGTTAAAAATGAGCACCTAATTTTCATTATTTAATTATCTGTAATACTTTGGTGGAGTTGTAGTTTCTGAAAGAAAAAGAAAACAGAAAATGTTGGGGTTTTCTTTGTTTGTTTCTTTGTTTGGTTTGGTTTCGTTTTTTAAGTAGACATTCCTTTCTTTTATCTTATTAGAGCCATACAGACTGTTAAACAAAAAGATCAGAAAATATGAAACAAGAGACTGATTATTATAATCAAATTTTTTTGAAGTTGAAGTGCTAAAATTATCAATGCAGCAATGACTAGCTCTGATTACATCCATTTGTATTAAGGATTCATAAGCAATATAGGCTTATGAACAGTTTAAAGAAGTTCACATCAGAAGTAATGGGGTTAATTCATTATATTTCTATGCTTTTGCTCCAACTGGTACAAAGACTGACTTCTAGAAAACAAAGTATTTTAACCTACAGACAAGGAGAATACGTATAGCTGTAGAAGAGTTCAGAATTTAGGACTGTAGGAGCAACATGTGTAGGAGGAATATGATCTATGCAGATACACTGGAAACATGAATAATGAATATATGTGTCTGTGCAGAATGCCATTCAAAAGGAAATGTAGCAAGAAAAGTCAGTGAGAAAGTCAGCAATGCTTCTTTTATGTGATCTCCTTGTACTGTTTTCTTCTGTAGAGGGAAAATTCTCATGTATTCTGGAATGAAGTAGTATGTGTCTGGAAGAAGGAAGGAATTCAGGCTCATTTAATGAAGGACGGGGGGGGAAAAATAAAAGGCAGAATTTTGATTTTGGGGACATACTTTGATTCTCCCTACTACTGGTGCCAAATTTCCACTGATACTGATGGCTTAAGGCAGTATGGCCACAGAAGCTGTAACTAACTTACAAGAGTTTTTAGCCACTTCTTCAATCTGCTCCCCAGAACAGTTTTGTGGCAAGTTCTGCAGAACACATCTCTGTTGAATCTGTTCCTTCCTTATGGTGACACCTGTCGGCAGCCAAAAAATTGTGTGATTTAAGGGCGCTGAGATGCCTGTTGTTGCAAGAGCTGTTGTGTTATGGGATTGGGACTGCACAAGCGGCAAGAATGCTAGAGGTGTTCAGTAATGAGGATATACTGTATATGTGTACAGATAAATGTAATAAACTGTAAGTTATTTGCCTCCTTCTGTGAATTCATGTACCTGCTCACTGATTTGACTGAGTCAAATCCCAGGCCAGGTATTGTTCCTTCAGGGTGAAGGTGATGTGTTTTCTCTCTCCCTTGCAAAGGATCTGTTGTGGTTTACAGCATTAGTGCCAGGGTGCCTAAGTGCTGTCTGCCATTATCTTCATGTGGTCTGTTATGCATTACTGTGGAAGCTATATGTGTTTGGTAACAGCATGAAACTATCCTGGTTTCATGTCCTCATCCTTCTTTCATTTAATAGTTTCCATATCAAGCATAATTTTATTTCATCAAGCTAATAATATACTTAGAAGTATTAGGTGCATAAATAATATATCTGTACAACAGCAAATGAGTCTGCATAAGTGCAGTTACCAGCGAAACAAAAAATTATGTTGGATATGGATGAGGGATAGACTTTTGTCTGTCAGCCCATGTTAAAGCAGAGGCCTCTGCTAACCTACATAGGCCTATAGCAAAGCTTTGGTAGTCATTTATCTGTTTTCAGCAGTGCTTACATCTGATATATCACAGCTTGCCAGCACTGGGGAAAGATTTTCACCCTCCTGGCCCATATTGTTGTGTGCACAAGTTGCTCTAACTAGAAGCATGAGGAGACTAGGTTAAAATCATGTTCAAGAGGTACCCTATTGCTCTGTGTCATTGCATGTACTTTTGGCATCATTAAATGCCAAAATTACCAGAAGAGGGTTTTCTGCTCTAAGGTGATGATGTGCCAAAATTCCTGAAAGCACTGTCCAGTATTTAGGATAGTGGCCCAAGTGAAGATGCAAAGTGATGGCCAGTGTCATTGTTCCCTTTCCTCTGCCTCAGCTCTCCATCTGTAAAATGAAAAGTATTGGTATTTCTCTACCTCCCAGAAATGTTATAAATGCAGTAAGGCTTGAAAAGCACTTGCTATTTAGTGATGGGGAATGCTATAGAGGATGGAGTTCTTTGTGTAAAAAGCTTTTTGCTATTAAGGAATTCTCTGTAGCATTTATTTTACCCCTAACAATCAGTTTTAGCTGACAGTGTTTTAGTAGTAGAGCTTTCAGACATGTCTGCATTTTTTTTTATTTTTTTTTTTTTATTTACAAGTGCCATCAGCATTTCGAAGTTAGAGTGAGCTGTGTTGGGCTCGATGGCAAATTAAGACCTTTACCTTACAAGATTCCTTTGCATTCTCTGCCTTTTGCAGTGACCAGCCTTATAATGTGACTGAACACACTCTCCACATTGATGAATTCCCTTGAAACAAACTTCTCCCCAAAATGCTTGACAATCACTAGTGTGGATTTAACTTCTTGTTGCACTGTACTTAGCAGCTAATGGATTTAGTAGCTTGGGGTTACTTCTCTTCTGCTGCCGGTGTAACTTCTGACAAGAAGGAAGTTAGTCTGCATTGATAACGGGAAAATCAGGCCTATGGCCATTCCCACCCTGGGGGAGAGTGGCTGGACTCAAACCAGCCCTGCTGAGCCGGTGGAAGAGCTCTGCAGTTCCTCCCTACCCCTGCTAATTTGGTGCTGTTTTGGGGATGTGCTGGTGTTAGACTGCCAGGAACAGAGAATCAAAGATTTAAAAACTTTAAAAGCCTGATAAAACACCACCAATGAGCGGGTTTCACTTGAGGGGGAATATTGGTGTCCGGCACCCGAGCCCCTGGGGGCTGCCATCAGCCCTGCCCCTGCCTGTCGCTGGTCTGCTGCCCCGGTGTTGCCTGGCACAGTTTTATCCACCAGGTTTGATACACTTCCCGTGAACTGTAATGCCACAGGCTCCTTCAAAATAGTGTCCCTGAAGGTTTGATAATTTCAAGAGATTAATTCAGTCTGCTTCCTAGGCAGCAGTGCCTTGAGTTTTGTTTTAAGTATATTCCCACTAGGGGGGACACAACAGCTAGCAGGGGATGAGCAGCTCCCTCAGCCCTGTGCACGTGTGGCTGGTGTCTCCTACCACCTCAGCTACTTGCCTTGATAGTGTTTTATGGCACTTTTCAAATCATTTTGTGAAGAAATACTCTCTATGCAGGATATGAATCAGAAGCATGAGCATTTCAGTGCCTCCATATGGTTACAGAGCTGCTTCTGTAAGCAGGCATAGCAGCAATAATACCAGATGTTTGCAGGATATGATGGATGCCCGATGGGCTTTCACATGAAATCTTTGTGCTGGACTTTCTCCATCACAAATACTGAATAAGGAAAGTTCTCAGGGTTCAGTCTGGTAGCACATGGATTTAAAAGCTAATTGTACAATCAAATAATTGCCTAAGGAAGGAGGGATGATTGTGAGAGGATTGCTTTGGGCCATGGAGCCTGGTTTAATTTTGCCTTGTGTTTTAAGATTGTTTGATAAACTATTTCACACACACATCAGTCTTCGTACTGCAATGGGCAATCAGCACATCATTTATATGATTAAATAAATAGATCAGAAATCCAAATATGTTGAAATGCTCCTGTAAACAATATGCAGTCTAATACTTCCTATGGAATGAAATAAATGTAATCTTCTGTCTTTAAATATATGGAAATATCTTTACTTTAATGATACAATTGCAAGACTTTCCTACACCCACAAAGCACAGGACTAATCTGGAGCGAGTCTTTGAAGTGCAAATTGTACATTTCCCACCAAACACTTGAAGTAAAAGATGGGAAACATCAATTCACACTGCTGACAAAAAAAAGACTCCAGTTTGTCACAAGAAGAAAGGTTTGAAATTTGCAATTTTCATCTGTAAGATAAGGTGTTAATGAATTTTATATTTTCTCCAGATGGGTATGTAAATTCCTTCTGAACTTTGTTACAGAGGATCTATTGTGCAACTACTGAAAAGGGTGGAGACTGTAGTCGGTTGAGGGGGAAAACATCTAATTTACCTTGTCCTTTTTTTTTTTTTTCACCCTAGATCTTTCATGGATTCTGACACGGTATCCTTGTCCAATGCTGTGATTGAAATCAGTGGAAATACGTATTTTTTATTTCTAAGTAAGTTTCAGATCAGACCAGTGTTGGAAGCTGCAGGAAATCTTTTGAGTGTAGTCAGAATAGATAATGTCCAACACTCTTACCAATGTCATTTTTGTCAGATAATAAATGGCATTCAATAAATTATAAGGCATTTCTGGGGAAAAGGTGGAGGGTTCCATATAGATGACCTTGATCCTGTGATCCACCAGTGGCAGACAATGAGTGTTCATTTAGTTTCTCTGTAGAGGAAGAGCTGCAGAGCAAGAGTTAATATCTTAAAGACACATCTATTTTAACAACAACCCCCAAACTGCTGAACTGTGAGGTATAAAAAAATTTTTTGTTATGGTCTGACTTTTATTGAATTTGAAATACTGCTTTACATCAGGCATAGCTGAGTAACTTGCAACAATCTAATAGGAATCTTAAACACCCGTAGCTAGAGCATTCCACTTATGTTTACAATTTATGCTGCCTATTGCTTCTTCTCATGTCACTGGATACTCCTGAGAAGAGTTTGGCTTCATCTTCTTTACACCCTTAGTGCCTCTGTCATTAAGACAAAACTGGTTCAGGTATTTGTAGCTCCAAATAAGAGAGTAAGATGACCAACATATCTTTGTTTTGGATTTTTTCCATTTCTTTCTTCAAGTCTGTTTCTTAGGTTATAACTTTTGTTTTGGTCTATGAAGTTGGTTACAGATACAGGAATTATGCAACATGAAGTTGAAGCCTATGTTAAAATGGGAGGAGCAATTGGCTTTACAGACCTATTCCTTACAGCTGATTCCTAAGAACTATTTCATATCTGAAGCATACACACTTTGAATCATAGATGGTCACATACACCTGGCCCTTCATAGTAATGAAATCTCTAAAATATTAAACCCAATTTTGCTTAGGAACACTCCTCAAACATGAATTGTGTCTCCAGTTACCAGGAATTTTTCAACTACAGGCCATTTTCTAGGTGTAGAACTGAGTCCAACCTAGATGTCTCTCATCTGTGGAATAAATCACTGGGGCAAATTTCATGCTTGGCTACGGCAGCATAAATGTAAAGTAGATTCATTGAAGTCCACTGGATAACTTCAGATTTATGTTGCCATTAGTGAGAAGTGATTTGCTGGAATTGTTTGCTTTCACACTTCTTCATTCCTACAGTTTCTATACCAGCAAAATGTGTAATAGCTATTATTCGGCCTTAGTAGCAGTCTAACAATTAAATTTGAAGGAGGTAAAACTTGCCAAAATCAAGTATAAACACGAATGAAGTGTTTCCTTCCTGGAAGTAAGAGGAGACCTGAATTTTCTATGAGGTTATAGGTTAGGGTATCAGGTTGCTTCCCTGTCCAACCATTCCTTTGAAAAATCTAAGTCTTCTGTCAAGGAAGATACTGTGATCTTAGAGACAGTAGCTTCTACATTTTCTGACAGTAGGTTCTGCAAAGAGACAGACATTATTAGCTCACTCTGAGGGAAAAAAGGCTGTGGGGTGAATTTAGTCCTTCAAACGTAGCAGAAAAGACACAAGGGAGAAAGATGTTACCAATGCCTCACTCATGGAAAGGCTTTTTCCAGAATTCAGGTGCTGTTCTAACACATCGGAGAGCTCAAATATGAAACAACTTCATACAATTTGTTTTGCGAACTTTGTTGTTCCTTTCAATCAGCAGATTCATAGGCAGTGCTTTCTCTGAGTTAAGACTATTTTCCTTATATAGCTGGGGGAAAACAAAAGCTTACCAGAGAGGCACTGGATCACTGAAAATTGCAGGTCTGTTTGGAAATCTGTTCCTGTAAAATTCTTCTCCCTATTCTAATATATGTGCACAATAGATTTCCTAGCTGCCAGCAGCACCAGATTTGGGGGTCTTTTGCAGGATGGGGTAGTGCGGGAAGAATCCTAAGAAACATCTACCTTCTACTTTTTCAGGCTCATGTTTATGGCAGTGGTCATTAGAGTTCACTGAAAGAAAAGAGCAATGAAAATATATTTTTCAGACACATCTGAAAGAAGTGGAATATCAGCTTTGTCATGGGCATGACAAAAACAACCCTGTCCATTAGCATTTATCTCTGAAATAGTTATCAAGCCTTGTAAGATGTACTTTTGCTGTGACAACTGTCTCTGTTTCAGCAAATACAATGGATCAGGCCCCTGGCATTAATTCAGCAGATTGATAGTGTACTTTAGTTTATTGCAGTATTACTGGTCTGCCATGTATATCTGCCCTTGTGGATCCCTTCTCTTCTTTGGAAAAACACTTTCAATCTACCAATTTATTGCCTAACACACTTCTTAAAATGTCATTTAAAATTGAATTTTAATAGACATGGTTTGTAATAATCAATGACCTTTTAGAAGATACTGTGCCAATAAGCGATTATAGATTGTCTTGACTGAAATATCTGCAATGATTCTATGTTTTCTCCAAATAGCTGAATAATTCCTCCAGGAATTTAATGAAACTTCAAGGCTAGTAGACAGGGCAAATAGTCTCTTGCCTTGTAATCGTGGCATCTGGAAAAAAGGCTTCTTGCAAGTACAGAAAATAGGTAGACTAAATTGTATAATCTTATATTATTAGAGCCCATACACAGTGTCATCACATCTAATGTGGATTGTGGTTGCACTGAGATTTTAGAAGTGAGATTTTCCCTTACCCCAGCCACTTTTTTCTGGGTTTGGCTATGCTGAGCACAACTACAGGTTTGCCTGGCTGAGAACCATCCCTGAGGTTCCAGATGAGTTAATATAAAAGCTTAAATCTGCTCTGCTATGTTTAGGTTGTTAGAAATACCCACATTAACTAAAGTTATAGTACAATTGCTGTTTGGGTTGTGTTTCAAGCAGACACTGGAAGAAGGGTCCGGGTATGGGTGTCTGTACCAGAAATATCAGTTTATGAAAGTGGAATTAATTGTGTGAATTTAGCAGAGTGTGACTGCCTTTCTGAGGGAAACAATTCCATTAGTTTAAAAACTGTTTACTAAAAAGGTGACACTTGGATCAGTTTATATCATAAATTGCCAACTGCAGAATGTTAAGCTTCATTAAAAGCTCGGTGTCCTGTGTAGCACATTTGACTTATTTGAATGGTATAGTATGAGACAGTTTCAGAGTAGAGGGGGTTGCTCTCCATATGGTGTCCTTCAATGCTGTCCCTAAGCAAAGACTTTGACTGAGCCTGTGCAACAGGCTGCTGGGCAGACAAGAAAGGGTACAAAATGCAAGAAAATACATGGAGTAACTTCACAGGTGTTGTGGGTTGACCCCAGGCAGCAGCCAAGCACTCACACTTCTGCTCACTCACTCTCCCCTTTCCTGTGATGGTGTAGGTAAGTGAAAGGGAAGAGGAAAAAGTGAGAAAGCTCGTAGATCAACACGCAGACATTTTAAAAAATGAAGGAAAGAGGCAGGGGAACAAGCAAACAGAAAGGGATGAAAAAGCAGTCATGAACCACCTGCTGCTAGCAAGCTGATGCCCAAAAAAATCTCAGCAACAGCCACCTTGAAAACAAACTCTCTCTGCCCTCTTTCCTCCCCCCAGCCCCTCCTTCCTGTACTCCATGGTATTATGGGGCATGAAATATCCCTTTGGCCAGTTCTGGTCAGCATTTCCACCCGTGTCCAGCCCTTCCCAGCTTCTTGCCTACGTTTTTTTTTCCCTGGGAAGAGAGAAAGCAGGGCTCTATGTGAGTCCTGCTCAGCAATTGCCAAAATACTGATGTGTTATCAGCTACTGTTTCAGTCACAAATCAAGAAATGCATCACTTCCAGGCTGCTGTGAGGAAAATTAATTCCATCTCAGCCAGATCCAGTACAGCAAGAAAACAATTAGGGTGAAAAGCAAAGGTATCTATGGTATCTATAGGTATCAAAGATATCAAAGGTGTCTGTGGTGAGTTTTTGAAGTTCCCGGAGTAGGGGAAACTCAGCAACATTTGTCCCTAATTGAGTCCCGTATAAATAAGAGAGTATCAAAGTATCAAAGAGAGTTCCTGATGTTTTCTACCTCAAATGTATGAAGTGAACAGAATTTTAATTGTCAGATTTTCAAGTGAAGATGATTTATTGAAAAGATCCTGAAATAAATAAAACTCTTCAAATGAGTTTCAATAGTTCTCTGAATATTTTTAGGTTTTATCTGCAGAAATCACTCTTTACATTCAGTATAAAGTAAAACATCAGCTACATGTGCAATCTCTTAAGAAACATGGCTTATGCTGCCTTGGAAGGTAGAGAGTCTTTATTTTAAAGGAAACAACCAGATTTATAACAGAGTGCATGTCCAGAAAAAGTTTTTTTTTAACTAAATCATATGCACTCTTCTGAGTTCAGTTTCCTGATTTAAGGTGTAGATTCCTCATTGTTTGGAAAATGTAACAGAATTAAGAGGACGTGTGGATGGTGGAATGCTTCCTGAGTGCTTAGAAATAGCTCTGGCTGTCTGTATTTGACCCTCATATATATGAAATTCAGATGTCACAGTCAGAGGAACTGAAACTGAATATGAAAGGGTTAGAGAAGTTGCTTAACAAACATCTCACTTTGATGCTGCCCTACTTTAACAGCAGAGAGACATCAAGGTGGAAGAGGAACTGTTGCTAAGAGTTAAAAACTTAAATTGCACTGCTCCTTAGAAAAGGAACAAAAGCTGTAACATAACATCTTGTGTCTTCTATAAAGAATAGTAACACCAGCATGCAGTAAGAAGATAGATGCAATAAGAAATAACAGCTACTTCTTCCACTGCTGGCTTGATTTTTTCCCTTTTTTTTTGTTTAAATTGATAGATTAATTATTAATATGCATATGAAGATGATGAGGTACTGGCAGAGGTTGCCCAGAGAAGCTGTGGATGCCCCATCCCTGGAAGTGTTCAAGGCCGGGTTGGATGTGGCCCTGAGCAACCTGGTTGAGTGAAAGGTGTCCCTGCCTCTGGCAGAAGGGTTGGAACTTGATGATCTTTAAGGTCTCTTCCAGCCCTAACCTTTCTGTGATTGGATAAGGGGTGTGGACCCTGCCATATACTCCATATACTCCATATATGATATATACTCCAGAAGTGATGGGGACCTGCTGAACAGCGATTAATTTATACCACCACATTCAGCTGTATTTTCAACCAATGGCTCTACCTTCTGTTTCTCTCACTATTTGCAGTTTTCAGGAGATGTTTTCCTTGTATGGCCTTCACTCTGTTTTTCAAAACTGGGCAATGACATGCAGAAAAGGACTCTCTGTGAGTACCTGCTGCTCAAACCCTTATCGCCTTAAAATATTTGGAAAATAGAAGTAGTGATATTTACAGAGTAGACTTGAGTCAACCTGAGTTAATGTTGCTTCATAAGAAGTTGCAGAAGTTAATAAAACAGAGGTTTGTCTCTTTAAAATCCTTTCCCTGCTACCATTCTACTATTAATATGAGCCTTGCAGTACAACCACTGCATGCTGGAAGTTGAAAGATTAGTTCCTTGTCAGTCATAATATAATGTTTTTAATAATAAACCGTTAAACCATTCCTAATCACTGGAATATATTGCCATCAGTAGTTCTCTTTTTGTAAGGCTGTTATTAAAGGTAATGTTGGATGAACAGTGTTTTGAACACAGACTTTGGGAAGGCTTATGCCTTCTGTGTGTTCATACTACAAAAGAAAGAAAGCAAGCCTGTCCCCTACTTTCCCTTTGTATTATTTTCACATTTTCATTTGTATTGGAAATAATTGTGTCCCTCCATACAGACCCATCATTGCTGCAATTTACACAATAAAGTAAGAATTCCATCATGTTTTTGGACCCGCATAACTACTCCAGCAGTCTCTGTGCAGCTGAGAGAGTTGCCTGAACCTGTCTAATCTAATTTCAGAGTTCCATCTGCTGTGAGGTCAAGGAGGATGGCAAGAGAGATTTAAACAACAGCAGTGGAAGAAAGTGGGAAACCATTAACTAATTGGAGGAGTGAGGTGTCCATCTTTTGGTCAGGGAGAAACCCTGATTAAAATGTGCCAAGGGTACAGCAGAGAAGTTGTTGGGAAAAGGAGAAAAAAATGCTTTCTTCAACACTGTGATGTGGAAAGGAAGGCTAGAGAGATTGCCTGAGGCAGCAATACAGAATTGTTTTTGACACAAGAGCAAGCAATATTGTATTATACAATATAGTTGAATACTAGATATAGATGGATTATATAAGTATGGGACAATATTAAAACATGAAAAAAAAAAGCTGTAACAGTATCATAAGGAACAGATTAAAGAACTGAGACAATAGTATTTGTGTTTTCCCTGTTTAGTCTGGAAATCTGTGGCTATTTTCACAGGTTTCCTAAAGGTTTCTCCATCTTCAATATTTTGTGGGTATATACTCACAGGATGTTGGCGTAAAATCTGAAGATCCTGTGGTTCCTCTCTTTGCTTGTCCAAAACTGTTTCTTCATGGAAAGAGAATGGACTAAACTCAAACCTCTCAAAAATACGCAGAGTGGATTGTGAGGTAACAAGTAGCTCAAATGTAAGTGGCTGCTGGGAAGGGCTGAGGATGTGAGCACCAAAGAAAAGAAGATAGACAATATTTTCTCATTCCTTCTCAAAAAGTTCAGTGAACTGTTGTGTTCTGCCCCTTGCTCACAACAAAATGTGAACTTCCAATTTTGCTTCCTTCAAGGATAAAACAGACAGATGCAAGGAAAAGGAGACCAGCAAAGCCAAGGGAAGATTCAGGAAGAGGCAAATACAGCTATCATGGCAAATATCAAGAAATCATGCATCCTCCACACTGGCATTTCAGAAAAAGCCCTTTAGGATTTCAGAAAGTACAGATATTTCAAAATGTGGAATCCCACAGTACTTTCCATGGTGCGTGTGTTGTCATTTTGCCTTTTGGAGGCTTCCCTGTTCAGTCTAATTTAAACTGCTCAAATTACAGTGCACTTTTACACTCTCTGAAAGGCTACTATGCCAGGTAGGGGCTGCTGGAGAGGAATTTGTTCCAGACTAAAAGTTTCTAGATTCATCACCAGTACCTGAGGAATACTCAGTTAGCTTTTTATATTTCTGTCTGTCCAGTTCACCTGTCCTTATCTCAAGGCAGGTGCTGTGGGAATAAATCTAGCTCAGAACATCCTTGTTTAGGGGCCCTGTCTGGCAGTCTATTCACACCTGTCCTGGACAGTGGGTTAGCTCAAGGTAAAAAGAACACACTGCCTTTGTTCCTTAACATCAAGGCAAGGGTTGAAACACCATAGCACTGAAATCAAAGTCATTACAAGGACATTATTGTAAGGTCCTTTGATGTGCAGCAAAAGCAAAAGGAAACTTTCAGAAAAAGTGCTGTCTACCTTTAACAAGAAGATATAAAAGGAGTTTAATAAACAAAACAAAACCGATTGCATTAAATCCCATTAGATGAATCTATTTAAAACTTCCTTACCAACACATGGCATCTTCTCTTCCATATTAGATGTATGTCCTATAAAACAGAAATGTAATCAGGAACAGGAATCAAATTATATGAAAATTCTTCATAAATCAGTGATCACTTGTTCTTGAGGGTCTTTCTCCTGAGCTATGGAATGAAAGCTGCATTGCTTAGTCAAATCTGAGCAGAGCAAATGAACTGGCCTCCTCCTTATTCTAAGCTCCCTAACCAGCATATGCACGCTTCGTGATAGAAATTCCCTTTGGAATTCAGATAAGTTATATTAATAAAACACTCTGGAAAGCTGAAAATAAGAACAATGTTGAATCATCTTTTCAAAATCAGAATGTGTGACTTAGTAGATTTCTGACCAACTCAACATGCTGCTTTCAGTGATGCACTTCTGGTGGTAAAGAAGTAGTTAACAAATATGAAAATTATAGTATTTATCCCTGGCTTGCTTTGATTCAGAAGGAGGCTTGCTTTTAAATTACAAAGAGTTTGTAGCTGATAAGGTGTGGGCTGATAAGCTGATAATGTAGTGGGCAGCTGTGGTACTTGGTTGCTCACTGGTGTTAAACCATGACCAAGAATCAAGTAAATTCACAAAATCCTGCCTAATTCAATGAAATGTAATTTCTCATCGGCCAGGTTCTTCCTATCAAGGTCATTACAAAGTGTTATGGGACATGATGTTATTTTTCCATTTCATGATGACTGGTTCCATTGGTTTTGTCTGCCATACACAAAACATTCATTTTTTCTGGAGTATATATTCATCTATTCCTGTGGTACCTTCTTCAGAGCTATTGATTTATGCTTTGCATCTGTCATTTAGAAGTAACTATTCCAGCCCTTGTGATTTGTTTAAATCTATTCCCTGGATTCCTGTTGCAATTGATTTTTTTCTACCTTTTTTTGGTGTTATTTTACAGAATTAATCCTTTTTGAAACTTTCCCCCCCCCAGTATGTATAGTAAGAATCCCAGAAGCAATCAATTGACTTTCTAATAAAGGACAACCAAAACCTGTGGTGCTGTATTTCCAACTCTTCATCTTTCACAAATACATTAATGATTTTTGAATACATCTATTACAGACCAGTAGCAAAAGGAATTGAGGTCTCTTTGAATATACTAGCTCATTCTCTTTGTTGCCTTGACTAAAGATGCTTTATGAAAGTAATTGAAAATCTAGTTTCAATTTTGGGAGTGATTTCCACACAGAGTTACAATCTCTTACTCCTTCTAATTTTCCTTTAAGGATCCTATTTCTACTTATTTTTAATTCTGCAAGCAGGTGGGTGGCCTGAGGTATCTGTAATGGAATATCACACTTGAAATCTGTGCATAATGTGTCAGCAAAGACACTTGCAGGTCTGTAAGCTTCAGGTGAGTTGCCCATGTTTTGGTGGTTTAAAAACCATCAGAAATGCCTCATAAATTGGTACTTCATGTGGGAGAAATAATTCTTATTGTTATTTTCCATTAAATATCAAGCAATGCTGAACTACTCATCTTTATACTCACTATACTCAACTGTGCTCAAAAATACATTTGGAAGTTCTCTTCACACACAGCAAATGAAAAATACTGTTATTTTTCTTGAAATCTCTGGGACATGCAAACCTTTTTCTTTTCTGTGCTTGAAAGGAGCTAGTCAGCATATAGGTACATGACTTGCCTTGCACTGAAAAGAGTCAACTCTGTCAGCCTAACACTAAAGCCAAAGAACACTCCATCTCCTAGAAACATGGTTTCACATATCTGAAAGTGTGAGCAGTGCATCTAATAATAGTCTGAAGTAAAATTAAAAAAATAATAAAATACCTGTTTCAACTCTCCTTACTGAGGCTTATGGTTGTTCTTGTGTGTTTGAAACTGGTCCCAGCAATGTAGCTGAAGTTTCAGAATGCACCTGTAAAAATAAAGAGGAATTGAAAAACAGGTATTTTTTTTTAATTGTGTTTTTAATGATAAAAAATTATGTGTAAGAATCCCAATCACTGTTTCTGGAGTGATTTATTTTTCCTAATCCATTTCCGATTGTGTTACCACATACCCAGTGCATAATTGCCTTACTTGAGTGCTGCTTACTGGAAAGCATCAACAGCAGCATGTCTTCCCTCCTTCCTCTTGATGCATCTTCCTACTTTCAGCTTTACTGTGATGGCTAAAACCACTCCACTCGTGTGACTGCAAGGGTGTAGCAGTTGCCTCAGCTACCCATTTCATAGGAGTAATCCTTGGTCTCTTTGGTTATGGCTTTCCCCACTTGTCCATCTGTTCCTGCAGTGTGTTTTCCCAGCACAACATGACCTCCATGGCTGGGGGAAGCCCTGAGCTCCTCTCCCTGGCAGTGCAGCAGCCACCGGCGTTTGCTCCAGCACTGTGCTCAGTCATTCAACCTGCACCAGCCAGGCTGGTGACAACTGTGTCTTGAGGAAGGCAAGGGAGAGGTTTGATTTCTTCTTGGCTGCTCTGAGGCAGTAAAGGAAGTGTTGACGTTTGGGCTTGTTTATTTGTTTGCTTGTTTGCTTGTTTTTAAAGAAGAAATATCCAAATATTCATTTAGTCACTATGCAGCCTTAGGGTCAGATGACTGGCTAATTCAAAACCAGCACTGAGCTTTGGTTTTTCTTTTTTTCGAAGGTATTTTGCTACTCAACAGCTGAAAGGATGAGCAAAGTTTTTCAGTTCAGTTGGTAGAGTGCTCATTGTTTTCATGGAATGGAGAGGGAGAAATACATGAATGCTACTGGTCAAGAGAGATGGAACTAAACCTTTGTTTTGAGTAAATTCTAAAAGGACTCCTATGTACTGACTCATTGAAGTTATGAACAGAGTGTTCAGAAGCCACAAATGACAGGTAGATGCTGTGATATCCCCCTGGAAATCAGATTCCCTCAAGCATCAAAATTCTTTTACTGTTCATTGGCGGGGGTTGATGTGGAGAGTCCTTTTTCACGGGGAAAAAAAAAAATCCACAGTCTCAACTTCACATTTAACAGCCTTGCCTTTGGTATGAAAGGCATTTGACAAGTGAAGCCATTACAATAATCAGGAGTGCTGCTCTAACTGCTGTCAGGCAAAGAGCTTCTGTTCTCTCTCCCCTCTTCCTACTACTTTACTTAGCTAAATTCAGTGAACAGACTCAAGCTGTAAAGAAATAATTCTTAAACTGGAACTTTGGTGGCTGGCTTTCAATAAACTATCCTTTCCTGTCCCCTTTGAAAGAAAAAAAAAAAAAAAAGTGGTTTGTTTGTTTGTTTGTTTTTTCAGATTATGATTTTGCATTACAAGAAGCACTGACATGAATAAAAAGAGGCATTGCTGCTAACATTAGATTACTACTTTCAATGCCAGAATGTAGTAGAGTGGAAAATGCCTCTCCAATATGACTGCAGATGTATCACGGTAGTTTAATATTATATAGTAATGAACCAAGCTATGATGTGCTCTGTGTGTGTATGCATTGGGCTTATACAAGTCTGTCAGTATAATGGTGCAATTATTTGAGCAAGAAAACCATGGTTTTGCCAGCATAGTTGGGCTGTCCTAGTAAGTATGTACAGGTTCACTTTGAACTCTGTCCATTTACAGATTATGGAGTTACTCAACATGTGGTTTTTGGTTAAGCACTGGTCCTAAAATTGGTAGCTTTGAGAGTAATTAAGATCATTAACATACTATTGAACATTTTCAAAACAATGTAATAGAGACCAAAATTTGATTTCTGTATTCTCTGCAGTTTTATTTGTGGTTTTGCTTTCCATTTGGAAGTGGAACCAAGGTCACAGAATATTTCAATAACCTACAGTCGATGGCTGCTAAATGTCATTTCACTTGAATACAATTACAACTTTAAAAAAAAAAAAAAGTGCATTGTCCATTTGCTCTAAATGTATCTTTGATGGATGCATCTGTGTCTTTGTGATAGATGCCCCCCCCTCTGCTCTATAACTCAATTGGATGAAGTCTTACATTGCTGTAATAATCAATGGTGATATAAAATCAATTAGAAATTGGTCTGGCATTATAAAACTGAGATTCTGGGTCACATTCTAGATATGAAGTAATCAAAGGGCGTGACCCTCTACACTGTAAGGTGTTTAGGGGTTAATTTTCACACAAAAGCATGATTATACTTGTAATTGCATTGTACTCTTACAGTAGCATAACTACTTTTGACACAACTCAAATCAAATTATCATTCAAATCCTTAATTGTTAAGATGAGTAATTGGAAAAAGGTGAATGACCTCTTGGTTCATCCTGATAGCGCAATACTTTATTTTGTACTGATGTGACTGATATCACAGTAATGGGTTTGCTCTGATTTGTCACATCATTTTATTTTGGAAATGTCAGATGTCCTTCAAAATGGGTAGCACCTTTGGGCAAGTAAAATGTAAATCTGACTTTTAAGCTGTGGCAAACTAGGGGGAAAGGAATGTGTTAGTAGGTGGGCTTCTAAAAGAAAATGTGAATCACAGTATTGATGGTAGTGATTTGAATGTATTTTGTTATAGGTTTAATGAAAGATGTTTCACAGATACAGCCTATTCTCCATCCTCCTCTCTTTTTGTTGACACATTCCTACCTCATACCTTCTAAAAATTATTTAATAAAATTCTGATTCTGCCGAAATCACTGCCAAAATACCAACTTATTTCAATGGGCCAAATGTTCATAGAGGTAGAGAAGACAGTTGCTCTAATTGGTCTTCCTGTTCTGACCACAGAAGGTGATTTCCTGCTCTTTTTTGCTGCCTACCGGTAATACTAATATCTTAAAAATCCATAAACATAGGGAAACCCCAAGCAATAAATTACAACCACAACAAAACCGAAACCAATTAAAACCCCACACGCTGTCCAGAAAGATACACTGTTCAGCAGAAGTAGGATGAGTCGTACAAGAATGTTCTTGAATAGAATCATGGAACCATCAAATGGTTTGGGTTGGAATGGAACTTTAAGAGCATCTGGTTCCAACTCCCTTGCCATGGGCAGGAACACCTTCCACTAGGCGAGGTTGCTCAGAATGCCGTCCAGCCTGGCCTTAAACACTTCCAGGGGTGAGGCATTCACAGCTCCTCTGGGAAACCTGTTGCAGTGCCTCACCACCCTCACAGCAAATAGTACAGACTATATGTGATTCAAAAGAGTACATAGCACACAATTATAGCATAAAGATGAGCATTTCCTCTTTGCTTTGAACAGTCAGCTGTTGATACCTATAACATTTAGGCCCATATCCTCTGAGAACACCTGATTAATAAGTGCTACTGTTCCAGAGTAGCTGAGCCACAGTGACAGTAATTTTCTAGGTTTTATTTCCCTTTCTGTTTTGTGTAATTCTGGTTCTATTTTGCTTCAGCACAAATGGATGTAGAGGAATCAAAAAAAAGTGGAATGAAAGGCATCCACTTAATACTGCTTAGGTGATATGATTAGAAAAGTAGATTTCCATATAGTTGCAAGAGAGAAGTTTTCCTAGGCAGTAATTCATACGACATCAGTTGGATGGCATGAATACACACTTGGATGTTTACATTTTAATTAGATACTTTGTACTCATTTACTGAAACACCTGGAAAAGAGAATTCATTTTGCCCTACAGGAGCTAATATTTTTGAGCCTGGATTACTACTGGGAATGTGCCATAAAGTTGGTATTGCTTGGAGCATATTTTTTTGGCAGGGAATCTGATAAGTTTATATGTAAGGAAAAATATCTGCATTACTTGGGTATCTTTCTCACTCAGGCTTTTTCTTTTCTTCATATTCAAATCTGTTGCATCTGCTTGTATCATTCCAAAACCATTTCAAAGCCAGGATTTTGATTTTTTTTTTTCTTGGCTCCTGCACCAATCTGTTTAACCATTTATTAAGTGTCTATCACAGCAGTCTCTTTCTTACACAGTACATGTATTAGGAATCATTAGCTTTGTCACTAGAGGATAAGCATCCACATGGAAGAGCTCTGTAATGCACACAGGGTGCAGTCTATTGACATTACATCATATGCCTTGTTATGTTACCAAAACAATTAAGTTATCTGAGTATCAACACTACATGTGTACATCACATCCTTTTTAAATCAAAGCACTTAGCAGCAAAGAAATGAATAATTAAGAACACATAAAACTTATGCTGCCCACGCAGTAAGTACATTATTCTTATCAAGACTTTTACCTTACTGGACTATAAGCTCTTCAGTGAGGAAGATTTTTTCTGTTGCTGTTCCATCCTTGTCTGCTGCCTAACATAAGAGGACCCTCTCTGCTCTATAGCAAAGGTGGAGGAGACCAAAGAAGATCCTTTGTCTTAAAAATAATATCTATATACATCTTGTAATTCTATCAATTCTACTTAATTCTATTCTAAGATGATCGTTACTCCGTCCTTGATAATTTCTTAAAATAACTGCCTGACCATTATTTAACTTTGATTTTTTGCTACCTGAGGAAAAAAAAAAAAGATCAGGTGGAAACTGCACTGAGACCATCAATACCAAGAACTTTTGATATATTAGAGCAATACTGCCCGCACTGCAAAATGTTAGCCATAAGGATGGTTTTGATTATTTTGTAAAATGAGCATACCAAGTTGGTCACTCCTCCAAATGAGCCTTCTAATTGGGAATTAGTGGTTAGCCCAGGAAAGCAAAGAAACTTGTCTCTGCCACAGCAGGATATGTCGTGCATTGCTCCGTGCAGTTGGTCCCATCCAGTTCATGACTTCTGCCACCAGCATTTTAGCTTTCTTCTTCCATGCTTCATCTCTCAGACCATCTGTATAGCAAGGTGACTCCAGAGTCTGAAGCCATAGCTGCCTGAATCTTGACACAGTCATATCCATAGTAGTGTATCAGTCCTGGATATGCTCCAAGATGCTTTCACTAAAGAGGCCTCAATCTTCACTGCACAGTCTGTGAGGAGCCTAATTGGCACACCTGCTTTCAGGCTGTTGTTGGGGAACTTGAATGATGCAATTTTAAGTATGTTACTACCCCAAAAACCTTCTTCTAAGCTTATGTTACTGCCTGCATCTCAGATCCTGAGATTTCAAAGCCTGACTTTCCTCTGGTTTTGCTCCATGTTGCAAAATGTTGTAAATGCCTGGCATTAGGTTTTGTCATATGTATGTGTCTGTGTAGTTACATATATATTCAAATTTTTTTTCTTAGCTACCAGAAAGAAGCTCAGTAGAAAAAGAGACATTTTAGAATGTACTTTAAACACCTTGTGAAGTAACACTAAATACCTTGTGAAGGCTATGAGGAATTGCATGTATAATTTTAAAAAAAAATAAATTGCATCTATATAAAATAATTTAAAATATATTATATATAGAATTACATAAATATGTTGAGGAATATATGAACTGGCATCAACCTTTTGCCCAAAAAAGGGCACAGGAACTTGTGGGACATCCAGGTGACCAGACTCACAGACTTGGCAGTAGTCAATGGTGGGAGTGTGACAGCCAGAGTGCCCTCTGAATGGTCAGACCGAAAAGTTTCCTTAACATACAGTAAAGACAATTTTAAAAATCAGCTTAGCCTTTTAGCTCTCATAGTTCCTTTATTATTAGGCAGAAAGTGCGTGGGCTATCATTTCCATCTGTTCAGCCTTTTATACTCTGTTCCATTTTCACAGCTGTAATTTGTTTTTTCATGCCATACAGGTATTTAGAAAAGACATGCACATAAATACATCATATAAATATTGATGAACTGAAGGGTCATACAGTACTGTTCTTAAGATTCACCCTACCTCTTCTCTTTCTTCATCATTGATGAACTTTCTCTGTCTGCCTTTTTTTTTTTTTTTAATCACTAAACTAGTTCCAACAACCAGCAAATTGTATGTTCTTTTTGTTTACACTTTATAGGAATAATAATTAATGAAGATTTCCTTTCTCAATGTAATGTATTGATTTTTTTTCCCCAAAAAAATATCTTCACTCCTGTAGCAATACTTTTTCTACAATGCTGAAACACAGATTGTTTGTTGTCCTGGAATGCTTACATAATATTTCATGGACGCTGGAGATAATAAGTGTTTGATTTTTGGGAATTTTTGTTTGCTGAGGTTTACAAAAGGTGAATTCCACCCCTTCCCCTTGAGAGAATATCAAATGTGAATTCATATCCCACTTGCTTCACAATCATCTCCATGTAGAAAAAAGATCTGGTTCAGTTCTCATGCTCCTATTGACTGTCCCTCACAAAACTATGCTGCTTTATTTTAGGCTATTACATTCACAGCAGCAACTTTCTGAATCTGGAGGACCTCAAATCGTATTTCAGCACTTGGGAGAGGTCTATAGACACTTCAAGAGTTGATGATGAAGCTATTGCTGGTAGTGTTATTGAGGCACTGCACTTAAAGTTGCCCAGAGAAGCTGTGGATGCCCCATCCCAGGAAGTGTTCAAGGTCAGGTTGGATGGGGCTCCGAGCGACCTGGTCTACTGGAAAGTGTCCCTTCCCGTGGTAGGGGGATTGGCACTAAATGCTGTTTAAGCTCCCTTCCAGTCCAGACCATTCTGTGGTCCTATACTGATTCCATGATTAAATCCAGGGAGTAAAGAGGAGGGAAGGAAGTGATCTAAGGAGGAAGATGATCTCTCAGGTTATGAACATGCAGATCTGGAGTCATTCAGGCATCTGGCTCTATGTATGTAACCTTGATCATTTCTTAATCTCTTTGTCCCAGTGTCCTCAGCTGCAGAATAAGATTGACACTATCTCCCAGCCAGTGGCAGTGGATCACTAATCCGTCAGCATACATGCAACAAAATATAATTTCTGTCTGTTGAAGGTGTGTGGGGATCATTAGTGATTCTTCAGGCAGTCATGACCTGATCCCTATTTTCAGCTGGCACTGGCAGAAGCCACTTGGCAAATTCCCAGGAGAGATGACATACCACCTTCAATGGGTGATGGCAATTTACGACTGGGATAGCTTGCCCGATATTCCATGGTCTGTCCAGCACGCGGGGTTTTGCCTGGTGTGTGTGTTGGGCAATCCGGCGTCCCTCGGCCGGGCTGGGTGTCTCTGTCCGCGGTGCTGAAGCTCCAGAGCGCCGCAACTTTCCCTCCCTCCCTCCCCTCCCGTCCCTGCGCCCACTCGGGCACGTTTCCCGGGAGCGCGGCCTCTAATTAAACTAACTCCTCCCTTCGGCTGCAGGAGCCCATAGGAACGGGGGCCTTCCTCTCACTCTCCATCCCCTCCCGTTCTTTTTTTCGTCCCCCCCGCTTTAACAGAGCAAGTGGGCTTGCTCCGCCTGGACTGTGCAAACTACAGACCGCGCACCCTGGGGGCTTCGATTCCAGCGGGATCTGACCCCCGCCTTTCCCCCGACAAACTTCGGGAGCGCCTCCCGCATCTCCCGGGACCGCATTTCGGGGCTCCCGCCGCTCAGGTAAGAGCCGGGGATGGGCGCAAGAGCTGAGAGGGGCTGCAGTTCGTCCCCAGCACAGCCCACGCCGAGTCGGGGCGCACTCCGGGGCCGCGGGGTGGGCGCGGCGGAGCATCCTCTTCCATCCGCGCATCCCCCCGGGCGCGGTGGAGCATCCTCTTCCATCCACGCATCCCCCCCGGACGCGGCGGAGTGGGTCCCACGCACCACCCCTCCGGCGCTCGGTGTTCCCGCCGCAGGTGCCTCCCGCTGGGTAACTTGCCCCAAGTTTTACCAGGGCTAGATGGGGGAAAGTGGGAGAGGTTCTGGGGGCTCTACGGAGGCGTGGAGCCCAAGGACAGTGGGGATGACACCTGGTGCAAAGCTGTGCGGTGCTTCCAGTTAGGCTTGTTCTGTGCATCCTTCAGAATCTTAATGCCAAAGCTAAAGGAGGAGTAGGTAACGTGGTGGTGTGAAGAAAGAGCATGGGAGTTTTGCTCCTTCATCCTCTTTTACCTGCAGTTGAATGCATAAAAATGCCAATTATTTCAAATTATAGATCACAACATACATAGCAGCCTAGCTCATAAAAGGTATTAGAGTGCAGTATGTAAATTGGAAATGGTAGACTTCCTTTATTAATTTGAAACTTAATATATTGAATTTTGCTGGTGTTAATAGTAAGACAAAAGTTAAGCAAGACAAATAGTTGTAATTAGCTTTTTGAGTAGTGATAACAACGAAAATGAGTGTGATGACACTTCAGTACAGGCATGTTGCACCAAAGAAAACCCAAACTGATACATTTAAGCTCTATGCAGCCAACACAGAAAGATGAGGTTTTTTTTTTCTTTTAAGTTCTCAGTAAGTTTGAATAAGATGAAATATGTCCATTTCATACCTAAATGTATAGATAAAGAATTTATGGTTAAGAAGGAATAATATCACTAAAGGTGGGTCTTTAGGATTTCAAAAAGATACTCTATTGTTAAAAATCTTGGGTCAAGAATAGCCAGGATACCACCTGTAAATCCAGGCAAATAACTATCCTTCTGGCCAAAGGTATTGCTTGCTATTTGAAGTTGTTGATATTGGGTCAGTTATTTCAGATTCAACCTATAATAAATATACTTCATGAATTAAAATACTTGTGGAAAATCAACTATATTTTATTCTTAATGTTATGAAAATCAATAGTGGAAATTAATTGTAGAGTTACATGTTGCTTATTACATTTCAGGTACTTCATTGCAGCTGGTACATATTTCACTATTTCTCTGGCATTCTTTGTGCAGCTGGGTATAGCAAGTGCATAGGTGGTTGCTTTAGGTCATTACACGAATTGCAAGCCAGAAGAACACAGTAAAAAAAATTATAAAGGATTAATTCACTTGTCCTGTGCTTCATGCTGGGCAGTGAAAAGTAGGTGTACTCTACTGCAGTTCAAATCTGATGCAAGTAAGAGGTGTTCACTTGCATTTTCCCATCGAAGGCTCCATCAGCAATGTCAGTTCGAGAAATGATAGTGATTAATACAGGTACAGGGTGTTCATAAGTCTATTGCTATAACTGACAGTCACATTGTACATTCAGTTGTTGGTCTTGGCCACGTTAATAAGGTGTGTACTATTGAAGAAAACTCAACCCTCCAGATGTATAGGTTTCTTTCTAGTTAATATGTAGAAATCATGTGGAAATGTATGTCTTTCTTCTTTAAATGACTTTTACCTACATGCAAAGAGCACTGCCATGTGAGCTACATGTTGCTCAAGCCACTGCTGGATTACATATGGTGTGCTGTTTCTCTGAGTTGTTATGAATACCAGTTGCACATTTTATTCTGGCTGCAGAATGGATTAAAAAAATATCTGTTCTAATGTCAAGTAGAACTCATGAAATCAACAGAGAAAAATCCTTACACAAGGGGTTCCTTTATTCCAAAATTCCCAAATTAAGTAGTTTATAAACATCAGAATAAATATTTAAAAATACCACCAATCCTATATTCACTCTTACAGAAATGATAAGGAAAAGAAATAACATCGTGGATGAAAACCACATCTTAATATGTTTTGCCTAGACTTTAGTAGGATCAATGTTTCTGATGGAAGTTTTTGTGCAGGTTCAAGGACTAGGTGGGTGCTCTTACCTTCTTTTGTCCCTCGTTGACTTCTTGTTTGTGCTAAAATTAAGTTTCCCAACTGTGAGACTTCATCAGGCATTTTCACAAGTAGCAGCTGAAATTGCCTAACACGCCTACAAAGCCGGAAGTTGAGTCATCTATTTAAAGAGTGTTTTGAAGTAGTGCTTTTCTTTGTTGGTTATCTGAGCAGTGGAGAAACAGTTTATTTGACATCAATTCCCTTGGAATATGTGGGTTTTTCTGTGGAATAACTGATCTTAATGAATGTGGGGAATTGACATCAGATTAAATCTTTATTGATGGTTCAGCTCATTGAAAAAACTTAGGAGTGCCTTCAGCACAAGGGCTTTGTCATTAAACACTGAATGCAGAGAATCTACAGGGTCATCTAGAAGTTATAAGGAACAACAAACAACCAGTTATGAAGTCTTTACTGATGAAATAGTTTGTGAGAAGGTGAAAACAGTCTGCACCTTTGGAGGAAAAAAATCCCTGGAACCCAAATACCTGTTTATTTGACATAAACAGCCACAATATTTAATTAGTCTCTGATATCCTCCTAGTGGATGTTTAGCTTACTATGAGAGAAAGTCTTTGCAGAGAACAGAATAGTAATGGCCTTTATGAAAGAGAGAAACAAGCATTATGGCTACAATTGGAGCTGAGGCAGAAGTCATCCAAACTGGACAACACAGAAAAGCATAACTTGACATCAGGGGTTAATCTTTCATAAAAGTGGAAAAATAATGACAATCTTTGTCCAAAAAATCCCTCAATCAAGGTGTCAAAATTAGATATTGCTTTTATTACACTGTACTGATGCTCAGGCACTGATTTTTCTTTTATCTGCTGGTTGGCTTCTCAATCAGCAGATTTTCTTCTTCAGCTCCACCTAGCCCCTTGCAACTTCATGGATTTGTCTGGGAGTGCTGAGTGAGCCTCTGGAAGGTAGCATGCCCTTGACTATGGGAAAAATAATATTAAATACTATGTTGATTTTGACAGTGTAATGTTTTCTCCTTTTCTAACTGTCTTAAACCATGATTTGGAAAGCAGCATTACTTTTTTCCTTTAGGAGAGCTTCCAAAACTCAGGCCCTCCGACAGTGTTAGTTTTTCTTTTAAAGATAAGACAAATAGCCCATAGCTATAAATCCAAACCAAAGGCTTCAGAAACATTTCTTTCCCTGTGCACCCCATAAACAAGAAATTTCTGTCACAGAAATGCACTAACTAGAGCTTAGAATCAGGGATATAAAATACTGGATGAACAATGGATTTAAGGTGGTACATTTTTGGGAAGCTTGGTCAGAATAAAGACCTCTTCAGGTCACAGACACTGTGTTTGCTGTCACAACTGGATGTTTCTAGCTCCTGTGGATCTGGTCTTTAAAATCACTTGATGCAACATAGTTATGCATAGGAAAGTTATTCAAAGAATTTCTTGAGGACTTTAAAATTTATTGGCTTTGCTTTTTATTCTGTAGAAACCCAGCCAGCTAAACTCTGGAGAGATCCTTTAAAAGAGATATAAGCATAATTCCACTAAATATAAAAAATTGCTAGACTACTCTCAAAACACTTTTTGGTAAATTATGCACTCTCTGAATATATGAAGGTATGATTACTGGTATAGATGGAACATTAACAATCTCATTCCTTTGGGACTTATGCCTACTTGGATTTTGCGTACTCAATGTAATAGGAAAAAACCCCTATCCAACTGTTTCTCTTTCTGCTGGTACTCCCACTAAAAAAAACAGGTGATTTTTTTTTTTTTTGTGGGTTTGTTTTTGGTTTTTGTTTTGTTTTGTTTTGGTTTGGTTTGGTTTGGTTTTGGTTTGGGGTTTTTTGTGTGTAGTTTTTTGTTTGTTTGTTTGTTTGTGGTTTTTCCACTTTGTCTTGTTTTGTTTTTATAGTCCATCAAAATTATTTTGGGTTAGGCAGAGATTTACAGGAGTAACTGCACCAGTATCTCTTGTTAGTGGAAATAATGTAAAAATACATAATATATAAACATCATGATAATTTCATAACTTACTAAGTCATGATCAGATAACTATACTATGTGATGCCTCACTGGAATGTATTCAATAGATCAACTTCTAGCTAATTCAGTTTTTCTAAACAGTCCTGTACAATATCATCAGGAACATTTTTAACTGTATAAAAAAAATAAATAAATAACTGTGACTTATTCATTTTTTTGGTGGTTAGAGGAGGTGGCAGTCTTTGATGAATCTACTCAAAATTCACTAGGCTGCTTGTATGCACCGGAGCTGATCCACAAACCAGCCACCTCCCGTCCCTTAGTTGCTGTCTATGAGGACCTGCAAGTCTGTTGACTGCTGCAAAGACTGAGTGATTTCTGCAGCTCTGCTCACATACTGGGGAAGCTGTAGAGAAGTCTGCTTCTATGCTCCCTTGAGAACACAGGTCCCCAAGCAGGTCCCAGCAGTAGTTTACCATTCCCAGATGTGTATGAGCCATCCAGGTATTTCCAAATGGCTTCCAGTCTTCAAATATACACTATGACACTCATGCAGATAGTCATTATACCCACTCTTCGCATGGGAGAAGGATTTTTTTTTCCATATTTTTTCTTGTTTGTTGAGGCAGAACAAAAACTGCCCTCTGAAAATTCCCCTGTTAAATCCCACCTCTGAAGAGTTTGTTTGCTGAGCCACAGTACCTGCCTTCATCATCCTAGGCAGCAGGTTAAAATGTGTCAGCACAAGCACACTTGCACTGAAGTTTAAGTTGCTTTGGTCACCTAGGGGTGCTTGGAATTCCCAGTTTCAGCCTCACCAGACCAAAAGACACTGGTCTAGTGTCTTTAAGATAATTTTTCTCCCCTTACCCACTAAAAAAAAAAATAAAAGTGAAGAGATGCTTTAGCCAAAGTGTTTAAAGCCCCAGAAGGAAACAAACATAAGTTACATCAACCTCTGTACACTTCTGGTGGGTATTAGAGACAAACCAGACCACCGTAGCATGTCCAGAATGTGAGAGGCAGGCAGGTGAAACACATCATCTTTTATTTCTTCCTTTTACAGTGATTTAATTATCTATCTCCTTCAAAAGAGACAGATGAATTATCCTAAAATTAATTTTCTCCTTTAAAGTGTTACACAAGAAAATACATCTTATACCTCAGCACCTGCTAATGTAAATGTAGAGTAGGGATAAGAAATCAGAAGGGATGCTCTGGAAAATCACTTGTGTTTAAGCAGTGCATTTTGTCCCTGCTTTTTTTTCTCTGCTCTTTGTTTGTTGTGGACCCTCATTTTAGAAATGAGTATTTCTCATGGGTGTTTTTGTGTTCTAAGCTCTAAGCTTCTGAGATAAAAATAGTTATCATCTGAATTTAATTTAGTACATCTTTCCGTGTGTGATGGGCTGCTATTTCAGGGGCCACAATGCCACTATTAATCATCATAAAGAAAATGCATGAAAACAGTCCAAAATATGTGTCAAGCACTTCAGGGTGATGGATGCACAATAGATGTGCACCATTATTATCACTCAGCAACTTGAAAACTTTTGGTCCTCACATTTTCTCCCTTTCAAACATCATTAACTTGTTCATGGGATCCAATACTTTGTAAAAAATGTATTACTCTTCTGCTCACTTTTTCCTCATTCTTCATACTATATTGACAGAGCCAGTTACCTGAAAATTCTTAATGCATTATAAGTTTACTTCTCAGTGTATGAGATAGCAAAGAAAACCAAAACAAATGGTTTTATGGAACAAAAGTCAATTATATTGATTTTAATCTGTTATTGCAGAAGTAGATTGTATGAATGCTTATAATTAGGAAACTTAGGTTTATTCGTCATAGTTTTATTTACTCCTGGGATTAGTTCTCTTTTGTGAAAGACTTAAAGACTAACTGGGGCTGATATTCTTCTTCTTTAAGGATTGCTACAGAAGTTATACAAAGCTAGTGAGATAGACCACTGCAGATAGCCTGCAAATATACCCTGATGAGATCATTCACATGATCTGGTCTGACGATAATCTCTGTGAGACTGCATAGGGGGATGTGTATTTGAATGCGGAAATTGAGGATTGTGAATAAATGGGGCTGTAGTTGACTATCTCAAACTTATCCAAAGACTGTTTATACTGCGTCATATGTAAAGGCTTTATTTGGTCTGGGATGAAAATAATAAATGGAACTGAGTTAGATGTTCACATTTCATGAGGTGAATTTAATTTTCTAGCATGAAAGAGTGTATCTGATTTAAGAGGGTTTTTTGTTTGATTGTTTCTTTATGAGATTTTTGATATTTCATAATTTTTCTAAAGCATTTGTTTAAGGAGAAATTCCTTGCTGGGAAACCTGGTTTCTGAGATGGAATTTTCCTGCTGTTCTGCGAAAGGATTGAAACTATGAAAACTGTAGGTTGCAACACCAGAAAACAAAAAGATTTGATTTTCATTTGGCCATTTGTGAAGTAAAACATTATTTTTGAGTGGTATCTGGAAACAGAACTGCTGTCAACCACTGGTTATAGTTTCCACAACTCTTCTGCTCTCTATAGTGATACAGCCAATTCCTGTATTGGAGCCTATCATCTGTATAACTGTATGAGGAATCTTAAAGCTGAAGTAATCCATTAATTCAACTTTCTATTGCAAAGGAAGTTTCCTTTTCATTTTGGAAAAAAACCTTTTTCAGTCTTAATGAAATTGCGGAGGGGATCCATAGTGTTTCATAACAGTGAAATCGATGTTTCAATACAAAAAAGAATGAAAGAAACTATATTTCTAAAGGTTCAGCTTAAAACATGTTTGCCTTCATTCAGGAACCATTAATTCACAGTTACAGTATGTCTGTAAGTAATTTTTATTTCTCTTAGCAGTACATGTGTTGTTTTCTTTATAACATTAATCTGATGTTAAGAAAATTCAATCTTAAAAATATTACAACTCTTACATTTTTCACTTTACACTTTAATCAGAGAGTATGGTAGAATCAATAGTTACTTAAAGTTTGAAAGATTCTGAAAGCAAACCTGCTTATAAATTAGTGACTTAATGATTTAGTACGTTACTGAATAATCAATAATTTCTAGTTGATGTTCTGAGTCACTCTTACTAAATCTCTTTTGGGAAGTTTGTAAAATGCATCCAGTTTAGACTTTGAAATCTGTATGAGCAAAATTTAGTCTTTCCTTGGAATTTCCTTAGACATCAACACTGAAAACATTTTACAGGATGTTTTGTGGGTTTGGTGATTTTTTGTCAGTTTTTGGGGGGTTGACTTTTTCTCTCTTTTTTGTTTGTTTGTTTTTGCACTACTGTATAACTCCAAGCATTTCATGTGTCTGCTATAACTCTTGTATCAGACTTGCATCTTAGAGACATCCAGCTGATATGCAAGACTGCCTGCATTAACAATGGCCAAAAAAGCCATTTATCTGTTTCTGCTATCTATACCAGATATTTCATAGGTGCTGTATGGAGAGGAAAACTGTACTTTAAATATAGAATTAAGTGGCTAAATTGTACTTCATCTGCAGTAGTAACTTTCAGTTTTATGAGGCAAGTGATACCCCCATGATTTGTCAGAAAGCTGGCATATTTTTACTTGTCACTTCCTGAAAATTTACTAAGCATATGCTTGTATAGACTAAGTATTGGCTTTCTAATTAAACTTTGTAAGTAAACTTATCAATTACTTAAAGAAGGAGATTTACATCTAAGTAATTGATATACTCAGTAATTCAAACAAAACAAAAGCACATAAAATAACTCAGACTGTAACTAAAAGCAAGCAAAATAAGTGTAAGTTATTGCCACCCCCAAATCAAATTCCCCAAAGCCTATAGATTTTAATGGATCATGCTATTGAGATAGCAACAAATCTCTGGTAATGCAGCTGAAAGCCTCCAAGCTCTTCCTGCCAACACCACTACAGCAAAAGTCTCATCTAGAACAAACTTCAAACTTTGTTACAGTCCTTTATATGACAGATTTATCCATGTTCACTGATTTCCTGCCAAGTGACTGCACCTGGTTCACTCTAAATTAGTTACAGTTAATTGTCAATAAATGTGAAGAAGGTCCCCTTACCATTTTCTCTTGGCTGTGAAGCTGGCAAGTCTAGTAGCTATTTTTCAGTTAGAGCATTGTTTCATATATAGGTTTAAAGGGGGAGGGAAAGAGTAAAATTAATAATGGTGGTGATTGTTTTTGGTTTTTTAATCCTACGTATTTTGTGGTGCAGAAAACACGTGAGCCCAGCTGCATTAAAGTGTTAATTAAGATGTTATTTAATTCACCTGCATCCTGGCTGAAGCAACGATAAAGGGCATGGGGGTGGAAGGCTTTTTCTCTTTTTGTTCTGCCTGTGGAGGGAGAATGGCTGATTTAGGTGAAATAAGGAGAAGGAAACTCTACAGGTAAGGTTTTTACTTCTGTTAATCTGGTATTTTTTCCTTTCTGTAACTTGGTCTTATAGCAGATTTGGAGGGTAAGATAAAACTATTTCTTTCTCTGTAGAGATAAAGTGATTAGTAATTTCTTTTGGCTCTTTAGAGGATGTGGTTTCTCTGTCTCTTGAATTTCCTTCCATAGGTCTTGAAACACAAAAAATCTTTGGTTTTAAAATCAGATTTTTTTTTGTTTGCTTGTAATTTCTATTTTTTTCTTTTCAATATAGCTAAAGCAAAAGGAGGTTAAAAAATACTTTTTCATTTTTTAATCATTTCCTGATCTGTTGCAATGAGGTCCTGTTAATCCAGCAAATTTATTACTTGCTTCTGGCCCTTGTCATTTTATTCCCATATTAGAAGGGCTGAAGCAGCACTGGTGTAAACCCAAATACTGTAAAAGTTGATTATAGACTTGCAGTTAAACTTTTTTGCTTCAATGTAGCCTCTATTAGAGCAAGTGTTCTTTAATTAAGAAAATGTGTTTGCTTGAGATAAGCCTGTTTTCCTTCACCTGTGTGGAAGGTGAGGCTTAAGATTCATAGGAGATTAACCTTTTTGACTCTGAGTCTCTTTTCAGCTTCTATAATGAAAGCTTCCTGTTTTTTTTTTATCTTGGGAAATGGAAGTTCTAGTTTGAAGTTTGATTTAAATATGCATCAGTTAATGGTCCTTTGCTTCTTTCCCTTTACAAACAGAAGACAAAAGATATGACAGGAGAAGTCTCTATAAGGCTTAGATTTGCTCTCTCTCTCTTTGAAGTTCTGTGTTGTGAAGTGCGCCGCTTCAGCCTCTCCCCTGCAGCCCCTTCTGCCTCATTCTTTGTGTTTCATGGTTCCTGTGTGGTAAAAAAATACCTCTTGGAACCAGAAAACTCAGAATTTTTCCTTCTTCTGTTCTCATTTTGAATACTACAGATATTGATATCTGAGCTTTCTCCTAGCTAGATGGCTGTTGTTTTCCTCTGTTTGCTAGTTATGAACTTGTAAGAATGCTTTTTTATTTTCTTTTAAGTTAGAGTCTTCCCTATGGGGTTCTCCTAGAGTTATAGAATGGTCTGGGCTGTTCCAACCCCTTTGCTCTGGATGAAGTCACCTTCCACTAGACCAGGCTGTTCAAAGCCTGGTCCAACCTGACTTTGAATGCTTCCAGGGATGGGGCATACACAATTTCTCTGGGCAGTCCATTCCAGTGTCTCATCACCCTCACAGTAAAGAATTTCCTCCTAATATCCACTCTAAAGTTGCCCTCTTTCAGTTGAAAGACATTCCTATCTCTCTTGTTGCTACATGTCCTAAGAAAAAGTCCCTCTCCATGTTTCTTGGTGGCCCCTTTTATGTACTAGAAAGCATCTTTTTGCTTTCTTCAGTGTAATATTTATATTACAGCTAACAGGGCCATAGATACAGATGCAAGATTTTTACGGAGCTCTAGATTTCTGTATACACAGTGAAAACAAAAATTATCTTGTACATTTTAATTAATAGTGAAGTAGGTGAATAACTAATTGAATACCATCTGTTTCCTTACACTGAGAATCAAAAGTGTGTTTGTTAGTTTGGGGAAAGACTATTCATGAAACAAAGAATCTCTTTTCCAAGATGCTGTTTTAACAAAACTATTTCTTTGACCTTGCAGTGGTGAAGTTTGTATATTTTAGGGGCATTTATTCATATTTATTGTTCTACACTTCTGCTTTGGAACTCCCGTTTTCAGTGGTTTGCTTCTCCCTTCCTCTTGGGGTTACATAGTCAGAAAAAGGCAAGGTAAGGCAAAACACAACTTTTATGCCATCCTTTTCTCTCTTCCCTCCAAATGCCTGGGAGAGAGGGAAGGGGGGAGCTGAGAGTCCTGGCTGGAGAGGGCACAGTTTTGTTGAAATAAGAGCTGGTCTAGTGGGGGCCCTGAAAGAAGCTCTTACCAATAAAACCGAGGTGTTTTCAACACTGTGGAGTTTTCCCTGTACAAAAAGAAAATCTTCCAGAACCAGTCGTAAAGCAAAAGGCAATTTTGATTCTGAGCAGCTAGGTGAAGTACATGGGAAGATACAGATCTGGGCTGGTATTTGGAGCACTGATTAAGTGCAAATGGGGAGGTTTGAGTGTCACAACAAACAGTAAAAATTATTCCACCACTCCAACCAATCAATCCATAAACCCTCTTGTATGAGTTTCCATTGTCACTGTTACCTCCATATGTAGGGGTATGTGGAAAAGGAAAAAACTCAAGTGTAGTTTTACATAAGTTCTTATTGCATAAATAATACTGGAGTCTTAAATTGCATAAATTGGAGATGTTCTTTCTCAGACATTATAGATGAGAATTGAGATCTGAGGATTCTACAGTATGAATGTTTTGCTATGGATTGGTTCTGCATCCCTGGGTTTGTAAAATAGATGGTTTTTTAAATAAAACTTACTATAATAGCAGTAATAAAAATATTCTTAATCAACCAGTATGTAAATGTTTCCCTTCTGTTTGTCTAGTGTTTTTCCTGTTTGCTTTCTAGGTTTGTTTTTTTAATTACTGAATCACTGTTCACAAGAACCTTTTGTTTATAAAGTAAAAACACAAGTTTTTACAATACTATATTTTTTAAAACTACTTATGGAATTATTGCAGGATTTTCCACATGCTGGATAAATTACCTATAGGTTCATATACCAATTTCTGTGATACTTTCCTGTGCTTTAGGCTAGAAATGACATCCTATCTTTTCCAGCCAGGCCTGTGTAGTTAATACGGTTCTGACAACTCAGTATTTGATGAAACAGATCTTTGGAAGAAGCAGACCTTAGTTAAAGTGATGTAAGAGGTGGGAGGAATAATAAATAGGCAAATGTCACATGTTAGTGATGTTGCCCAGAGAAGCTGTGGATGCCCCATACCAGGAGGTGTTCAAGGCCAGGCTGCGCAGGGCTTTGAGCAGCTTGGTCTTGTGGAAGATGTCTCTGCTCATTGCAGAGGAGTTGGAACCAGGTTGTCTTTAAGGTCCCTTCCAAACCAGCCATTCTATTATGTAGAATATATGACCAATGGAAGATGTAGTTGGTGCAGGAAAGCCCACAGTGAAGTGCAACTGGTAGCACAACTCAATGCTGTGAAATATCAAGCTTTTAAAAATTCAAGTTTAAAGGTTAATCAAAGAGTTTTGCCTTAAAACAGTTTATATATTATGCAGCAAGACCTATAAATGACTCAAAGAAATGTTCATGTCTCTTAAACCTGGCTGGATTGAAACTTCATTTTTTTGGGTGAAGTTTAGGACCTCTGTAAGGTAAATTCAAGTATTTTCAGAGCAACAGTCTTTGGTTTTGTAGTGGCCGCTGAGGCAACAGTCTTAAGCAAACAGCTAAGGAGGTTCTGAATGAAAAATCACTTTAATCAGTGAGAGTATTTATTGCAGTAGAGCAATAGGTGTGTACTGAGGAAATTTGTGGGGATTGTGTCTTGTTTTCCTCCATCAAAAAGTATATTTCCCATGAGGTATAACTAAAACATTCAATAATATTTCTTTGTGTAGCATCCAATAATGCAATGGCTGGAAGACAAGAAAGCGCTGGAGTAGCTGGGTGGGTGCACTGGATATTAGCAGTAATTTTGGTTCTGTGGAGTCACCAGATCAGTGGACAAGGACAAGGTAAGTGACGATCTTTTGCTGCACTTTGCCATTTGCTCAGTGTTCTGTAGTACTGTTTGGAGAAACAAGGGGGTATGATCATGTGCTAAACTTGTGTGAACTGCTGACAAGCAATAAGAATGTCAAAAGTCTGAAGTATTTCAGTTGAGAAGTCAAATGCTGTTTGGAGAATGATGTCTTAGAGCCTTAAGGGATTATGCATGTGCTTAAATCTGTTTTCTTGTGCACAGTGATTGGAGTGTGGCTTGAAATCTTCCATGTTTGTGTTATTGGCTCTCTGGGTGTGGAGAAGTACTACTTTAAGGTCCCATAGACATGGGCACTTTGTCTTACTCTGCTGTGATATGTGCAATGGACGTGCAGTATTCTGAAAGACCTTTGTGGTCATGCTAGAAATATTTTCCTGGTTGTGTTCCTGTCTCACTGATGGTGGTGCATAATAACAGCTGCAAGAATGTAGACAGGCAAAAAAGGCGGTCTAGCTTCTTGAGTTTTTAAGTTTGAAAAAAGAAGCATTATTGTATGTTTCTGAGCTGAAGACTGTATCTAAGGGCTGGTAATGAGAGGTAATAATGGACTGTTGTATTTGTAATATGTATTTAGTATAAAATATGCTTGTGTGTTCTGTCAAGTTGGGGAAGGGGAAAAAAAATCTTAAGTGATAACCTTGAGGCATTGGCATTAAAGGGAAGTGGATAGGCATTTCTTTTTTAAGTATGTCAGGCCTACTTTTGGATACACATGTTGGAGGTGAGCTGAGATTTCCATATCTTCAATTTATTTCCCAGTTGGGGAATGCTGTCTGATTTCTGACTACAGGCTCTCTGCTCCTCTCTTCTGTGGCTACAGGCCTGATGCTGGCTAGTGTATGAATCCTGTGATAGGTCCATTTCACCATGAAGCTTGGGATGAAGTAATAGTTCTTGGTTTTTGGAAGGACAGTGGAATTTCCTTTGCTTGGTGTAGGAATTGAATGTAAACTGTGCACTGCAATTCTGCAGAACTTGAGGTTGCTTCTGCAGATACTGAAAGCCAACCTCAGCCTGTAGAGAGCACTTTGGTGGGGAGGTGTCATGACCACTTTGCAACTAGTCACTAGTCAAGCAGAGAAGTGTTTCTGTGACATGAACTGTAACTGCACAAAAAGATGAGTTTGTTTTCTAAAACTTCCATTTCAGCATTGTAGTCTTTGACTTGGAAAACAAGATTTATTTTAGAAGACTGACTCTGACTTTTTGTGGTATTGTGCTAAAATGTGACAGTCATGGTAAACTTTTGTGTCCTATGAAGTGTTGCTGAATGGTATTGGGAAGAAACAGATAGAGGAACTCAAAGAGCTTGTTTTCAAAGTGGGCAGTGTGAAGATACTTATGCTGCAAAAGATTACTTGTGTGGTTTTAAACCCACTTTGAGTTTTTGGCTGATGATAAGTATTGACGATTTCAGTCTTGATCTGTGAAATGGTCTTTGTCATGTAGTTCTATGTGGGGTTTTTTCCTAATAATTACCAAATGATAACTTAGAAAAATGAAACCTTACTAGTATGATAAACACTCTTCTCTAAAATATAAATTGCCTTCTTTAAATTGGCAGTAGCACTTGCTGGAAAAGGGATATCCATCATGCCATTTTGCTTTAATTTTGAATAATTTTGATAAGTTGTTCAGCAGCTTATGAATATTTAGAAATAACTCTAAGCAGGCCCAGTATAATAAAGCTGTGTTTCAGTCTTGGTAGACTTTGTGCTTTACTGAGGCAAAAGTGTAGTGTAGACTGATGAGCATCATACCTATTGCAACTTATGAGAACTTCTTGAACCTTCATTTGAGAAATGGGAATTTTTTGCCCTCTGGCAATTAAGTAGTAAATTATAAACAAGGAGTGAATATTTTCTCAGTATAATTAGATAGGGTATTTGGAAAATGTGAAATGTCTTTAAGTTGCTGGATGTATCACTGATTTTGCTGTGGTTTCTATTCACACTTTTTTTAAGTAAAAAGCAAAGCCTTTGGGGCATGCCATGCAGGAACATGGGAAGTGTAAAGGAGGACTTAATTGGACTAGAAACTACAAAGTTTGGTTATTCTGAGTCTGTCAGGACAATAAAATGAAGAAATAATTTTTCTGTGTCTGGGCATAGAACCAAAAGGGTTTAAAAGCCATATGGCTACATTTAAAGAAAACAGCTTCTGAGTCACATAACTTCAGTGTGAGTGGGTTGCTATTGGAGTTAGAAAGAAACCAACACTTGTTCCCCTTGTGTTTTCCATCTGAATAGTAAACTCAAATGGAAAGCCTTTAGTTTTTTAACAGCTCTTCCTATCTGTTTCTTGTTACACATTAACCCAAGCCACTCTGTTTTTTGAGATCCACGTTGCTGCATCTTGCTCTGTTCACATGTTGCTTAAGATTAGTTTCTTCAGCTCTTGCAGTGTAACTGTCCGGTGGAGACTGGAGTAGGGGATGAACTGTCTTGTTTTATTCTGCACTCTTGCACAATAGACAAATGTGTAATTTTTAGAGTTGCACAATCATTCTACTTTTCTTACTTGTCTGAATATGGCAGGTTTACTCCTCTGTCTTCAAAAAACCCTGGCCTGTATTTTATACTCATAAGTAACTTTAGAAATACATTTATGTCTTTAACACTGAGCCATGAGTAATCTGAAGAATATTTTGGAACAGTTAGACTTCTTTCTTTTTCTTGGTGAAAGAAACATATAATTGGAAATCTGAAGCTACTTGAACAATGAGCAGACAATTACTGTTCAGTGATATTCTGAAACAGTGTTAGTATTGATATTTAGGACAGAGGATGAATAAGGAGTCATGTAATCTAATAATTCTCAGACTTGCAAAAGTAGTAAATGTTGCTTAATATCTGGAATTTCATTGCTATATAGATGAAGCAGGTGCTCTCTTTGAAGCTCTAGAGATGCTGGATAGAACAGTGTCTGCTATCAGAACAACATAGCAGTATTGCTGGTGTCCTTGGATGTATGCTTCTTGCTGAAGGAGATCCTTTCAAATCTTTTTGTCAGAGCTGTCAGGTTGCAGTGTTGACAGGTTGCTTTATTTAATGATCAAACATTAAGGCTTTGCAATGTGTTACAGCCAAGAGGCTTCAGAGCTCAAATTGAATGTGCTAGAAAGCAGTGGGTGTCACTGGCTGAGCCAAGCGCTGACCTCTGCCTGCAGGAACAACTTCCTCCAACACAGGCCTATTTGGAGAAAAGCATCCTTTAAAACAACATTGTAAGATATTTAGGGTTTTTTGTTTGTTTTTTTTTTCTTTGTTTGGGGGTTTTTTTTATGTCTTTAACCAATAATAAAGCAGGTCATGCTCAGCCAGCCTTATAGTTAACTTGAAATTTACCTTCAAGTGTATATACAACATACTTTCAGAAACAGTAATGGGGAGTCTTTGCTGGACTTCAGAGTCATAAGATTGATGCTTATAGCTGAAAACAAACATTCAAATTGCCTCACTTTGACTTTTGTTGTTGTTGTTGACAAACAAGTGTGCTCTGAATCTCAAATTCTGTCTCAGTCCTGAAGTCATGAGATTACTGTGGCTTGTTGGTGGTGCTAAGGCAGATTGAGGATACCTGAGATTTCTTCACAAACCTATTCTTAGTAACTTGTTTTGACTGTGAAGACTAAGCTATGATATCTATTTCTAACCACTGCATGTTGCTGAGGACCAGAGCAGCTGCGAGTAAGTACCTTCTATCTCAGCTGTTCGACTGACAAGGTAAGGAGAAATATTTTATATATATGGAATGTATATGTACATACAGAGTTGTATGATGCTACATTTATAAATGACTAGTGAGTTTGGTTTTAAAAAATAAAATAGCAGAGAAGTAAAATCTGTATAAAGAAAGCAAGAGTCTTGGAACTGGTTCCAGATTTCACACCTGAGCTAACCCTGATGGTATATGGGTGCTGCAGTGCTGTGACTTGCCTCCAGCACTGCCAAATCGGCCACATTCCTGTGTGTGTAACTTGTCTCAGGACTCCCAATGTGAAGATAAGCAGCTTTGTGGTGACATGGAGTGGGATCCAGGAGGCATTTCTGCCTCAGGGCTGGGAGAAGGATGCTCCCCAGACCAGTATTATACGCAGGGCATGGCTAGCCAAGAGGTCACCCAGCCCATATAAAGCCTGTGGCATAATCTGGCAGTGTAGGATGACTTTGCATGGTTAGAGGAAGAAAGCTGACACCTGTTTTAGGTGTCTGATGTGATATGACTTGCAAGTTTTTGTTTTAAGGGTAACTCCCACTATATGAAAATCATCCTCTTGCATCAATCTTGTAAAGCAGCCTTTCAGCAAATGTGCCAAGGCCCAGGTAATCTATAAATGCTTTAATGTACATAAAAATACAGTCATGCAGAAAAGGTCATGGGTATCTTAGTGGGCAGAGAATCAAATGCAAGTGAGGGCCTTGCCCTGGAGATGAGGGAAATGAGCCGCCACATGCTGTGTGTCATTGGCAGGAGAATAACAGCAATCTTGGGCTAACTCATGGGGCTGGAGCTGAGATGCTTCATTGAGTCTTGGGCCCTTCGGTACAAGAGACAGGCTGGCCAAATGTGATGAGTGCAGCTGAGGGCCCCTGACATCAATGGGGGTTGGAAAAAAATGTGCAGGAAGAGGGAGTGAAACTTGATCTTCAGAGATGCATGAGCAATAGTCATGAGGTTCAGCAAGGAAAAATCACAATCAGAGACCAGGAGAGGATTATTCATTCTTTCTGGTCAAGCACTGATCTGGGTTACTCAGAGGGTTTTGTGAGTCTCTGTCCTTGGAAATTTTCAGGACTTGATTGGACAAGGCCCTGGGCAAACTGATCTAAATTAGAAGTTGGCCCAGCTTTGAGGAGGAGGTTGGATCCATATGTCTTGGGGTCCTTTCCAACCTGATCTCTGAAAATAGCTACAGAATAACTGCACTTGTAAAAATAAGGGAAATTACATGCTTCCTAACAAACTAGAAATATAATGAACTCTCATTAACTCCCCTGACTTCAGTAACATCTTAGCCCAGCATTCTGGAAGAAGTTACGTTTTCATTTTTAAGAAACAACATATCAGGGTTTTTTACAGTTTAGAGGAAGGTCATCAGATTAGAGCATCAGCTACTGGGCAAATTTAGTTAATATTGCTCAACATCTTCCCTCAAAAGGATGGTCACACTTCTGTTGTTTCCATCAGACATTTGCTATTTCACACTTCCTCAGACTAGACTTGTGTGTGGATGTCCCATGGAAATCCCCCTCAGAATTTCTTGAGATGAAAAGTGCTTAACAGTTTCTGCTGTCAGCAGGACTGGAGTAGCAGTGGAGTGTGCCTGACATAGACAAGAGATTCTGGAGCTCGTCTGCTGATCCCTCTCTGGTAGCACAGTGAGAAGACAATCCCTTACTCTGGTTGGGCAGGATGGGGGTGGGAAAAGCTCCATTGTGATTTTTCTTGAATCCCTAGATAACCTCACTTCCTCTTGTTGGGAACAGCAAATACAATGGTAAACACCTTCAGACACTGGGTAAAGAAAGAGTGGATTTTCAGACTTCCTGGACTCTGTCAAGTTAAATTTCTGCTCTATATATGCTGACCCTCCAAAATAACGAACTTCTTTTGGCTGGCAATGAGTGGCAAAAGTTGCAATTGTTTATTAACGATTATGCCTGCACTTGCAGACATATTAGAACACATTCCATGCATAGGTAATACGTATTTTGGGAGCTTTGGAGAATGCATGTGCTAGGGCAGGCTTCATGTGAATAATCTGGAATTATAATGAGAATTGTAATCTGGATTATAGTGAGAAGACAAAAGTTGTGGGGCCAGTCAGTAGTACCCACAAAAGCCCCAACATAGTAGGAGTCCTTATGTTGCATAATTTGTGCTGGTAAATTTTTTTTTATCTGGAAAGCAAGTATTTGAGATAGGAAAACTGGGGCAAGAGATATTGCTACAAGGAATTCCTATACCCATTTCAGAATCACTGCATAGTCCCTGCTTGCACCTCAAACTTCACTTAAATGTACTGTAAATTTCAATTTAAAGGAAATAATCTCCTGCAATTAATATTTCCTTTTAGGTAAGTAGGTACTAGTGAAATATGTACTTTTAATGTCTCTCCAAAGATTATCAGGATGTGTTGTAGAACGCTTTAAATTGTTTTAAAGGTAATCAGTTGATAAACTTTGAATGAAAGTGAAGCTCATTCCAGCAAAATAAAACTAATCTATACTGCTCTCCGGTAAAGGATTCTATGGCAGAAAACTGGTGAGCACTCTTGGAATTCTTCATTGAGTTTCTGATAGACCTGTGCTTGGATCCAAATTTAGATTAAACCCAGATGACAAGCTTAAATAGTCTTTGCTTGTGCTCTACCACCTTTTTCTATGTTGATTGTTATAGTAAGAGTAATTTGGGGTAGGACAGCCCCGGCTCTTTCAGGCATGTTGTGTTACATTGCTGTTGATCCTTTTTTTTTCTTGCTGCTTCCTCATTGTGGAGTTCTAGTGGATGTTTGAGTTAAGTTGTGATGAAGAAATTAAGTGATGATGTAGGTAACAAGTAGTTCTGTATTGTTGTTGGTGGTGTGTGACAGCATTTGGAGACACTTGAGTGAGTTCTTAAGAACAAAGGCTTTGGGCTTGTTCCTGAGACCAAGATGCACTGTGCAGAGCACATGTGTGTGAATAGTGCACCTAAGACTAATGTTCTCTCTTCTGCCTATGCAAATCTAATATTATGTTTTGTAGGTGAAAGGTGGATTGCATATATATCTATGTATGGAAAGAAGTATTTAAACTGCAAAGCGAAGTCTTCTAGTTCAGCAACCTGTATTGCAGGGCTTCAGCTTTAATGAAAAAAGCATCAGCCTTAATGCAAACTGACTGCGGTGTCTCATAATAATCTTCTCAAAATACGCTGAAAACACAGTATCAGCATGTACCTTCACCCTATCAAAGTACCACTAGTTTTCTAAAGCAATTGAACATGATTTAGTACTTAACCTTTATCTCTTGTACATTATGCAGCTTTGCTAATGGATACTGACACTGTATTTTGAAGGGAGGATTTGTTTTGTTTTTTAATGGGGTAGTTAATGTTAGCCACTTTAAAATTGGCAAGTAGCCTTTAAGAAAAGGCTGTTAACCAATAATATGTTGTAGTTTTGAAATGTCTGGTTGTCTTCATTTGTCTTGGCAACACTCTTTGCAGAAACTCTTGATGGAAAAAAATTAGGGTTTTTTTAAGCTATTCTCTTCTTGAGTGTGTACTTGCCACAGGTTTTGGCTAATTGAAAAGTGAAAAAAGAAACAGGCAGTGGCACATAACATTTTGGAATGCAGTTGTACTCCTACATGAGCTGTGGAACTTAAATTTGATCAGAAAGAATGCTTTGCTTTCAATCAATTATCTTTCCATTTGTCATAAGTCCTCCTCGCAGGCAAAGACACTGCAAAGTTAATGCAATCTACAGATATATTGCATTTTTCTTTAGAATTCATCTTGAGGGATTTCCACAAGAAGTATAATATACTGGTCATAAGTGTATACTCAATCAGAAAAAACTTTGTGACTTGCCTATTTCAGAGAGATCCAAGGTAACAATACACAAGTAAACATAAGACTTCATCATTATAGATTCTACTACAATGTAATTCTCAGAAATCATACAAAAATGTAATAACACTTTTAGCATTAAGTACAGGAGGAGATTAATTGAGCAGAATACCTATTGTTAATGCAGAAATAGAACATTTATGGTGTTGACTAAGTAGCTGAGGACAAAAGGGTTCTTATTACTGAAGTGACAAAACCACAAAGTTTTTGGTATAGTGTAATAAAAGGGCTGGAGAATGAAAACTATGAACTACTTAAGCATAAATTTAGGTTTTCCTTATGAGTAATTTGCATGAATTTCCATAGGGTTGTTTGTGTGATTGTTTTATTACCTGAAAAGTATCTGCCTCTTGTGGACTGGGTTTTCTGTAGATGCTTCCCCCAGAATTGCTAGTCTGCATCTTTGGGAGTTGAAAACCCTGCTTTCCCTGAAAGGGTTTCATGGGGAGCAAGAAAGGAATTGTTCTGTGTTGGGAAGCAATATATAATAAATTAACCTGATGTAGCAGATGAACACAATACCTGAATAATTAAAGGTCTCATGGTCCATATGCAAAGAGCAAAGGTCCTCTGCTGGTCTTCAGTTCTCTTAGCTTAGCTAACAAACTCAGTGGGAGATGAAAGCAGGTACAGTGTGTAGTTTTACCTTCTTAGTAGAACTTGTGTTGCAAAAGTAGGTGTTGTATTTTTATTACATGAAAAATTAAGGCAAACTCAATGTTAAACACTTGAATTAATGGTTTGATACAATTCAAGATGTAGTTTTTTAATACAATGTTAAGTACTGGGCCAGAAGTAGCTATATAGGTAACAAGTAGCTGTAGAGGTAGAATATTTCTAAAAGCAGGTGTGTACTCTTTTGGGTGGGTAACTAGTTTGCTTGTATGAAGGTTCAGTGTTTACAATCTGCAACAGATTAAATCCTCAAGAACTGATCTACTGGTGAGCCAGAACTTACTCCTCATTATGTTGGAATTAATAATGATCTTATGATCTTTGCACTAAACTCAAAAACTATTTTTATATTCCTTTGCAAAAGGCAAATTTGCTTATTTGTGACAGGATATGAATAAAACCACCACTTAATACAATTTAAAAAGTTTTGCTTGATATAATTTCAAGTAAATCTTTCATTTTTGAAAATATGGTATTCTTGATGTTTTAACAGAATGTATGAGGTTTCACAAATGTTCTTGGCAGTCACTGTGGTAGTAAGCTTCATGAAAAATAATAGAAATTGGCAGAAAAGAGAATGATATAATGCATGTAATATAGAACACTTTATCCTGGAACCTGTACAAGTACTAAGTGTCCTAATGTATATTTATTGAGATAGAGCTTTGAGTTTTGCTTGTGTTGCTTTTTAAAGTATTTCAGGGTTCTGTTCTGTCTTTTGTCCTTTCAATAGACACTTGTTTTTTAAAACTTACCATACCCATTAACTATCAGGTTTTGGTGACTTGAAATTAACCTCTAAAAAGATATTATTTTAGGAAAACCATATTTCAAAGAAACTTATTTAATATGTTGAGTAGCTGAAAAACGTTTGCTTTTCAGTGAGGTTTCTTTTACTTCTCAGCTGCTGTTTGAGGGTCACCTCTTCTAAAGAAAAAAAAAGCTAACCAAACAAAAAAACCAACAGCCAGGTCATTTCAGTCTTTCTAAAAACAGATATCCCAATAAAAAAAAAGTGCTGTGAAAGTTTTATTAGAGTGAAAATACCAACCCTGCATTCTGGATACTTTTAAGTTCAGCATTTGCCTATCTTTCCACTGTTGGCTCCTGGGTGACACTTGGGAAACAATACTCATGTTTTTCCCTTCTTCCACTTGCTGTTTGTTTAGATCCTCATTTCTCCAGAAGAAATACAGCAGAGGAAAGTTTTTGGAATGGCAAATCTTGACTGGAGAAAAGCCAGCTAAAGTTATCTCAAGTTGTCTTTGTGTTGGTAACCAGAATACCAAATCTCATCTTCCAAAAGCAAACATCTGGGAGAAAACTGTCAAAATATATCTCTATAAGTAATGATCTGTAACTAATGAAGTATAGGGATACAGAAGGGGCTGGGAGATGGAGAACTGTGAAGAGAAATCCTTGGCATGAGAAGTGAATCAAGGTTGAAAGGTCACCATAGACCTTCTAGCTCTGCTTTGAAAAAAATTGAGGAGAGCCAAAGACTATTTTACTGCAGGCCTGCAGCGATAGAAAGACTTGAAGACAAATAGGAAAATTTGTCTTCAAGAGTAAAAACTCTTAAGTCACCTGATATAGATAGAAAGCAATAAGAAGGGTATCCTACATATTATCTTGCATGTAAGTCAGTTAATGGAATTTGTGCCAAGTCCCATGGAAGCCACTGCAGTGCTCACTCTGGAGGTGAATTATTTCTTGGAGATCTTGAATCTTTCTGTATCTCACAACTGGTTATGGAATACGTCCAGTAAGGGCTGTCTAGGAAAGATTATTAAAAAAAAGGATTATATTGTTTGGTTATAGTTATTAGGTGACATTTTATTTAAGTAAGGAACTTCTCATTAACACTCGGTTCAGGGAAAATGGTCTTCAAAGGATTATCTCATGTATTAGATTAAAGTGTTCAGTGATTTGCACTTTCAGTACGGTCTTTCTTTCACAGTTTAAAAAATACCAGCAAATGCACAATTAATTACATAACAATTTAACTTTGACAGCTCATTTCTGGATCAGATAAAATAAGTTGCAGCTTTCTCATCTTGCTAAATGACATTTCAGTGCTCTGTGACTATGGTTCATAGTTTTAGGACCATATCATTAAAAATACATGGGTAAGAATGTTTCCATTTTTCTAATATGTAGTGGAAAATGCAAATTGTCTTATCTGTTTAAATCTATCACTGAGAGTGAATGTTTTCAATTTTCTCAGTCTGCACTGAAGGTAGGAAATAATAGCATCTACTCAATTTTCTTATTGCTAAGTTCAGGCAAATAGTGCAGACATACATGTTTCAACTAAGTGAGTTAAAAAGAAAAGCTTATTGAGAAGAACTGAAGTTTGATTTTTCTGTTAAAAAGTACTGTGTTGTATAGTAAAAGTCCAAAGCATACTGTCCTTCTTATGATCTGCAATCTGAATTTCTTTCAAAAACTGTCATTGATCATTGCCAGTAATAAATCCTATGGTATTTATTATAGAAAAGCAGCCTATGGCAATTCTTTTTCATGTATATTGTAAGATTGCAGATACATGTGTGTGTGCTAAGCACTGCCTTCTTACTCCCTGCTGGTTTGATTTGCTACAAGATTTTATTTATTAATTTGAAAGAAACCAATAATCCAATTTACATGAGAAGTGTGTTCCTGAAGTGCAGGTTGAATTTTGTCTTCAATAGTAAAACTCCTAAAAGTTTTGTATTGGGTGATTTATATGTTTTGCTTTAGGGTAATATAAAGTTCCCAAGAGAACTACTAGAAGCATGAGACTTCAAGTTTCACAATGTTTATACTAAGCACTGTCCACCTGCTTCTTAAGGTTTAAGTATCTTGAATGAAAGTTTTTGCACTTNCCCGCTTTAAATCTCAGTTGAAGCAGCAAAGATATGTTTAGCTGTGTATAGAAAGTGGTCAGGTGTCTTCAGAATGGCTGAGGTTGGAAGGGACCTCTCAAGGTCATCTGTGTCAACTTCCGAGCTTCAAGCAGGCTCAGACAGCACAGGCATCTCAGGAACATGTGCAGACACCTCTGCAGTATAAATACTTTGGAGATGTAGAATTATTATTGCTCTCTAGATTGTCTTAAAAATATAGGCACAGTATTTGCAATTCTAAATGTAATTTCGCATATTAATTTGTGTGTGGCAGGCAAACTTGTGAGTTGATTGTTTCACTGGGCTGTCCGTCAGCTGGAGAATGACTTTAACAAATATGTTTGTTGCTGTACAAATCAGAAGGCAGATGTGCTTGAAGTGCCTCTACACAGCATGAGCTCATACATGTCTGTGAGAAAAATAAACACAAGTATGACAGGTTTTCACGTAGAACTCCTAATGTCATCTGACAGGTCACTGTTGTTATCCCTGGCTTGAAAGGTAGTTTGAAGTATTGTTAACCCCCTACTTCTTCAGCTCCTTCCCTCTCACAAACCCTGTGTGTTGGAGTAAAGTGTCTGTTGTGAAGAATCCTTTGTTTTAGCTTCTGGTGTACTTTGACATGCTGACTTCGTAGCACATACAGCCTTCCCCTGTTCAGTAAGGCAGGCAGGTGAGGTGCTCCAGCTCTGTTCACATCTCTGAAGCCATGAATATTTTGCCTGATTGGCACCCTGTGTGATGCAGTTTTAGCTTGGTTAACAAAAGCTCTTACAACTGTGAGACAAAAAAAAACCTAAATTGTACACAAAAGGTCTCTTACCTTTATTGGAAATGACTCTGTGTTATGGGCCACTGTTTTTCATAGCATAAGTTCTAAATCCACCTTCAATACCTATAAAAACTTGTGTGCAGTTGTTGAAGAATAACTATTATTTTGACTACTTGTGATATCTTTTAGCATGAGAAATTCTGTGTTCCTTCACCCCAACCTTTTTAAAGAGCTTATTTAATGATTGGTCTCAAGTTGAAACTGAATGACGTGCAGGGTATATGTGATGAAGGACACACAAGCCACGTGTCACTGAACACCTGCAAGCTTGGCTTTTATGTCAGTTCTCAAATTAGGTAGCCAGCTTTGCTTTTAGTAATAAAGCCAGCAATTAAATCCTAAATATGTAAAACTGGCTACCAGTCTGATAAGAATATAATTCAAGAGAAAAACATTTGACCACTTTTGGGTTCCTCTTTGTTATGCATATAGTCTGCCTTCACATTAACTCTGAGGGAAAAGTAGCATTGTGATTCATGTTGTCTACCACAATGGCTCATAAATCTTGCCATCGTGAATCCTGTCTAATAGTCTGTCCTTTATAAGGTTGGCCTGTGGCTTTCTGATGACAGATTGCCAGTTAGTACTTTTTTCTCCAAAAAAACCTGCATATATTCCTCTGTTTTCTGGATATGATTCCCAGAACACCTCCAGAATCAGCATAAAATTAATAGCTTTAGCACATGTCTACAGTGAAGTCTATTTTAAAATGATGGAACTTGGGCTGGGGTATTTCTCACTGAACCTGGATACAGATCATCCAAACACATTAATACTGTGAAAATGTTACTAAGCAGTTGTTAGAAGAGGCAACTCTTGCTGAGGTGGTGCTGGGAAGTAATGAATTCTAATTCCACAATAAAATCCAGAAAGCATTTCAGTGAGGATGCTTTACAAGCTTGCTGAGAGCAGCAGTCTCCTCTCACTGTAAAAGCATGAAAACAAATGGTTCTAATTCTTCTTGTTTTCACAGTAATAACTGTCAGAGGTTAAAACAGATATTTCCATTAGGGCATTTGTATTAGGTTAGCTTAGCTTATTGAGAGGTAATAATGACTTTCCTATGAGGATGAGGAGGGAAAAAATCTAATTAATATCAAAGGAACTACCTTGTAAGTAAATCATGACAAAAGTTAGTCAACTTTATAGTAGAAACATGTATGAAGGATGGTGTTTGGACATTTTTGAAGCATTTTTCTCATTACCTTGGAAGCTTTCTTATGAAAGTACACAAGGTTTACATCTATAAATTCCTGTGCATTAATATATTTTATATAATCGCTATGGAGCATATAAAGTTTAAAACCTTTCCACTAATTCCTTGGCGTTAGTCTGTATTTCTTTCCATCTCCATTGGGTCCTCCTCCCTGTAGTTGAAAAGCCCTGACCTAGATCACCTGACAGCATCTTCATGATTTCCAGACCTGCTGATACTTTAATTCATGTCCAGTATTTTCATCTTTCAAGGCAGCAGTGAGGCCCTGATAAGGACTTCATGGTAACAATGTGAATTTATAACCTTTTCATCAGCAAGATGGAACTCCAGCCTTCCTCACTGGCTTGATGCCAAGATACCACAGGCTTTTTTGCTCTGGACTCTTATTTTGACCTTTTATGAGATCCACTACGATACCTACTAACCTACACTTTTTTTTTTTTGGCCTTAAGAGCAATATCGGATAATAAACTGAAATAAGAGAAGCTGTGGATGTCCCATCCCTGAAAATGTTCAAAGCTGGATGGAGCTTTGAGCAACCTGGTCTAGTGAAAACTGTCCCTGCCCTTGGCAGGGGTGTTGAACTAGATGAGCTTTAAGATCCCTTCAACTTAAATCATTTTGTGACTTCATGTGATTTTTGGAGACTGGCTGCAGGCCCTTTCTTCAGGGAAACTTTTCTTTGTATCATGCTGAGAAATCTTACATATAATAAATTACTAATTTCATTTCATTACCCCCATGCTGTAAGGTGTCTTGTTAGTTCCAGGCAACAGGAAAAATTTATTTTTTAAAATAATGTTTATCTAAATTTTTAGCTTGTGTCCATCTTCCTCTATCAATGTGCAATATGTAGGAATGCAGTGAGGAAGGATTTGCATATTATTTATATAGAAGTAGTGTTTATTAATACCTTTACTGGGGGAGGGGGGTGGGGGTGGGGAGTAAGTTAAATTACTAGTAATGCTCTTGCTTGTGTTTCTGGAAGATAATAAATGCTGTGTCCTGTCCTCTAAAACCACAATATTGTAGAGACTAGAGCAATGCCACTGTCTAAGTCACTGTTCTAACAACTTTCCCAAACTGTAAATAAGACACAGCATTTGTGTCCTTCCAGGCTTTCAGATCAGTCTGAAGGTAGTGACTCCTGGCCTTGGGTGTCCAGAACAATCTCCTTAGGCAGGAGCATCTATTTTGTTGCCCTTCTGTGGTACCAAAGACTGTACTCTGTACCTGGCTTCTCCAGCCATTCCATGAATCTCTTCCTTTCTTGGCTGCATGGGTTTCATCCTTATTTTGGGGGAACAGAGAGGTGCCAGAATACTAAATATTTTTTTGCCCAAGGGCAGCAGCATTCCCCAGGCAGCAGTGTGAAGCTGCCCCTCCCTGAGGAGACCAAAGCTCTGTGGCAGTGGCTTAGCTCCTGCTGCAGTGGCCAGGGTGACCACACTCCCAACAGGACATCTGCATGTGTGTGGGTTTTCCCTTGGGATAGCACAGGGCTGCTGACACTGCAGGTCAGTGTGACACCAATGCTCCCCTTTTCCACCCTGGAGCTTCCTAAGCTCTCTTGCTCACATATCCATCTCAAAAATGTGTTTTGATGTTTAATTCATAACATGAAGCTTGTGTTTAGAGAGAAGTAGCTGCCTCAGATTTGGAGCTGGAAGATCTGCTCTCTCAATTTATGTACTTAAGCAAGGCAGGGACTCACCATCAAGCATTTTGGCAGGGGACCAGCCAAGCATTACTGTCGCATTTGATTCTTTATTAGGCACTGTAAATGGATATTGGAGTTCAGAGAAAATAAGATCTAGCATAAATACTGCCTTAATTTGTGTATGTTGACTGGATTTACACCAAGCTTGGGTTTGTTTACTTTCAATTAGAGATAGTATGGAAAGAGATTTATGTGATAATCCATATGAAAGGGTGAGTTACTAATGAAGACATGGGTAATTCTATGAGTAATTAAATTTCATCTAAGCTAATTACTGGGGTATCCTAGTTCTGAAGCCTCTAGCCACAAATATTGCAAATCTATTGATTTGATTCAGCTTTTACTTAGCTTGTTGCACTAGTTGATAATGCACATTCAATTCTAAAACGTTTCCCTTGGGTGTCCTCTCCTGCTCCTTTTCTTTTTTTTGTATGTGTTTCTACAGAGATTTCCTTTCTGTTTGAAATACAGTAGAAAATGGTCTTCTATACATCCAGTGCTATGATAAAGCAATTGTGGGGTTTTCATCCGAGTAGAACAACAAGTATTGAGAATTGAATCCATATATCATTATTTATTCTGTATGTGTATATATATGTATATTATATAATATATAGTATATTATATTCTATATGTTATTGTCCTAGTTGTGTCTCTAAACATTATTGATCTATCTTGCTATGTTAAGGTTCTTTTAGTAGCTGTGATGTGGTCTTATGTGACTGGGGCTGATAACAGAACCTGATGGGAGAGGAGACTTGGTGTGTTTATGATCAATTCAGTGAACTTGATGAAAAATCTAAAGTTGCTGAGGACCTGATTCTACTTTCCTTTGAGCAAATTCTAGAGGAGTTTTTTGTTGTTCACAGAATCAACATGGCTTTTCCTGCATATCCCTTTTGCAAAGTAAGGCTTTACGTAGTCTTTGGAGGAAAATGCAGAATATAGTTTTGATGCCAACTTTATCTAATGAAGAGCCTTACAAATCATAGTTTGGAAACACAATTTTCAATAAATACTAAGCAGAGTGTTACATGGTATGTTTTAAGCAAAGCCTGGTTTTCTTTAAGTAATGTTATTTTTAGGTAGTAAGTTTCTTTAAAATGTGTTCACAGAAAGGTGTCGCATAATGAATATCACTTCAGAAACTAGAATATCTCAAGAAGTGATTTTTGAAATGGGCTGAAATCATTCCTAGAACTACTGATCCATGATTTCCATCAGCAGTGTAAGTGAAGGCCCTGAAAACTGTTCAAGAAACTATTGCACCTGATATAAACCCACAAGGATCTTTAGGATGCCTGTTTTCTTCCCCAGTGTCCTGAACCCCTGTGGATTCTGCTCCTTTGGTGTTAGTTGTAATCTGGGTGAGCTTTGTGTCTGTCAAAGATTTGTACTCAAAGGGGCAGGATTTTGTTAGATAGGGTTTTTTGTTTAGCACTGGAACTGTGGGAAGTCTGTGTGAAAAGTTGCCTTGATGGAAAAGTAGCCTTGAACTTGAGTTTTGAAAGTTGTCAGCAAGATTCATTTTGCAAGTTAAAAAGTGCTGCTCAACTTCCTTTTCATAAATTATTCAAAAATTGGAATTTCAATTTTTAGACTTGTCTGTAACACGTTTACCCACTTATTCACCTTTCATCCCCTTTAAAAATCCAATCAGTTTAAGAGCATTTTAATGCACTTCTAACATGTGCATTACCCAGAGTTTCAGATTAAAGTAGAAATGGGTCCTCGTGACTATAGTGAGTGATGTTCCGGGGTTACTTTAGGAATGATAAAATTTGTTCCATTTAGTGTGTGTTGTGATTGAAATACTTTCCATTTTTAAAACACATCCTCCAAAGATCACCTTCAGTGCTGGGAAGTTTATATACCATGTGCTTCGACTTGCTTTGGAGCCAGTGAAGTCAAACCAGATGGTGTTACTACCAGTAATGATGAAGACCACAGACTGGTACCTTTGAGTGGATGGCTGGTCCAAAACAGGCATGCAGTGAATAACTGGAATCCCTGCACTGCTCAGTTGTTGATTTGATGTGCCAGTTGCTGAGACACAGAAGTGATGGTTAGCCACTTAAAAGTCTTGGAGAAATAGTTACATAAATCCAACTGTGCAGAGTAATTGATTGTAAAATGGTGTATGCTAGTTTGAATTACTTCTCTTGTTTCAGGCAAATATTGTTTTCTCTTGACACCTGGTAATTGAGGGAAGAATGCAAAAATAACCTGTAGCAGCTGAGTGCTCAATGTTACAAGGTAGTGATTGCTCCTAAAGTTGATGGAAGGTGGAGTTGCATGCTTCCTTTGCAGAGAGAAGGAAAGCAGCCATGATCAGCATTGACTGGACAACTAGTGGTCCAGTCAATTTTCAGGATGAGAAGTGATTCTAAGCAAGAAAAGGTGGTGCATTATTTGGAGTGTTCAGATACTGAATTAAATATGGACTTCAATAACAAGGTGAGGGATGATCTAACTGGCAGGCGGCATGAAATATTGTGGGTTACCAGTTAAATATACTTGTCTTGAAGTTAGCTCTTTGTGTTCTGGTGTGATTCAAATGGCTGGAAAAAGCAATTGAACAGATCTGGTTTACCTTTTTCTTTTGTGTCATAATGTGTTTGACTGCTCCAAAAACACAGCAATATTATGAAAATTGTCTATAACAAAGTGGTAAAAAACGGGAGGGAAACCTCACAGAACCACATTTTCATGCCAAAATCTTGATCTGTAATTTTATTTTAATTCTTTTGTTGTTTTGTTTTTTTTTTTTTTTTTTTTGGTTTGGTTTTTTTTTGAAGTAGTCATGAAACTGAATGACTGATTGGGTCGTCTTTATTTTAAAGACCGTACTTCCTAAGGGGAAGAATGAGACAACCACTTTGCTTGCAAGATCCTCAGGATTCTATTAGGCATGGAAACATCCCATGAAATTGAGGGGAAATCAAGGGAAATCTCATGAAATTAAGGGGAGTCTTTTTATCAAACTCCTGGGTTCTTCTCAGTTATATTCAATTACAGTCATTGTAGAATTATTATAGTATTAAAATGGGGTTACCTTTGTGGCCTTGGTTTGAAAGACTTTTGGTAGATGGTCATAGGGGCTCCCCTTGCATTTAATGTACATGATTTACCATATTAAGATTTAGGATTTATAAACATAAAATGAATTCAGGTCATAGGCTTATAGATGAAATACAGCAAGCATAGCTTTGTTATCAACCCATGACAGTGGCACTAAAGCACATACCTCGTGGTGCTGTCAGCATTCCTGGGGTTCTGTATCTCTTTTGCAGGGAAATTATTTTATATATATTTCCTTTTTAATTCAAGGCCACTTATTGGATATATTTTTCATACAGGAAAATATGAAGTATTCACATCTAAAGTTTGTAGTCTTTGTTGTGAGACATTGCTTTAGGAATGAGAGGAATATTACAGTGCATCCATCACTGAGTTGATGTGGAGCTCTACTGCAATACATGCTTTGGTTCAAGGTAGAGAGAGAATTGTCATGCATTACCTGTCAAGAAAAGTTTCCAACGTGTTTTTGTAGTATTTTTACAGTAGCTAGTGACTGCCAGACTTACTTTCCCTTTCCTAATGCAGAGAACTTTGAAGACATTTCAGCTTTTAGTCAAGCCATTGACAGCTGGGATTGATACTGCTCTGTAGGTCAGGTTGCATTTGAGTAATTCTCCCATGCTACTTTCCTAAAATATTTGTGGCAACAAAATCCAGTAGGTGATGAAAGATTTCTTTTTTTTTCTACTTCATTAGTTTCTTGTTCAGCTTTTCACTACTGTATGGGAAAGGTCATCACTAGTAATAGAACAGACTCAGTCATGGCAAATCCCACTACAACAGTAACTGCTAAAACTGAAATATAAACATAGAAAAACTGCTCTATATATGGTAAATTTGGTTATGTGAGTTATATATTTAGTGTTATCCCTAAGATAAGTCTGTGCCTTTCATGTGGGTAATGCAGATGTGTAAGTAACTGCATCATACAGGAATAAGGCAATAATCCTTTGAAGAGCTGTGGTGACTTTCATGTGCCTGGCTGACAAATGGTGAGCTACCAGGAATATTTGAATGTAACTGTTTTGCTATCAGTATTAGCAATATACTCCAGGAATGTCCATTTTAGAGTCCAGTTTTATTGGAAAACTGAGTGATTTCTGTTTTGGCTTTTTGAAATGCACAGAGAATGGGAAGTTTACTTGAAAACAAAGCCTATTGTTTGAATTAGCATCCATCAAAACTAGCAGATAGCTAATAAATATGAGTTGTAACAGGCTTTTCAGAGACAACTCACAACAAAAGAATGCAGTAGCATGGACCAATACATAGGAATTGATTTTTCTTTTCCATTTCTTTTTGTCTTGCTCTATTGAACACATAGTTTGCAAGTTCTAGTTTAACTAAAACAGTTTTGCAAGTTCAATGAACATATTTTGCATATCTTGAGAAGAAAATTAATGTTAATCTGCTGAATGAGTAGTTCAGGCATACTTTACTTCACTGAGCTACGTTTTTTGGCTTCAGTCCATATCAGTAAGTAATTGGTAAAGTATATTTCACTAGTACTTTGCTTGAAGACCTCTTCAGATCAAATCTTTCTCCTCTTCCATAAGCCACTACTGTCTGTAGATTTCAAATAGTGTGGCATTATTTACTTTGAAAATAAGCATGCTCAGCTATTAATACAGAAATCAGAATATGCCCTACTATTTCTGTACCTGCAGGACATTGTACTATTCAATAGCAAGAAAAAAAAAAAATCTACAAAACTACTTTGAGATGATAGGATGTACTCCTGAAATCAATGCTTTAGTTACTCATGGAACAAATTTGGGTCTCTCAATCCCTTCTGCTGGATGATGGTGGGCAGTAAGGCACCTCACTGCCTCCCTCAACCTCACGGTTTAAAACATAACATTTAAGTTCAACTGCAGCTGGTTGATTCACCTTGAATGCTGGAGGTATAAGCAAAAGTGAAAATGTGAGGTATGTTTCATGAGCTGATTGTCCATTTGCTCAACCAAGGCTGGGGACAGCTGAGAGAATTCACCCCACCAGTGAATATTCTCTATATTGTCCCTGTTGGCAACTGAGAGCCTTTGATTTTGTTGTGAAAATGTAGAGTGTCACCACCGCTCACAGCTCAGAAAGTCAAGTTAGTTAAGGATTCAGTTGCAATTAACCTTTGAGAGCTGTCCATGTAATTCCCATTTATGTCTATAAAAAAAAATCTTTATGCACCTCATTAATTAGGTTCAGTTGCTTCTACTTGAAATGATAAAATTGTATCTGAATGCACGGGTTCAAAAATAAGTTAGACAGCTTTATTTTCCATGCGCATTGCAGCCAGCGTATAATTTTCCTCTGTAAAAGCCTCAGAAATTGAGCCTTGTGAACACATGAGTCAATATGCTTTAGTTGGATGGTGGGAGGATAATAATAATGTTAAGGCCCTCATAGAATCTTTTTTTTTGTTCTGCTTTTCAAGGTTTTTTTGTTTTGCTTTTGTCAAGAATTCCCAAAGCTTAACTGTTTAGAGGTAAAGCTGTAAAAACAAAACATGTCCATATATATTAAAATTTTATACAACAAGGCTTAGTACTTAGACTGCATTCATTTCTGTAATACAGGAATCCATCACAGATCTTTAATGTTTTGTTCCATAAGATGGTGAAGTACAGTGCAAAATAGAGGAGAATTGAGAAATTAAAGCAGTATTGTTACAGATTTTAAAGTGTGTCTTCTCTTCTGGGATACATTAGTACTGTTTGCATTGCTAAGCCCAAAACTGAGTCAGCTTTCAAGTTCCCCTAGATAGTCTGGTTTTCTTTCTGGGCTCTGAAGCTCCTTCTCATTATATTAAGAGCCGTCTTACACATGATGGTGCTATTTTAAAGGTTAGTTTACTTTTTAATTTATTATTTAATTGCAATAAATGTTTTCCTACTCTAGAATATGTTGCTTTACACTTCTAATTTCTTCAGTCTCTAAGCACAGAACTTGTAGTCTTTGAAAATTCTGTTTATGCATAATTTATGTACAGTTCACTTGCCTCAGCTTGACCCCCAACTTACACTTGACAAGGGAAAGCTGTGTTGTTCCACAAATAATTAGGGATATGTTGAGAATACCTTCAAAGAAATTACAGTGGGGGGGGTTTCTACATAAGGAGCTGCTTAGGTTGCTTGCAAAGTTTCCTTTGTACTCGTAGCTCTAGTTGGTTTCCTGCCTTTGAATCCTCTGTAAGATCTGTTGCTTACCAATCTGGACTGAAGTGGAGGTCTAGAGGTCTCTTCCATGTGTAGTTCAAAGACAAAACGTGAGGACGTGATGTTTATTTTTTTTTTAACTAAACACTTGTGAGAAATGGGGAGACTCTGAATTGCAGTGAGTGAAGTCAGATGTTGACCTCTGGATTTGTTAAGCTGCCAATTATCTGATTCTGTTTCTTTTGTCCCTACCTCTTGTGTGCCATCAATAGCACAAACCAGTCTGGAGCATGCAATTTTTCCTGCATGGAATAATGTTGGCAGAAGTAAAAAGATAATTCCACCCACAGTGCATATAAAATATGCCATATTTATCCATGTATTTTGTGCTATGTAATAATTCAAACACATGCAAAAGGAAGAAGTGCAGCTTTCTAGACCAGCACTTTTGAAGAAATATAGTTCATGAACTATTAACACTTCTTCCTTAAGAACAGACACAATTTGTTAGCTATATGCATTACACTTGTACTTAAAAAATATGGCATGTTTATTTTTTAAAAAGGAGTAGTTTAATTTTCATTGAAAATGCTGGTAGTTTATGCATTACAGAATGAACTGAACTTCAAATGGAGAAATTATCTAAAATTCTTTAATCTGCTTTTTGTAGTACATTATTTCAAATTATTTGTACAGAATTGCTACACTTCTATATAAATTTCAGTGAGTTTACAAAGCATCTGCAATGAATCATTCCCGTTTGAATTTCAGATGGCATCCAAGCTTGGTAACAGAAGGTACAAGGGATTAATATTTTGCTGGAAAACAACAGTTTGAGCAGGTGGTACTTGATGCTATTACACATATAGGTCACTTGGGAGAGTGCTTAATCACTGAACTGAATATTAATTAGGATGGCTTTCTCAGACTGCTTTTTAAAGAGGAATATTTAAGTAAGTGGGGAGGGGGAGCCACCAAACCCACCAAAGTCTGGAGTGGTGAAAGTTAAGCTGGTTATTGTAAAAACTTGCTGTACAGGTTGAGGCTCAAGTTTTTTCAGAGGGACTAGTTTTGTGATACAAGAAGCCACTGTGAACTTTGAATATAAGCTGTGTGAACCCAGTTTTTTGGTACTAATTTCCTGACCTTTTCTCTCTCTGCCTGAACCTCACATTGTCCTGTTAAATGCCTGACCAAAAATACTTGGTCACTTGAAGCTGTAGGTTTCTATAGGTGCAAAACAGTTAAAATTTTTGGCTTGAGATCCTGAAAATAAATATGGGATTAACATATCTGATTTGAAAAACCATACTCTTGATATAAGCTGATGAGATGTCTAAGTTTAGAGAACTTAGAAAAAAATTATAACTAAAACAGAGAGACAAATCTCCTTTAATTTCAAAACAAATTTTAATTAAAATATGATAAATTGAAGGATAACAGTTCCTAGCTATAATATATATATCTATATATGTATTCAAGATAAACAAAAACAACCAGAACTAAACAAGTAAAAAAAGAAACCCTTGAGCAAAAAAAAACCCTTCCCCCCCACCCCCAGTCCCTGTCCCTGGTGGGCANTGATTTACTCTGTGAGATAAACAATGGCCTATTTTTGATACCCCTGATGGGCCATTAGCAGACATGACCCCTCAGGTGGGTGTGGAGGCAGGAGAGTTTGCTTATCTCACAGAAGTTCCTAAACACCCGTCTTGTAGCCTGAGGGATGGGGTGTGCTTTAGACAGTAGCTGCTAATGTGCCATTGTGAGCAGTTCATGGGAAAAAATGGCATAGAGGCTTTAGAATACACACCCACACAGTGACGAACTGACCCTGGATACTAAAACCAGGACATGAGAGAAACAGAACACTTCATTACACGAGTTGCAGAATGTAAAATCCACTGTTTTTGACTTGGTTTTCTCTAATGAGGCATGCTTTAAATAACTTCTGAATTACTCAGGTTCATGTTTTAAAAGGTGTAAGATGTGTTTGCAAGATGCTAGAATGCTCTGAAACATATCTCTTTTGGTTGTGCCTGATGCTACCATGGATTAAAGCCCCCAAAATTCAGAATTCCCCGGGAGGAGCTGATGGAGTTTCCTGGAGGCAGTACTTGCTGTTGCCTCTGCAGTGCTCATGGTGTGGCAACTGGCTTTGATATGCCCTATCAACACTCCTCTGTTCCACTGTCTGAAACTCCTGAGGTGCTTTGAATTTTCTCAGGGTTCCATTTGGGAGCTGCAGGCTGTCACAGCTGTGCAAAAGTGAGGAACAGTAGGATTTTTCCCTCTGCCCCAGGCACAGGCATGGGGGCAGCATAGCTGTCTCCTGGAGTGGATGCTTGGAGGTGGTTCTACCACTTGGGGGGATGAGGTGTTTCACTTGGAAAATGGGCTTAGACACTGAGGAAGTGATGAATGATCCAGGAGGGCAGGAGCCCCCAGTGTGAGGCTGGAACCTCCCAGGAGGCTCTGCTTCCCTTTCCCTTTCCAGTGTAGGTAAGAAAAACTTCATCTTTAGGATGAGACAACTTTGCCTGCCTTCCCACTGCCTTCTGAGTTCAAAGCCAATTTCCTCCAGGCTTTCCTTCACCAGCTTTTAACATTGAGCTTTCCATCCTTCAGCAAAAGGTCCTGGCACAGTGTCTTGTGCCTGTGTGTCCAGGCAGTGCATGGTGACTTCACCTGGAGCTGGATGTTCACAGTAAGTGTCCCGAGGTGCCTTTGAGAAGGCTGGATGTTCAGTGACAGTGATCCACACCCAATGAGGTGCTGCATGGTTGGCTTTGTAACAGCATCTTCCTTCTGTGGCCTGGCTTAGCATTATGAAATGATGAAGTACTGTGAATACTACTGCTTTGACACTTTCAGCTACATTTAGGATAACTTAATGTCATTTTATGCATAACTACCATGCAAATGGGTGCTCATCTTTCCTGTAGAGTTGGTTTCAGTGTTTGCTCATGGGAAGTTATCAGTAAAACTCAGGTTTTGTGTATTGGTAATAATCCTATGAATTTGAACACATGTCTATTTTAGATGCTTAACTTCTTTGCATCTTTAAATGTTATGGAGTGGAGAAGTTTGCCAGGTTTTATTTTTTAAGTTCAGAGATCAATTAAATGTTAAATATTGAAGATAATCAGTTAATAGTTGATTTAAATAACTGCAAGATGTTTTATTTTCTGCTGCTGTAAACACCTCACATGTGAGATATTCCCACATAAATGCAGACTAGAGGAAACAGATATAGAGAAAGGAGAAGAAAATCTGGTGTAGAAACGAATTTGAAACTGCCTCCGAATTGGACCCTAACTACAAATAAACAGTGGCAGCCACATGGCACTCTGCCAAAGATACCTGGGATAAGAAGGTAATGCAGTCACATAGGACTTTAGGAAAAGGAGAAATATGTCTCAGGATTTCCGTGTAGGTCTGGATAAATGGAACACTTGGAAGACTGAGGATAGATAGGAGTATTGATTCTCACAGTAAGTGCCAATGTTAGCTGGTGCTTAAGAAAAAGTGTGGGTATTGTTGCAGATGAAAATGGACATAAGGCGGATAGCCTGAGCAATGCAGGATAAGGAATTAAAAATCTAATAGAAGAACTAGGTGACAGGTCAAAAGAATGGGATGACATGAGAAAGAGTAGAAGGGGATCCTGGATTTTTAATAGTAAACAGAGAATTGGGAAGGGGGATAAGTGGGAACACAGCACATGACTGATACAGATTTGTGTTATGTGGCAGAAGCTTATTTGGGAGAGTTGAATGGTTTGACAAGTCTGTTGCCAAGAGCGTGTTTGCTTCCTAAGCCCACAGTGATGCTCTATGTTCTGGACTGTTGTCACCAAATGTGTGAAAACTTTCTGGACAATTCTATCCCCAAAAAATCCAGTGTAGCAACTGCTACCACTTAGTCCCTCAGCTTAAGGGGAAGAGGTCTGTTTGCTGTACATGAAATTCAAAACATTATTAATGGACAAACTGGTCACGAAAGACACAGAATTTGGTTTTAATTTTGAAGTAGTAAACAAGGATGTTACATGCAGTAAGAATATTAAAAGACAAATGAGGAGTTGATAGTCTAAATATGGTTAATGATTTGCTTCCAGTTGTATGCTATACAGTAGTCCTTAATTATGTTATCCCATGCTATTTTAGTTCCAAAGTATTCTTGCCTTATTTGTGTTTTTGGACAGAGTTTGTTTAATGAACAGATGTTGACTATTTTGTACAGTGTGTGGCCTCAGGCCTCATTTTCCTGCATTTTATTCAGGCCCTTACTCTGAAGTCAAAATGAGTCTTTTCCTCAGGGGCTTTTCATGATGCTCATCACTGTAATAGCAGAATAGCTTCTCCCAAAATAATTAATTTACTTTCACAACACCCTTGAGCTGTGCAAGTTTTATCTGTCTTTTACAAACAAGCAATAAAGGAAGAGTGAGATCAAGGTGAAATACCTCTTTTCACAGTGCTAAGTCTAGACATCCAGGACACTGTCAGGATGGTCACCTTTTGTCAGTTTCTTTTTAGGCACAAAACATTAAACTTTGGACTATTTTCCTCAAATTTTAGTGCTTTCTGATTCATATCACTGGATACCAAGCGAAGTACCTGATACAAAAGGAATTACATGTAACCACACTTATCAGGCTTATACAGCTTGGAGTAGCTAAAGTCCAGTTAAAGTAATAGTCTTTAGTGTACTATTGTTTGGGTTTATTATTTTTGTCATCTCTGTTCAAAGAAGGAAATTATGTGGGAAAAGTGAAATTCTAAGGGATTAAAAATGAGTGCTCTGCAGTTCAAGTATATTGTGACTTTGTAGATACTTGTCAATGTATTTACAATACAGTGGATTGTGACTTAGTAATAATTTGTAAGCCCTTCGCTCAAGGTTTGAGAGGGCAAAAAAGGATGGGTGAAACTTGTGATTTCTCTGAACTAATTAAATCAAGCAAAGAACAGTTGCAAAACATCAGTTTGAACAGAAATTAATTTTCAGTGGCATAACTAGAGCAACTGTCCAGAAGAAGCCCTGATTAGGGAAGAAGCATTTGTTAGAGAAGTGGTTTTCCCAATGTTAACAAGAGGATTTTGTTTCTAACACAAGGAAACAAATGAAATTATGATGCTTGGTACTGAAATGTTAATTGCTCAAACCACTGCATTCCAAGAGCCTCTTGGCATACCTGCTCTGTTCTGGATAGGATGTACCTTCCTGTACTGTGTGGAGCTCATTGCCTGATACACTTCTGCCTTACAGTGTTCATTTGTTATTAACCTGTCAATAAAAATCATATTTAGAGGCCTTTGGGAAATAATCTCTCTATGTGTTTATCAAAGTTTACCAACTTAAAATCATCAACATTGCTGTGCAACATTATAACTGGTTAAGCTTCAAGCTTGACTGGCAGAAGGTTTATGATTGTCTAGTCAATTGTCTTCCTTGTATCCACCAAAAATGATACCGCTCACAGCTTCAGGAATGCTCTTCACCTACCCCATGTGTTAGGCCTATGAAAGCTGTTGTGCTTTATATATAAATAAATTTGAAAACATATGTTAGGCTGTGCAATTGAATAAAGATAAGCTGTTTGATTAGCTGCTTTCTTTCATGTTTAGAACTCTTTGTTTTTAGTTCTTGTTTCAAGGACTGTTTAGCTCATTTTTGTTTCATCCAGTGCTGGTGGTAGCATTTAACATGTGTGTCTGCCCCTCCTCTACCTTCTTATGAATTTAAAAGCTTCATGCTTTAAGCTTTTGTTTGTGTGCCTAATTTCAGAGCAAGGTCCATGGTTATAGGTAAAGGTTTGCTGCTGTAGGTCAGTGTTGCAGAGACAGGTGGGCAACATCTGCAGTTCAAACATGCTTATTTACAGGTTCCTATAATCTGTATCTGGTAAAATCCTACTCAGACTAGTGATTGCTGAAGTATCTGTTCTTTTTGACTATCACATTTCAGGGCTGTGTCTAGGCTGCAAGGTGCTTAAATGCTCAGACTTGTCAACACTAAGCATTTTAATGAATGTGACCTTTGTGGATGTAGCTGTAAGATCTCTGTGTTAATATTCTACTTGGTGGAGGTATTTCTGTCATGTGTAGCTGTGAGATGGTGAAATGCTGGGAATGTGGTGCAGAGAGATAAATGTAAAAGCTGCTTGGTGCCTGCATCCCGGAGCCACGGGGCCCCAACATACTTGGGTTGAACTAAGAAACAGCGATTTGTTGTAGTAGCTACTCCTACAGGCATGTGCTACTGGTATGACAACTAGGTCATGAGGTGATTCTCCTGCAACTGCCTAGAATTCACCCTGCACACACCTTGTTGATAGGATTTTGTTGGTATAGGTATAGTTTTTTGTTCAAATACTAATTAGGAGAAGACAATAACTAGTAATCTTTCATATTTTTTTTGGTACAGTTTTGCTCCTTCAGCACTTCGGCTTGCTCTCCCTGTGGCACAAGCCTGGACTGATACGCTCCTCCCAGTGGCTGAACTTGGCAAATCTATTCTCAAGTCAAAACGTTGCCCTGGATTTTTTTCAGCAGCCTTGAATTTTCCCCTACTTTACTCTGCTAGGCGCCTCCTAGTGTAAAAGAGAGCGGTGGCTAAGCCTCTGGGACACAGTGAGCAGTCAGAGACTGTGCTGTTCATTTGGTGGTTCTCTTCTGAAAGAAGTCCTTGCAGCTTTACCAGGCAAGCAGCTGCTGTCACTGCTCAGCAAGCTGAGCTGCTCGTATGAAAAAGTAAGCACTAGCACGATTAGGATCTTCAGGGATCTAATCTTGGAATAGGGAAATGGCTTCTAAGGTTAGTGGCAAGGTTTATAGGGAGAAACAAGCGTGAAGAAAGCTTTGTTCATAATACACTCTGTGCTTAGATCTTAGAGATTTCAACTCAAAACATCACAAGAAGAGGGGAGGAGAGGAAGAAAATTTGAAAGGCACCGTATGGGTTGCTGGAATAGAGAAGACCAGTTGTGGGTGGGGAGCATTATATGTATTTAATAACAAAGACACTGCGTCTGCCAATACAGGGAGAATCTGAAAATAGCAGTTCATTATTCTGGTTTTTCCCTCACTGAAGCTGTCTTTTGAATGACTGCATTTGACAAGGTCAAGATCTCTGTCTCATGAATTCAACTGATCTTAATGACCTGGAACAGGGCAAGTAGAAACTGTTGCTGTCATAGGAAGGTTATTTACAACACCAGAAAGGGTTAACAGAATCTGATATTTATGGATGCAGTGGTGAAAGTTGCGAACACAACATCAAAATGTGTAGTGTTATCTGAACCTCACTGTCTGCTGCTGCTCTGTGTTTATTTGTGGGAAATTTGGCAAAATTCATGGGTGCTTCCTGTGACCATTATGTGTGTATGTGTGCACATATGACAAAGTCTCCCTGTCATTTAAGATGCCAAACAGACTCCATTGACGTGTTTGTGCCTTCTTTCTTTCAAATGCTGAAGGAACAATGGGTCAGAGCAATGATAAAAAATGGGCATTTTTTCCCAATTGTATCCATGCTACAGAAGTTGGTGTCAGTCATCTGTGACCAATACATCTGGAGCTGACACTTTGAGCTGAAACATTTGGGGGACATAAACAATGCTGAGAGCTCCTAGGAGATAGTCTGTCTGTGCTTTTGTATTTTTTTAGCATAGCAAGCTTTTTTGGATGCTGAATGTTATGAAAACCAGAAAAAGCAGGTATTTGAAATTCAAGGTTACTTAAAATTGCACACTATGGAAGTATAAATTTTTATACTAATTAAGAAAAGTAAAATTTTTATTTTGCATTATTATTTCAGTACCAGGTAACTGTTTTCAATTTTGTTGCACAAAGAGAAAGCTATGTTATGGTTTTGGTCTGATCATGCTGCTAAACTACTAAGCACTTACTGTGTGATTTCAGCAAGTCACTTCTGCTCTTCTCCATGCTATTAGGTCATTTTTGCAGTTATTTTTGTGCAAAGATGGCTTTGCTTTGCTTTCTGATCTTGGCTCTGCAATGCTGGGAAAGGCCACTGGATGGAACCATTACATTTTACTTAACACGATGCAAAACCTTGCTGTGACTGAAATGTATGTTGGGAAAAAAAAGCTTTTTTATATTTATTATATTAAATAATGGCATTACCATTAACGCCTTTTAAAAAAATATATAAAACCCATAAAGAAAACAGATTTTAAGTAGTGTTTCCATCAATCTGTAGTGATCAAGACATGGTATTTTTCTCTTTTGCAATCTCTAGTTATTTTACTTGGTATAATCAGACTTTAAAAAATAGAACTCAAATTAGACTTTTTCAAGTCATGAGGGCTTATAAAAAAGATACTGTATGCTCTGTGCAGTAGTATTAGCCAGCAGATTATGCAGCCAGAAGTTTTCCAAGACTTAATGTGTTGTTTGGCAGATAGCAAAAAGCTTCCACTGTGGGAGATGTGAGGCAAGAGGCTTTTAAGAAGTCATGCTTCAATTATTCTGGTTAATTAAAAAGAAAGAAAGTCTGTAATTAAGGCAGTAGTTGTTCGTTGGTTTTTATTTTTTGTCCATGTGAAGTGCAAAGTTAATTTGTAGCTAAGATTATGGAATTTATTTTCTCTTGTCTTTCTCTTTGATTGAATGAAAAGGATGACTGCTGTCATAACACTGTGTGCTACATGTGGGACCTCCAGAGGTGAACGTTTCTGTTGATCAGCAGTTTGAGTTTAAAGAACCAGCTCCTATATTTGATAACTTTAATAGATTTATGAAACTTCATATCCATATCAAGATACTCTTTGTGAGATGATATCTGGAAAGGTTTACAGAAGAAAGTTACTTTTATAATCTGCTAATCAAGTTATTTGCTTAAATACAAATAATAGAGTTCTGTGTACTGTGGTGGTAAAACAGACCCTTTCTTGTGCTTCCTGAAGATGAAATATGGTAATAGAAGCTCATTATGGCATCATCCCCTAGGCAGTGGACAGCAGGCAACTCTCATGGCACCCCAAGCCCTGTGTACTCACACTAGAGCCCTGAAATATTCATTTGTCTCACATGTGTGTCAGGAGCTAGTGTGGAGGGAGGACACACTCTGGGTGGTTAGCAACTGCATTGGGCAGGTTAACAATAGGCAGAGACCTTTTCCTTCTTTTCTGTCTTATTTGTGGTGCTGGCATTGGGGAAAAAAAGGAATATAACCTCTTCCCATAGTACCCTGTAAATTGTGTGATATTTAGTCCTTTATTTAACATGATAAACTGATTAAACATTTCATACAACATTTTAATTTTAGGGTTTTTTTGAGTGGGTTAAAGGCTAAACAACACTGGCAAAACAGACTCTGAAAATGTGAGAGCTCATACCCTTTCTGGCAGCACAGTAAGAAGACTTAAGGAGCACAGACAAGTTCAGGTAGATGACTGCAGTCCTGTTTAAGCTGAGGATCTCTTGCAGATGGTGATAGGGTTGTTAGTGGTGGGTCTAAAGACCTGCATGTGAACGACTGAAATTCTGCTTGTGTTATGAAGTTAGCAAATCTGTAAAGTGATACCAAAGTTAGGCTAAAATTTCTTCTGAAAGAGAAGGAAAGGGCATCTTAGAGTTACCCTTCTGAATCTGCAGTAAATACAGTCCCTACGGGAAAAAGAAAAGATATCTAAATTGCTGCATGAAGCAGAGAAATTATTAGTTAGTAAACTATTTGCTCCAGTGTTCTCTGATGTTACTTTTCAGATTGTTAAAACCCAACAGAGAAACAGCTGTTTCCCAAGTTAGATTGACTACACCTCCTTTGCTGTGAATTGAGTGTGAAGTGGTAGTGGAGCTCTTTTTCTCCACTCACCCTAATAGATATCTTGAATTTGATTATGTTTTTTAGAAAGGATAGATTTCACAAATAAAAACTCACCTTGTATTTTTTGATTATTTGGCAAACATGATTATTGAAGTTGTAAAACCAAAGACATCTTATTTTTCTTGTAATTAACCTTTTAATTAGGTTTTTTCCTCTGGCATTCATTTAGCCTTACTTTGACTTCTGTTGCAAAAATGCCTAGCACCTGAAACAAGTCACATACAATAGATACTTGATGGATCACACATCTGCTTTAGCTGGTTTATTTCTTTAGATGGCCCGCTGTTTAATAAACATAACAAAACACAAAATAGAGCTGGAGTGCTAATCCTGGATGGATTACTTCTGTGGTATCATTATCAGTTGCAATGTCAGCATCTGCCTGTTGTCTCACAGCATCTCCCAGATGCTCAAGTTCTCAATCTGCCTGACCTCATAGCTCCTTACCTGCCTTGCTGCTTCCAGCTAGACTGCCACGGTGTAATTGAGAATTTCAGTCTGCACAAGCATCAGATGATGAGGTTTTTCTGGTTTAAGCCTAATGAACTGTTAACTTGCTAATTGGTGGAAATTTCTACATCAGAGATCAGAAGTTTGTGCTGCTAATTATCATGATCTGCTATGTGAAACTGTGCTGACACAGGCAATATTGGTGGAGTGGAATAATGAGAAGTAGAGAGAAGCAAACCCAGAGTACTTACGATCTAATTGATTTAATGGAATATTCAGGTTTTCATTGCTCCTCCCTGCCTTAACAATAAGGATAATGTATGAGCTGCTGGACGTTGGAAGCCTGATTAGCATCTGAATATATGATCAAGCTCTAACTAAACAGACAATGTATGAACTGGTGTAAAAGACTCTCTTAAAGAGTAAAAATGAGTTTGCACAACGGTTTAAAGGGGAGCCAGAGATGACTGGTTTTGACTTTTGGCTCCTGGGGATTTGCACATTGTGGTCGGGTCGGTGTAGCAGCTGACACAGTGACAGCTGTGCTGGTGCTCCAGGCTGGTGCTGGAGAGGCCAGAACACCTTGCTGGTCAGAGCAATCTGGGGAGAGCTGGCAGGGTACAAACAATATAAAATATTGTCAAAGACCTAGATTTGTCATTAGCATGATGTGTACTGCAGTATCTTGGCAGGACATATATTTGATGGTGCTATATCTAAATTTTAAACCATGTAATTTGTTTTAGAACAATTAAGTTCTATTAAAAAAAATTTACTTTGATTATTTTCATGAAGAGTCGAGGTGGTGGGGCACCTTATGTTGGGTCTTGGGACAGTAACTACAGTATGGGTAGAAACACCATGGGTGAGGTGGGGAGGTGAAGGCCAAGGTAAATGAACAACTAAGTACAAGGCCAGTGAGTGGGGTGAGGGTGGAAGAGATCCAAGAAAAGGCTGGGAGAAATACAGAAAGAAGTTGAGGGAGTATAAAAATTGATGAGAAAAGCAAAGGTAGGTTATTCTAAAATATTACACTAATTTATAAAGGAAGAGTTTGAGATAAAATGGCTTTTTTTATCCAGGTAGAAAAGGTGCTTCTCTCTCCTGAGAAACCCTGAAATACTGGGAGAGTAGAGGATATGATGGTAGGGCATCTTCACATCTCAGAGGTCGCAAATGACATGCTAGCCTGCTGGGCCAGGACTGGTGTCCTGGTGTGCCACGGAGGTGCCCAGCAGGGTGGGAGTGGGTCTTGCTGGCAGTGGGACTGAGGAGAGAACCACAAGAAAACTTGCCCTCTCACTCCAGTTACCTGCCCCCACCTTGCAGTTATTGGTGTCTTGGCAAAGTTTGTTTTTTCTCTTCAGAGAGCTGGAGTTGCTCCTGTGTGAGGAGCATTGCCAACAGGCAGTGCTTAGTCTCTCCCAGTGTCAGCCTCTGCTTGAAGAGGATTTTCTGCTTCCTTGGTTGAAAATAGCAGAGATTTTTCTCCTTTCTTCTCCAGCAAAAGTTTTCCTCCTTCCTTGTAAGCACTGGAGATGCTTGGATTTGACAGAAGATCAGGTCTGTACTTAATGAGCTGAGTCTTTTGCCTCTCCAAGTCCCAGCAATTCCTGCAGGGTAAAAACTCAGCAAAAGCAGGACCAAACCCGCCTCCCTCCGCCCCCAACTCCTCCTAAGCCCATTCTTTCTTCAGCATTCAAATAGTGTCCTGCAAATCCAAGGACCTTGTTCAAAGACATGTGCAGCCCCACCCCTCAAACTAGCTGGGAATTGAAGACGAAATAAAAATACAGTGGCTTAGTATGGAGAATACTTTTGGTGCAAATGAGTATATTTTAAAAACACAATTTCCTTCTCAGAACGAGTTAGGATTTTCACAGAAAACATCTGGGGGAGAGGTGGGGGTTAAGCACCTTACTACAGCCTGACGGATGCAGCAGTGTTGAGGCAGGGAGGTTGAAGTCCTTGCTTTGAACTGAAGCATGCAGTTGTCGGGTGTGTCCGTGCTCTGCCTTAATGACGCTTTAGAAAAACACAAAGGTTTGGATGACCCTGTATCAGTTTTTACACAACTCCTATTATACATCAAAGTACCACATCGAGAATTTACTTTGTAAGAATTCTTATTTCTTTTAACTGTTTGTTTGGTTTTTTGTTTGTTTGGTTTTTGGTGGTTTTGTTTGTTTTTTGTTTGGTTTGGGTTTTTTGTTTGGTTTTTTTGGGTTTTTTTTTGTTTTTTGGAGGGGGGTTGGTTTGTTTTTTGTTTTTGTTGTTTGGGTGTTTTTTTTATATTTTACCTGCAAATACTTGAAAACTGGATAATGATCCAACAAAAAATAGTGCATCAAATATATAGTGCATGATGCAAACTGTCAGTCATCTGTCACTTGCTCAGCTTTCTCTTGGAGGCAGAAGGAGGTTATCTTTCAGCATTTCACGCTGGTAGCTTTGGGTGCATGCTTGATACTGCATGGATCTTAGTGCTCATGTATAGTAATGTGACCTGTAACTCTCAGACTTTAGGTCCCCAGGTAGATGAATGCCATGGACTGATGAACAGGGACTCTTCAGTAATATCTTCCGAAGTTAAACTTGACAGGATAGAGTCATTCTGTGCATGTCCTGTCTCATAACACACAGGGAGCATGCTAAAGGGTCAAGTAACAGCTGAAGATGTACAGACTTTCACTGGGATTAGTTCAAGTCCTCATTTTTTTTCGTAAGGTGGACCTTTTTTTAGCTTCTCACTTTGTGGTGTGGGTTTTTTTGTTTGTTTGTTTTTTGTTTGGTTGGTTTTTGGGTTTTTGTTTGTTTTTGTTTTTTGTTTGGTTGGTTTTTTGTTTTGGTTTTTTGGGGTTTTTTTTTGTTTTTTTTTTGGGTTTTTTTTTGTGGTGTTGGTTATTTTTTTTTGTTTTGTTTTTTTTTTTTTTTTGTGTGTGTGTGTGGTTGCAGTTTCATGCTGCTAGCATTACTTTGTTACCCTGTTAATGGGGGGAAAGAAAAAGAATTTTATCTTCCCCCACATATGATTACAGCCATGTAAATATGTAAGTGCCTCTGCCAACAGTATTCCAGAAGAAAAGCGGACTGGATTTTTAAAAGGTCCAAGAGAGGAAAGTGTAGGAATCAGTGGGATTCTGGCTGCTTCTGTTGCAACCTGCTGTCCCTCTAAGTTTTCTTCATGGGTCCACCTCTTATTGAAAAGTGTGATGCCTGAAATTTCTGGAAATCAAAGCAGGAAGTAAAAGGGACAAAATATAGAATCATAGAATATCCTAAGTTGGAAAAGGTAAACAAAGATAGTCCAGCTCCTGACTCTGCACACCTAGAATGATGCTTCTTGATCTGTCAGCCTGTTCCGGTGCCCAGCTACACTCTAGATGAAGAACCTTTTCCTAATATCCAACACATATTCATGCCATTCTCTGGGGCCCTGTCCTTGGCTGCCAAAGGGAGGAGATGAGTCCTGCCCCTCCACCTGTCTCCTCTTCTCCAGGCTGAACTGGCACAGTGTAAAGCAGGACAGTCGCCTCCCTTGACTGGCTGGTGATGCTGTGCCTGATGCCACCCAGCACTCTGCCAGGGCACTGCTGACTCGGATTCAACTTATCATCAGCCCGGACCACCAGGTCCTTTCCATGGCCACTGCTTTCTAGCTTCTTGTTCCCCAGTTTGTCTGTACATCCAGGGTTGCCCCATCTCAGGGGCACCTATCTTTATTAAAACTCACATGGCTGCTGATTGCCCAACCCTCCACTTGTAGTCAAGGTATCTGAAGGGGTCAATAGCTCCCTCCCAATTTATCACTGGCAAGCTTAGTATCCCTTTGAGTCCCTGTGTCCAAGTCATTTAAGATGCTGAAGAGCAGAGGGCCTAAGGTGGAGCCTGATGTCACCTCATTTGCTATTACCCTCTACTTGACCCATGAACCAACTGCTCACCCACCACGTGATGTGTTTATCCAGCTGTGTGCTGGACCCCTTGTCCAGAAGGATCCTGTGAGAGACTGCATGGAAAGCTTTACTGAAATCCAGAAAGCTTGCAGCAGCTGTCTTTCCTTGATCAGCTAGGTGGGTTGCCTTGTCATAAAAGCAAATAAAGTTTAAGAAGGCCTTTCCCCTCATGAACAATGCTGGCTGTGGCTAATGACTCTGTCCTTCAGGCATTTTTCAACATAAATGTGAGTGCTGCTTTTAACTTCTTTTGAAGCTTAATGTGTTCCTACTTTTTAGTTGAAGGAGAATTCACTTGGTGGTGTTACTTGATCCATCAGATATGCTGACCATGTGGCAGTGTATAAAGCATAGTAAGTTCATGGTGGAGTACAGAAATTAAATCTTAAAAGCTTTGTGAAACATCACAGGAAGTATTTCTCTAGTAACAAAATGAAATTGCCTGGTAAAATTTGTGGAATTGCCTAACACTTTAACTCAGTGCATGTGTGCAACAGAGTAAGCAAAACACTTGCAACATTTTCCAAGTACTTTGTAACAAAAAGAGAGACTAACACATGCATTTTTGACTACTTCTATATATTTTGTCTGAAAAGAGTAAAAGTATTTCTAATAAATAGAAGTTGTAAAAATGTGCTATAAAAGTGTAATTTATTTAACACTTGGTAATTCAGAGTGCAGTAGATTAACATTAAATAAAACCTGATGCAGTGAATTTGGCAGAGTAACTGCTGTTACTCTAACTGTTACTGTACATTTATATGACTGTGCTATTAACCTCTTTCATACACCCCTTCTAGTTTGTGGGCTACCTTTTATTGCAGTTATAAGTGATAAGAACTACTGTTTGGCAGTATGAGATGAATAGTGACCCCCTAATTCAATTTTCTCTTCTAAACTGTTATGACAATGACCTATATAGTCTTTAAGATGAAATTAATTTTGGTTCAGAGGGCCAGCATATGGCTTATGATTCCCTCAAGTCCTGCTTAAGCCTGAGTTTCATGTTTTATTTAGTCTATCTTGTATAATAATTAAGCTCAGAGTAAAATATTTTGTATTACAGTTGTGCTTTGTTTGAACAACTTTTTCTAAGGGAAGCACAGCACTTTAGAAAACCCAAGTGCATTGTATTTATATAGTTCTGTATTCTCAAGCCAGATGCTGCTGTAGCTGAAGCTGCCCATTGCATAGTCCTCAACTGTGCTCCTTGAGATATGTATATCAAGATTTATTCTCAAATGACGTGGTCAAATATTCTGTCATAAAACATTTGTGTAGTCCAAATAACTTTTTGTATAATGTGGTACAGAAGGTATTTTTAAAATCTGTCAGTTTAATTAATGAAACCTTTTTGCTTTTAAATTTTATTGTCAGGCTGGATAACGGTAGCTTTTGCTGTGAATGTTCCTCAGGTTTTTTTGTGAAAAAAAAATATTTTGTGAAGTATCATCAATTTTCTCAAGGATGAAGCTTCAGCTCTAAGCTCACTTCTTTATAAAACCCATGGAACTCATTAAGAAGGATTTTTTGAATGTACTAAAGCACAGAAAAGCCTGAACTAGTTTGTACCCTGTATACCAAAGAGCAATTCCTCTCTGAAATGTTCTCCCTGCTTTGGTTTCCCAATAGCTAACAGGAAGTGAGTTGATACTGAGGAGTAAATGGATGCTAATGAAAACACAGCCCTCCAAAAAGTGAACTGTAATGTGAATTGTTCCATAAATCCATTGAAAACTAGGTGGTGATCTCCTATAAGCTAATGCATGAGTCTCCTTCATGTGGGTATGAACTGTGAAAGCTTTTAATTTCATACTGATTTTCCGTAATCTTTCTCCTTTTGATGTACTCGTGCCTTCATTTTAATGTCTCTTTCTTGCTTAGGTCAAGTTTAGACGTCTAATGAATTTTAATCGCTTCTTTTTATTAAGGTATTTAAAGATTGTTTCTGTGTTAGGAGAGCTGTAGGAATCCAGCCTCTTATTTCTTCACGTTCAGTTCTGTGGACAGTGGAGCTAATGGAGTTTACTTTTCTCTGCATTCTGTAGAGGAGTTAGTACTTGTGCAAAGATTAAAATTCAAAATGCAGCTGTGATTCAGATTAATCTTTTCCAGGGATGTAGGAGGAATGTTTCACTACAACATTCCTCCTTGGTCTTTCCAAGCATACTGAGCCTTGAAAACTGAGAGAAACTTAAAAAAAAAGGAAAAAGTTTGTACTTGAAAGACAAGGAGACTGAATAACAGCACAGAGCAAAATCCAAACTCCAAATGCATAACTTAGTCTTAAAAATTCATTTTAGGAAAATGCAGCACAGACTAATCCTTATAATCCTAAATTTTGTCATAGGTCGCATGAGACTGTTCTGACATTTAGAATGGTCCTCAGCATGGCAAGCTTTCAGGGTGACATTTAGATGGAACTTTTTAGAAATATATCACCTTCTCGGGGAAGTGCTGTGGAGTGGAGCAGATTTATAGAGCGAGGAGCCTATTATGCAGAACTGTAGATCACTGTCATCTACCAATAAGTCTGGCGTTTTTGCTAATGCTCCACCAAGTGTCCTCTGCCTCTCTCCTCTCCTTGTTGAGCTAACAATTCAATTTGATAGCACTCTTTTTAAATATTTTTGCTGGGAACACTAACCCTCTATTGTTTGTCTACTCACCTGCTCAATCCACCAGATGCTTTCCTTCCTTTTCTTCCATTTTGCTTTAAGCTGCCTGATTACTCCAAAGTTGGTGACATGAACACACTGTACATATAAAAAATATAGCTGGTTCCTGGATGGGACATTCATCATATTATTGTATGCTGTGTATATACAATTGGAGAAATGTGATTCTCTGGAAAATAATTTCTAGAATGCAGTGTTATTGCATGAAGTGCAGTGTTACCCTGAGACAAAGGTACTGTTACGAGAATTGGAAAAAAAATGAAAGGGAAGATGGACCATAAAATTATTGCAGTTCCCTGGTGTCAGTGTTTCTGAAGTGACTATTAAAGCACGTTTTGGGAGTTCTGTAAACTACTCGGTATTTTCTGTAACATATGTAACATTTCCTAGAAATCTGTAACCATAATGTTTGAAGAATGCCTAATTATTTTGATAAATCTGAGACGTCTAAACATGCTCTTTGGGCTCTGTTATCCTTCTTAATCTACTGGCAACACAAATGAATTTGGATCATGTGAGACTAGAGGCTCAAATCCCTGAGGCTTTTACTTATGTTTCCTCCTTCCCCCCATGTATCCGATTTCCCCAGTTATATGGAGTAGAGGCTTGGCTGGCTGCTCATTTGGATTCAACCACCAGCTTTGTGAGTCTCAGATGACAGGTCCTCTTCATTAGTGTTATGAATGATGGCTTCTATTGTCCATTAGTGGAAAAGGCTGATAAATAGGTAGGAAAAAAGCAAACCTTATATGAATGCAATGTGTTAAATGAACTCCAAACTACATCTGAGTTTGAGATCAGAGTGTTGTTTACTGATGGCATTAGAAATGAGCAATGGAAATTCCAAAAATGTGATATTGTAACAATGAGATGGATTTTCTGTGGTTTTCAGGTTAGTTAATTTATTGTTCAAGTTCTTTATACTAGTCCACTGTCACAATCTTTTTTCTACATTCTCATTTATATTGCCACTATATCCTGCTGCTATGGAAGTATATTCTAATTAACTTTGTCATAGACTAGTGTAATTGAAGTTACAGCTTGGTAAAGCTGAGGGTCAGTGCACCTTCATGATGACTAGGGGATTAGGAAGATACTTAAAAACTTAGAGTTGATAAAAATGCATGAGAAGAGAGCCTGTTATTAACCTGATTTCAGCTAAAAAGAAATCTGCTATGGCTTGCATGATATTAAGAGTCCTCCTGATTTGTGAAAACCTCACAGCATTCTTCATTCTATGCAAAGTTTCAAAAATTACGTGAACTCTTGATGCTGCAAAATGCAGGGTGCCCAATTGGTCTAGCTATGTAGATGGAATTAGGTATTTTTGTGTTAATGAAGGAAGGGAAGTATCTGACATCTCAAAATCTCATCTTTTCATTTAACGCTCTACATTCTCATAAAGAGATTTACAAATTAAATATGGCAGAAGATCATTCACTTTGTAGAACTTGTGAGAATGGAACTAGTAGAAGAATATTCACAGAGTGTATGGCTGTAAGAATATTTCACTTTTCAGTTCAGCAGGTAGACAGAAAACTTCACAAATAACACCACAAGCCAGGCTGAAATAAATGCTTTTGTGCAGTATGTGAGTATGAGCTGTCCTTTTCACACCCCTCAAAAGCTTAGTCCTAAAATGTTGGTATGTTGCTAGAAATTTCAAAGAAAAGGCAAGGCAATTTAAGCTTGAACAAAATGGATATATTAAAATTTCTCTTGGCAAGGGAGTAAAGTGTTGAGTAAAGTGGTCACGCAGGGATATGCACCACAGGCTTAGTGGTCTCCTTTTCTGAGTGTCCTCCCACCCTACAGGTGGATGCCCTAATCCTTGGTCAGAAAGATATATGAAGGATGGGTTTTTTTGTTGGTTTTTTTTTTTTTTTTTCTTTCTAAAGGGAAACAGTCCATGATTAGGAGGAGTGTATGGGCTGTCAGAGAGCTCACTTGTATGAGAAATAAATGAGCAGTTTTATTACAAGCAAAATAAATTGAATAATTGAGCACGGGTTACAAATAAAAGAACTTATGTTTTTTGGGTTTTTGTCTTATCTATAGGCATCTCGTGGAGTTGTAAGGTACCGGGTCCTGTCTGGGGTCCATACCAGGGACCATGCGGTCGAAAACAGGGCATTGTAAAATGTATATGGACTAGGAAACCCCACCAACCACATGGCTGCTCATGGGGGCTGCCCTCATGACCGGGGGCCCACCTCCTGGCATGGCACAGCCAACCAGGGGGAGGGGAGTGCCCCTTCTGTGATGTAGGTGGGGTGGGACTTGAGAAGCCTCTAAAAGAGCCGGGTTTGAATTGGGAGGTGTGCTTTTTGGACCCCTGGGACATGGGCACCTGGTATGTACTGTTTACCATCTTCCCGTTTGCCTTACCTCTTTATTTCATATTTTGGTGTTTCTAAATTTAAATAAGAGATTTTTCTCACACTTGCTTAATGACTGTATTTGAAGAAATCTCCAAACAACAAAAGAGCAAAATAAAGTTATTGAAATCAGCTTTATGCGTTAGATCTTTTAGGGAGATCAAGTGGGCAGATTGGATGGGATGCGGCTGGTTTTACTTATTTCAGGTACAATCAGAGCTACTGAAGTGAACTTCAGATGTCAGTTTTTGTGGCATGTTTTTCCCTTCCTTGTTATAATCCTATATCTCAATAGGGAACTTGCAAAAACGAGATAACCTGCAATAACAGAAGGAAACTTTATGGGAAGTAGTGTAATGATAAATTGAGTAGGCTTTTTGTGCTTAACTAAGTGACTAGCTGCACCTCTTAAATGAATATTTCTCCTTCTCTAGGTTTTTGCAAAAAGACATACAATTAGATTGATAACCAGACTGAGTTAGAAGTTGAACTGTGTTCATTTTTCATGTATTTTTTTAATTGCTGAAAACAGAACTGAATGTGTTGCTTCCTCTTGCATACAGAAAGGCAAAGAAACCTGTGTACAGAATTCATGGCCAAAATAATGCAGTAAGGAATTTTACAGTTAAGGAAATTAAAGGGTCAAGATAGATTTGGGGGGTTTTTGTGTTTGGTTTTTTTTGTTTTTTTTTGGGTTTTTTTGTCTTTTTTTTTTTTTGTTTTGTTTTGTTTGTGGTTTGGTTTTTTGTTTTTGTTTGGGTTTTTTTGTCTTTTTTTTTTTTTGTTGGTTTTGTTTGGGTTGTTTTTGTTTGTTAGTTGTTTTTTTTTTTAATAGGGAGATAGCAAGTTAAGTAAAAACCAAAGCTATTAATTTATCCCTGTAAGGACAGTTCATTGCAAAACTGACACAAGTAAGGCAATGAACTTCATTCTGGAGGTAGTGTTTCTGTGAATAACTTCTTGTGCTGCAGGTTCAGGATGTTCCTGCAGCTAAGATGAACAGAGGACTCTGTCTTGATTGGAATTAATATAAAATATTCCTACAGAACTACAGGGGGGGAAAAAAATACTGTTCTTAAATTTATGGGTTAGTCAAAAAAACTTTATCTAAAACTTTTTCTTTCAGGTTCTTAAACTCTGCAGGGTTGCTCTTTGAATTCCCAACATACTTTCCCCGAACTTTTTCCTTGAACAGCTCTGTCTTTGCCATGAACGACCACAGGGTGGCAACATGAAAAAATGAAACCCCGAAGCCTGAGCCCTTGTTACACAGATACCCAATCCTCACTTTAGCTGTGCATCCTGCAGATTTTGGGTTGTGCCACGAGAGGGAAAATGCATGTGTGTGCCCAAGGATACGGCCCAGCCTTATGCTTTTCTATCAAGACCTCGTGGTTGCAACTGCTTTGCTTAAAGATGTTTCATTCTCTTCTACATTTTCAGTCTTTACTCTTGCCTGGAGAATTTTGTAACAGAAGGCAAAGATTTATTCCAGTAACCTGAGGTGAATAGTTACTGATCTGTTGAAAGCATTGAGGGCAGAGCTGGCTGATGGTGTGATGCATGAAAATATTGGCTGTGGTGTTACCTTGATTAAAGAATAGGACAAACTGCCAACCTGTTGCTACTATTAACATTCATCAGAAAGTTTAGACTTAGTAAAACTAAGCAAGTAAATTGATTTTTAGAATTCTCAGTTGCATATTTTCTTTTTAAATACTTAAATATTTTCTTTTTAAATACTTAAATATTTTCTTTTTACTATGGACATTATATAATATTTTTAAAGCAGATTTTGTCATGTTTATTGCCATTTCACAACTGATTTTTTTTCCTGAATACTGTTTTTAAAAGTCCTTGAGACTTCAAAGAACTTACATCTTTTGTGCGATGTATGATTAACACCTGCTTGAGTATTGCAATGTGCTTGTAAATGCGCACATTGCATTGAATTTTAGAAATACGTTCACAGATACAGTTCTCTATTGTTGCAGTCTAATAAAGTGAAGAAATGGGAGATGACTGTAGGCACTGTTGATTAACCTACAAATGGACTCCAATCAGTTTTTCAAAAGGAGCTTGATTGAGGGGAATTGGGTCTTTAACTCAGATTGTTTGCATTCTCCTCCTTTGTTGGAGGGCTTGACTTTTAATAAGTAGGAAAAGAATCTGAACGAATCACTGGAACTTCGAACTCCTCCAGGAGACAATTAGGAGGACGTTTAATAAGATTTAGTACTCAGGTTGAATAATGGTAAGGCCTACTAAGTCTTCTTTCATTTATCAAAGTATTTCAGTAAAACTGAGAAACAGTCTACCTTGATTGCTCATACTAAACTGAGAAAGAGGAGGAAATTATGAGCTGCCTGTCAGAATTGCTATCAACTTGTTCAGCACATCTGCAGCGTTTGCATGTGGATACACTCACAAAGAGTAGCCAGTCCCATAAGCAGTTCTAACAACTGTCACCTAATGTAATACATATGGACTATAGAGTCCTTTTCAGATTTGTAAGTAAAGTAGTGTGGCATTTTTTCTACTACTTAGTATGTTGGGCTTTTTCCCAGTGAAATATACCTTTTTTTCTTTGACTTTTATGACACTAAGTGATTAGCTTTTCCAAAGGTTGCATTGGCTTTATGCCAATGAAGAAAATAAAAGAACAATATTACTATAAATGTATTTGCCTCAAAAAAAAAAAGCTAGATTTAATCCATAATTTGAAACTAGTTAAACTGAAAAGTAATAAATCTGTAAATAGGTGTGCTCTATACTGCTGAGTTTTTGAATATTTGAATTTCACACTAAATGGCATCCAGACGGGATTGGTATGCATTACTAGAAGAAAGTATTGTGGGACAGAATGTAGAAGTTTAATATTTTGTTTCACTTTTTCGGTCTAGTAGCTCTAAGTGGAGATTTAGACTTTGGCCTTGTGCTAGGAGAATAAGCAGGCACTTCCTTTTAAGGTGGTGACATCCACTGCAGATGTTAAAATTTATCACTTGGCTTTAACACAAATGTGACATGAACTCATTAAATTTCTGCCACGAGGTTTTATTGCTTTAATAATTTGTTGCAATATTTAGAGAATACTATGATGAATTGTATTGAATTTATCATATTATCCAATAAATAACATGACAGAACAATAAATCAATCACATTTCAAAGAGTGTTAAAACTGTATAGTCTGGAATTTTAGATTCAAAACTAATGAGGGCTTCTCTGAAAATAAAAGGGCAGCTTATTAACCTGAAATATTTCATAGTAAACTGATGAGTTAGTGTCTTGATCAAAAAATCTCTTAAGCTCTACTATCTGGTAGTTGCTGACTCAACTTTTAAAATTATAGTATTTTGGCAATGAATTGGTCTTCTGGTGGAATAGCTACAGAGAGTGAATGCAAGAGGGGGCAGTAAGAGATCACTTGAGGTCTTCAGCTGAAATGGGTCCTGCCTGATGCTGACTTGGCTTTTAATTTCTTTGAATAGTAGTGGCATCATCACTAGAACTGGAGGAGCAGGAAGGAGAGTACATGAATAGAGCAGCGTATAATCTGTAAAACCCACTACTTTTTGTTTTAGCAAATCTGGTTCCTTCAATGGGTGGCTAATTCAAGATACCTGGAGGCCCCAAAAGTACTGGGCTGTGTGAAATATAGGTATTCCTTGGTACCTGTAATTATGCACCAATAACTGTTAAATAGCAAAAGATTTAATACCAAATGTAGTAAAAAAGCTGAAATAACAATTTAATCCTCCAGGTTAATATTAATTTTAGACTCCCCTAATTTGTCCAGGCTCCCCCAAACCTATACAGTGTGATTCATTCTAGAGCAGTGCTGTGGTTACTTCTAAAATTGCAGTTACTCCTTTTTATTAACTCCTGCAAACCAAGGAATCCAAACTAGGGAGCAGGACACCAGTGTGGTGAGAATTGTACTTGCAGAAATATTCCAGACACCACTGATACAAATACCACTGATATAAATCCTTGACCTATGTTACTGTCTGCTGCGTATACAGTGAGAATAGGGAAGGATGCAGACAGATGAAAAAGTACAAAGAAATAATTAAAAAGTAATAGCTATTTGATTCAGCCTATATCACAGCCTTATCAAATTAAGGTTTCTCAACAAAGACAAAGAAAATACCCCAAGCAAAAGCAGGGTTCGCTTGATTTTGTTTGCCCACTGACTGCACTGGAGGTAAATACTACCTGTTAAAACCTTCTGTTGAAATTCAGCAAAGGAAAATGCGGGGTTCTTGCACCTGGAGGACAAATAACCTCATGTACCATTAAGGGCTGGGGGCTGACCTGCTGGAAAGAAGCTCTGTGGAGAAGGACCTGAGGGGTCCTGGTGGACAACAAGCTGTTCATGAGCCAACAGTGCCCTGGTGGCTAAGAAGGCCAATGTGTCCTGGGGCACATTGGGAAGAGTGGGGCCAGTAGGTCAAGGGAGGTGGTCCTGCCCCTCTGCTCAGTCCTAGTGAGGCAGACCTGGAGTGCTGTGTCCAGTTCTGGGCTCCTCAGTATGAGAGGCTCAGAGCTTGTCAGTTGAGAAATTGTTTTCCTGTGATGCAAATTACTATTTGGTCTGACTTTTAATTGTCTAGATGAAAGAAAAAAAAAACCCAGGAATTTCTAAAGACAAAAGGAAAATTAAGCCTGATACTAAATGAGTGGTAGGACTTCATGTGTGTGAGTTCACATACTTTTAGCTGCTGCTTTCTCTGGGCTGCTGTGGCCAGTTGCTGACCCAGAGGCACAGCTCTTGAGCTGAGCTTTCTCCTGCCATTGCTCCCTGTTTTTCTCTCATAGATGGTTGGGAAGCAGGGAGGAAGAGTTGGCATGCCTGGAATGTGGAGGGTGGCTTCAAATGGATTTGAGAGAGTCAGCAGAGAAAACAAGCCTTCCATTTAGCTGCCAATTGAAAGATGCTGATGATCTTTCCTTAACAGTTTAGTGTTGTTTTGAAGTTATTTGTAAATTTTTTTTTTTTGAAAATCAATAAAATAGGACAGATATAACAGCTGTGGTACTTTCATAGAAATATCTGGGACAAGGACTGCTCAATTACTTTGGAAATAATAGCAGAGCTAAAAGTTTGCTTAGACTTTGGATGTTCACACCACATAGCTATTACTGTGACACTGTGTCATGCTTCTCCAAACTCTGAATNGCTCAGAGCTTGTCAGTTGAGAAATTGTTTTCCTGTGATGCAAATTACTATTTGGTCTGACTTTTAATTGTCTAGATGAAAGAAAAAAAAAACCCAGGAATTTCTAAAGACAAAAGGAAAATTAAGCCTGATACTAAATGAGTGGTAGGACTTCATGTGTGTGAGTTCACATACTTTTAGCTGCTGCTTTCTCTGGGCTGCTGTGGCCAGTTGCTGACCCAGAGGCACAGCTCTTGAGCTGAGCTTTCTCCTGCCATTGCTCCCTGTTTTTCTCTCATAGATGGTTGGGAAGCAGGGAGGAAGAGTTGGCATGCCTGGAATGTGGAGGGTGGCTTCAAATGGATTTGAGAGAGTCAGCAGAGAAAACAAACCTTCCATTTAGCTGCCAATTGAAAGATGCTGATGATCTTTCCTTAACAGTTTAGTGTTGTTTTGAAGTTATTTGTAAATTTTTTTTTTTTGAAAATCAATAAAATAGGACAGATATAACAGCTGTGGTACTTTCATAGAAATATCTGGGACAAGGACTGCTCAATTACTTTGGAAATAATAGCAGAGCTAAAAGTTTGCTTAGACTTTGGATGTTCACACCACATAGCTATTACTGTGACACTGTGTCATGCTTCTCCAAACTCTGAATACATTCTTTAGGACATAGCTGGTTTTTTTTGCCTGTGCAGAGAAGATCAGGAAGTTTGGAGCTCTTCTATTGTTACTGCTGGGTTTTTTTTGTTCTTAAAACTTTATATCTCTGGTCTAAAGGTATGGTTGCTTATAGTTAGTAGTGTGTGTTGTTTTACCTTAGCTTGGTGTAGCACTGGTTTTCTTTTGAAAAGTAAAATGGAGAATAACTTGGTGACTTCTTCCTTCTAATGCAGTTGCCAATTGTGAATTCCACCTGTTTTCTCAATGTGAAGATGAGAACTGGATAGCACTAATTTAGTTGGAGGTATATGAGCCCTCAGTTCTAAAATTTAACATCAAGAGTACACTTTTTCTCCCTCACTAGTCTTCACTGACACAGACATTCAATGCTGCATGAGATAGACATGTTTTACATATGGGCTTATAATCTGAAAAAAAAAAATGTGTCAGTGCCACTGGAAGTAAAGATGTTGAAACTAATATTTGTATATTTCCAAGTGTCTTGGTTTTTCCTGAATCATTTTTATAAGTTTCAAGTTCAGATAAATACCTTAAGTCCTCACTGAACTCTTACAGTTTGAGTGTTAAATTTACAAAGGATGAAGGCAGGGGATCCCAAAGAAGCCAGCAAGGAGAATAGCTATGCAAGCTTCCAATGCAAGCACTAAATCTGAAATTTATAGGTGCAGTTTTAGTAATTGTCTGCTTATACTTTTCAAAGAGGACCATTTAGTGATATAATCAAGGACTTAATTTAATGCAAGAGAACTTCCTTTTTAAAGATCCGATTGAAAAGCATTTGGAAATGATTGAATACTTTATTTTTAAATAAATAATAAATTTTACAGATATTTGCATTATCTAAGTAGTACTGATTGTGTGATGAGATTTTTTGTTTTTCAGAGTGGTCATTTTAGAGACAAATGATTCTGTAAGATCCTGAAAGAAAAAGGTCACCTAATGTAAAATGTACATCTGTACAATTTATACACCAATTAATATCCTGATTCATGGTAGACAACTGAGTTAAAAATCACTGATTTCATGCCAAAATCCATAACATAACATTGATTTTTCTCCGCATAATAGAATTTTATTTGGAGAACATATTTTACTAGATGAAGACATCAGAGTGTCTTGGATGAGTCTGGCTGTAATCCCATGTATTTGCCATTATTATATTGTACAATTGTCACCATATCCAGTATTGAAAAACTCCTTCCTTTGGAAAGCTTCCAGTTGCTTCCCCGGGGGGAATTTAATGGTCCTAGAATGATATCAATGCATATAGGTTAAAAAAAAAAAAAAAGGTACATACAGGTTGGGAACTGTTCAGGCAGTTTCCTTTAGGATGCACTTACTTTCCAGGCTGAGAAACCCTAAGGTTTTGTACTCTGAATTGGGATACAGTGGACATGGAAGTATGTAGGGAAGTGATGCAACTCTGGCAAAAAGTAAACTGTTGTGTACTGCACAGCAGTAAACAAGGATTTTAATTTAACAGACTCACCCCCTTCCAGATTGTACCTGTACTTGCATGTAGCCTTAAAGAAAGCATATGCATAATAGGAAACATCAGAAGACAGATTAATCATAAAATTAAGCAGTTTACATGACATTAAAAAGAAGCCATTTGAATTCCCTCTAGATGTTTAAATAAGCATTATGTCCCTAAATTATCAAATGATCTCCTAAAATCTGCGTAAGCTAATAGTATTTTATAAATATTCCTTTTTTTTTTTTCTTTTTTAGTGGTGCCCAGACTGATCAGTAGCCTTAATGCATTTACCCTTGAGATTCATAGAGTATCACTTTAAATGATTAAGTAATGGGAAAAAAACTTAATCTTACACTTGTCTACAAAGAGAGAAGATCAAAGGCAGAGTGATCGGGTTTGCCAGCTTTACTGCTCCTTTGAGACTAGGAAATTAAAACAGTCCCTCGTAAACTTAGATTTGTAGTCCTCTCCTGAACAAATATGTTCATAAATATATGGGAAGCTGAAGAAGAGAACAATTTGTCATATCTCTAGAGAAAACTATTACCTTCTTTAAGAACTAATATATCAATTTACACAAGCTCTGTCAGCTCAGTGAGATCAGCTCCAGGATAGCACTGGCTGTAATTTCTCATCAAGAGTTGTTCTGTTGGAGCACTTGTATCCACTGAGAGCACATTGTATAGACACTGTGCCAGGTGCTTCTGTGGCTCCAAGCCCTTCAACTTTGGGCAGTATATCTGGAAATATCCCCCCCTAGATGTGAAGTGGCTGCCTGGGGAAATTGAGTCTTGTAATGCATAGTGGTGATGGAACAAGATCATCTCATGGGATTTCTGGTTTCTCCAGCATTCTGTAGTGGTGATTGATCTGCCACTCAAGCAGATTTCCTTACTGAAATGGAAATTCACGTCACCCTGGCACTGAATGGGATCCTCAGCTGAGGAGCCACTTGGTCATTGTCATATTTAACGCTTTGCTTTTCCTTCTGTTTGGTCTGTGACTTTTTGCATCCAAATTCACTATTAGTAGTGCGTTTTTATTGCACATTACATACCTGGACCCAGTTTTCTTTGTAACTCTGGAAAACCAGTTCTGCCCAGCAAAATTAAAGAAATGGGCTGCAGCCAGCTGATCCATAGAGAGGAATTTCACTCTAAAGTGAGTGAAAACCAAGCTCCACACATGGCAGCCTGAAGCAAAGCAAGCCTGGCAAGCTTGAGGAGCAAGTGTTGGGCAAAGGTTCTAGGAATTCTTGCTAGTCTTCAGAGGGTATAATTTCCCCAGGAATAAATGGGAAATGAAGGGTAGTTGTGCTTTAAACAGAACTAGATTGAGGTTTATTGTGTTGTGTGCTCCACTGTGACGCTGACTTGCAATGCCTTGAAATGTTTTTGCTTGGAGAAGAGGTGGCGGTGTCTTCAAAGAAAAAGGCAATGTGAGGTGATGTTGGAATTTTGAGTTGGACCAAGGCCCTACTCTCCCAGATATTGATATGTACATGCTCATGTGCAATTATCCAGAGGAGAGTGCGTGCAGTTAATCTGTTAATGCAGGGTTGTTTGTGAGCCTGTCTATTTTCTTTCTTCAGAAATAGTTTCAAATGTCACAGTTTTGGAAAGCACTCAGTGATTATCATAATGGTTTCGTAATGTTAGCTTTAGTCACTAGCAAGAAGAAATGCATTTGAAAATGGAGGGGATACTGCACAACTCCTGTGGTTCTCAAGGTGAATTTCTTGTTCCCTAAACAAGAGAAAGAACCAAGTATAACTCTATGGTGAGGAGAGAAATTGGTCAAAACACATGGGCAAAAATCAAAGTTTTCATAACTGAGTGTAGTTAAACAGCCTTAGCAAAAAAGGTATGGAGATTCAAACTACGTTTAATTTAATTAAAAAAAACTTTACAGAGAGAAATTTGCAGATGATTAAAAATGTCTGAAATACATTTTTCATTGTAAATCTTGCACCTGTGAAATTGCACTGGATGGATAAATTATTCTGGGCAAGGGACCAAAAGGAAGGAGCCAAATGACAGCAATTTGATAAGGGAATGAGACTGTGTTATAGCCAAAAGGATGTGGTTGCAGTTTTTTAGATCTCTTGAATGAGTAACAATCTCGTTAAACTTCTTATTAAATACGGTATTTACAAGCAGTTTTTGAAACACTTGTTGAATTTGAACAATTTAATGAAATCATCTGGGCCTGATATTTTTGAAATAGCTAATAATCGCTGTGCTGTCTGCAGCTATAAACTTTTATTTCATTAGTTTCCAATTTAGTAATTTAGTTGGAATTTCAAAACTATCACCACCAACTTTTATATTTGACTTAGATTTAATTTAAATAATTAAGAGAAGGCAACTAAAGGAAGCAGCTCAAAAATTATATAAAAAAATTATATAAAAAAAATTTGAAACAAAGCACTTATTTGCAATACAATGGAATGCAAATTTGCATTTTGTCAGAGGTAATGAAAAATTCACTATTTTTACATTACATTTTAGGACTTATTTTCCCATTCTAAGAAAAATATAAAAACTTAAATATGCCTTTTAGTCAGAAGAAAAGAAAACATGGGGTTAAGTTATTAAAAAATGCAGATGGAGGAAGAATCTAGGAAATGCTTCTTGTTTGCTGCTCATTTGGGATATTTTTTAGGTGTATTTTTTAGAATGGGATTTTAACCCATATAGGGAGATCTCAAAGGACTCTTAACTTTCTCGTTATATTCTACCACAGGTGTCTGATGGATGCAGAGCTGTAGCATCCATTATTTCCCTGGTGTTCTGGGTCCGTGCCCAGAGAGCCAAACAAAAATTGTTTGTTGGTGTTTTCCCTCCTCCTTTCACATCTGCGTTACAGACTGACTGGGATTTGCAGCTCAGATACTTGGGTATCTTTGAGTTAGGCTATTTTCTCTGTCTAGTTTTCAGCTGAGTAAGGTTTCTGTGCTTTCTGTTGTCATTATATCACTCTTCCTGTCAGGTGGCAATGATTTCCTTGTAAGTACTCCTGGGGAACTGGCACTTTTAAGGAGTCCCCTTATTAGCAATAATACAAAAGTGTTATACCACTCATGCAGCTGCAACAAAATCCCACCTCCTGGATGCTGTGAAAGAAAAAATGGGCTGCCTTTTTTATTATCTAAAGTACACTTAGAAATTACCATAAGGAACAGTGGAAAAATGCTAGTATCAACTTTTATCATACTATAGTATGAGTTCACTTAGTTAAGCTATCAATTGATTAAGTCTGATGGCATGAAAGACAAGTACTTCCAAAGCTTCGTTTAATGAAAGCAATTATTTTCTCTATGGAAGATTTCTTTTTTTGACACAATCCAGTTGAGTTAAAATGAAGAAAACATAAAATGTCAAATTTAATCTCCTTCTGAAATATGGAACCACATTTAAGTTAGCATAGGAATATTGTTTTCATAAATCAGTTGATTGAGTAATATGTGTTGAGATAGGCATAAAACTAAAAATAACCTAGAAAAAGTATGCAGGTTGAATTAACCTATAAATCCATTGTGCATGTCCCAAGGCCCATCATTACACAGTTCAATAGAATCTCAATTAATACTTGGTTATTGTTTTGGAGATTCTGGAGCTGAATTCAAAGGAAACACTAAAAATGTGTTTCAAGTAGGATTAAACTTATTTTGATGAGGGGAAAACTTTTTTTTTTCCTCAGGAAAAAAACAATATTCTGTTCTACTTCATAGGAAGTATACAAATATTACCAAGAAAATAATGGGGTCTTTTTATAAGCAAAGATGGCCCCCTGAGCTCCAGATTCTGACACAGTGGCAATTTGATATTTATCTCAAATGATTGCTATTTATATTGAACAGAACAGAATTTATAAATAAGGACACATGGTGTGTTTCTTGGTCCTGAGCCAGGGCCAGGAGTTGGACTTAGATGATCCTTGTGGCTCTCTTCTAAGGCAGGATAGTCTTAATTCTGTATTTCTATACTTTATAATGTTGTATGTGAGGGTACTTGGACAAGTAGTGGGATCTCCATCCTTATAAATACTTCAAAGCCGACTGGGACATGGCCCTGAGCAATCAGGTCCAGTCTCAAACCCAGCTTTGTCTGCATAGCCTGGCAGTTTTCTTTCCTCTGCTTCTTTCCCCTCAGCCTTGCTAAAGAGACTTCAGTAGACTTTAGCACTGCTGACCACTTATTGTATCACATATACCATAGAAGTCATGTTGTAAAGAACTGTAAAGGCATTTCACAGTGTATGCATTCTTTTTATAGGGGAATACTCCATTTAACATTCACTTGAACAAAATTTAGGTAGTAATTAAAAGTGTTTAACCCACATAAAAAAATTTTATGTGGGCCATGCAATTAATTTTATTACAGAAATTGCATTTAACTTAAGAACTGATGACCTTATCTTAATGCAGTAATGTATTTTTCATTAAAATGAAACATCCTGTTAGCCAGGCAATAACCAGCAAGAAAGGAAGATATGGAAAAGGTCCACAATATACCATGTACAACATCTGTCTAAAAGAAAAAAATAGCCTGTAATGCAGCATTTTTCAATTTATTACTGTGTCATATTGGAAAGTTTAAACTGTAATTAAATGGATGGGACCTACTAATACACTGTCATTTTACAACTTGGATGGCTTCTACTGCTGAGCTGACCTACCTCCTTCAGTAAATTACAGCTGTTGCTGGGTCTTTTATGCAGACTTTCACTCGTGGGATATATTAATCATCAAGGAAGATTATTGAATGCATTTCCAGACAGAGCAACAGACAATATTTCTTCTGTTAAATCCAGCTTCCACCTGTTTGCTGCAATGCCATGTGCATTCTTAGGGGTTTCTTGTATTTATGTTGCATGCCCATAACATACATCTTGCAAATGAAGTTTTCTAAGTGACTTAAGATGATAACTCTGTGGAAGTGTGAATATATGAATAGCATTTGGTTTTGCTGTCATGAGGTGATTTCTGCAGCATGACTTGTAAGTCTCATCATAAAAGTGTTTGTTTTTAGCAGCAAACAATATTTTTTGTGAAGCTATACTATGAGTAATAGGATAATTTTTATACTTAACAAGTGAGTAATCATGGATTGCCCATAGACTCATAGTCAAGGCTGTGTACTTGTAGACAGTGCAGACAGCACTTGGGGTGGTGGGTGGTGGAGTTAAGATTGTTTCCTTTTTTTCAGGTTGTTAAACTGTTTTTAATGGGAGGTCAAAGTATTGAACTTTTTTAATCAAGGTTTTAGATGCTGAGGTCTTGGAAACAGGTCAGGTTGGGAGCAGTATGTTTAAAAACAAACAAATGTTTCTAAGGCTTGCTTGTCCCATGTCATTGTTGAGAAATACTATTTTGGATCAGCTAATGACTCTTATTAACACATTGAAAGATCTGATTCTGCAACACCCTCCATCAAAAAAAAGCAAAAAAGAAACAAACAAAAAACCAAACAAAACAAACACCACAAGTAAACCTGAAAATACTAAGAATAGAGGCTCAAACCATGAAAAACCTCTGGTTTTGAGTGAAGTTGGCAGATGACGTATTTGGTCTGTTATGTAGTTGGCTTCAATAGATGAAGTTCCCAAGGAAGGTGATGTACAGCAAGAAGTGTCTCCTTACTTTATTAGGTAGCTTGGTAGGCTTTATAGCTCATGCTTAGCTGCTAATGTTTGTTATCCCTTGAAGTGATAAGAGATAAATAATCTGTAAATGTTTTGCTTCCTGATGTGTCAAATACTGCAATTATAGAAAACTGGAAAAACTGTTGCTTTTGTTCAGTAGTTAAATGCTCAGCTTGCTTCTATGGATTGTCAAATGTGTAAATGATCTGTCTGGATGCAGTAGTTATTCCTTGAACAGAAAGGTTGGTTTATTCTTTTTCAGATAAGATTTCTTTAGTTTCAGTGGATTTCACTTTCATTTTAGTTGTTGGGTTTTGTTTGGTTTTGTGGGGACTTTTTGGAGGGGGAATTGTGTGTGCAGTGTGTGACATGTGCATTTATTTCAGTTTTCTTAATGAGTGATGTTGTCAGGATTGTTGAAAGAAAAAAAGAAGGTAACTATTCACTGTGAGCTTGATTTTTGAGGCAGAAAGGCACTTCTGGAGATCATCTCATCTGACCTCCTCAGAACAGGTTGCTCAGGGTTATGCCCCATGGGGTTTGAGTATCTTCCGAGTGGAGGCTCCACAGCTTCTTTGGGCAACCTCTAATAGCGTCTGACCACCCTCAGAAGAATAGTGCTTTCTTAGGTGAAATTGCCTTTTAGTTCATGGCCATCATCTCTTGTTGTTCTGTCACTGGACACCACTGAAACCCGAATTGCTGCTTCTTTACTTCCCCCATCATTTGTACACATGGATCAGATCCCCTGAGCCTTCTCTGCTCCAGGTTGGACAGTCCCAGCTCTCTCAGCTTCTTGTAGGACAGATGCTCTGGTCCCTTAATAATCTTCCTGGCCTTCCTCTGAACTTATTCCAGAGTTTGTCTTGTACTGGAGAGCCCAACACTCCAGGCATCTCTCAGCAGAGCTGAGCAGAGGATAACCTGCTGGTTACCCTCTGCCTAATGCTACTCAGAAGTAGGAGTCTGTCTCTTCTATCTCCAAGACAGCACTGCTTGAGCTGGTGCCCACTTAGGACCTGCAGAGCCTTTTCTACATACCTGTTTCTTGCTGATCAGTACGGATGCATGTGGCTTTAGTCCTCCCTGAGTGCAGGACTCAGCATTTCCCATTCCTACAGCTCCTGTCAGTGTTTCTCCAGCCTGTTGAGGTCCTTCAGGATGGCAACACGACTTCTGGTGAATCAGCCACTCCCTCAGTTCTGTGCTACCTGCAAAAATGTCATGTTTTGTGTGTAAAGATTAAGCTTTGGTCTCTATTGAAGAAATTGTGAATACAGACAACCCTGAGGCTGAGACTGCTGCTCAGCTCTTTTTTTTTTTTTTTTTTTTTTTGGGTGGGTGCAATTTTAAAATTCTCTTTTCTCTTTTTTTTTTTTTTTTTTTTTTTTTTTTTTTTTTTTTTGAATGGCTGGATGCAAGTTATAAATCCTCTTTACCTCGTTTTTTCACTAGATATTTTGCCATTAAAATGGCCATGGTCTTGTGGTCAGATAACCTAAGATTTTTGGTGATTATTTGATATGCTGTGGATGATGGTCATAAATTTAAACTGACTTGTGTTAGCTAAGCTATGCGGTGTAGATGATGATTCATTGCTAAGATTAGTACTTTTAAATCAGATTTTTTCACTTTGATATTAGCTATTAGTGTTACTCTAAACAGGTTTTTATTTCAAAATGCCTTTTAAAGGTAACTTTAACAGGTATTTATAGCAAGGGGTTTATACTTCTGATTTCTGCAAGAAATTATGATAGTGCAGTAGTTGAAATCCTGCCATTGTTAAGAAACCAATGGATTACCTTCAAGGAGCTTGATTTCTCTTGAGTGGAAGGGTGGGCTTAGAACATAATCCTGCAGCTTTCATTAATTTTGCACCATTCAATAAATAAAGCCAGGCTTCAGTGAAATGGGTACCCCCAGGGAAGAAATACTAATAGCACCTAACTGAGGCTTTCCAGTACCTGAAGGGAGGGGACAGGGTGCGGGAGAGTGGTGAGGGCACTGGAACAGGTTGCACAGAGAAGTTGTGGGTGCTCCATCTATGAAAGTGTTCAATGCCAGCTGGGATGGAGTCCTGAGCAACCTGGTCCAGAGGAAGGTGTTGCTGTTCCCAGCAGGGGAGTTGTAATTGATGATCTTTAAAGTCATTTCCAATCCAGGCTATTTTGATTCCATAATTGAAGGTTTAAGTGTTATTATTTCTACCTCATTATGAGTGAGTGAATAAAATGGTGGTTGTCAACTATTTTATCCCTTTGTCTTGCCTCTTAATGCAATTGCTGAGGTTTTGAAACCTTGTGCTCCTCTCCATGTGTGTGATGGGGTTGTGTCAGTGGTGTCCCTGGAGTGCAGAAAGATCATTTGAGGGGGCTAATCAAGGCATGCAAAGTGTCTTGCTCATGAACATGTACCTCAGGCAGGATTGCAAGCCTAAGCAGAACCTTAATTTCTTGTCTCTTACGGATATGATGCTCTTGAAGATGCTTCAACTCTTAAAAAAAAAAAATTCTTATCAAGTGAGGAGGAGTCTGCTCAGACACAACTGTGAGACTGCACGGAAGGGGTTTTACTTGACTGATGTGACAGCTGACAAAGGAGAGAAAATTGAGTAAAAACCATGTTGGTAGAGTAAGGTTTTTGTGAGGTGGTGAGTAGGGTTTGTAAAGCTCTGAGGTGTTGCAGAGGGATGAGTTATTTCAGATGTGGCCCCAGAGGCACTTTACCAGCTTGATGGGCTGTGACTTGGTGTTTAACTACCTCAGCATCCAGCATGTGGGTTGCCTTAGCGAGAGGTGCTTGGTAATTGGGATGGGGCAGGGATTTATGCTGACAGGGAATCTGTTCATGTGTCCAGCACACTGCTCCTGCTGCCAGCTGGGCAGGAGAGAGAAATTGAGGAATTCTAAGTTTCTCCTCTTTGAAACTGCACCGAAAAGGATAATTTTTAGCTTCTCACTGAGGTCCAATAATTTGGTATGTGAATACTTTTAAGCCTCTCTAGGGCAGAGCTAAGGAAGTTAGTTTAAAGACCTAATTTCCTTATCTTTATCCTGCAAAAGGCTCAAAGCATTCTTACCAAGGCTCTCTTCAGGGTGAATGCTATTGCTCAGAGGAATTAGGAGCTATATCTTAGACACCTTTTACTTGTACCTAACTGAGCATATGCTTTCAGCTCTTCTTGGACCCAAGACCAACAACTGGGTCTTGGGTTTTAGTGTGGAGGGGTTTAGCTTGGCATATGTGACTTGGCATTAAAGTGGACTGTGAAGCCACTCTTGCTGTAAAGGGGGAGGAGATGTGGATGAGGAAATCCTTCCTTCAGTGTTTCTACAGTCTTCTGTCCCTCTGCATGATGCTCATTGCAAACTTGAACACCTGCAAATCCATCTCTTATTTACCTGCCTGCCATGCTAGCTAGGGGAACTTGGAGTGCAGAGGTCAGGAGCATAAATGTGGGCAAGGAAACTCATCACCCCAGAACAGCTAGGCAGTTGTCCAGCTTAAATTTCATTCTTAGCAGTCAGTCTGACAGCAGAGAAAACACCTGGTTTAGAGTGGCCAGATGTTCTTTTTGGGGATCCTTGCATGGGAGAGACTAGTGGGGTGACTGGTTTTTGTACAGAGAACATATGTTTGTTATGGGAGATGCAAATAGTGTTATTTACTTTGTGAAAACATAAGAAATAAACCACAGGGAAGAGAACAAAAGGCATGTACTGCTTGTTAATTAAGACTGATATTAGCAGAATGTTAGTGAGACTACAATAAGAGATCACCTGAGATGTTAATGTGAAGCAAGACTTGATCAAACTGACTGAATATAAATTCTGTATTTGTTTAATCACATTTTTGTTGTAGTATATTTTAGATTGTGTGCAGGGGTAAGGGGCTTAAAAGTAATTCTCTGAGTAGTAACTGAAAAGCAGGTGATGCAGCAGAGATTGAGGGAATATCCGCTTGTCCTTTTGTTTTGCCATAAAGAAACAGGAATTTAAATTTAAGCTGTTGTGGTTAGACCAGGCAGTGTTGGCTGCTAGACTGTAACTACAGGGGGAGCCTGTACTCCATCTAGGGAAATGTGCCCTGTGGTGCACTGAAGGGAGAAGAAATATGTGTACTTCTACTGGCATGACAACCCAAACCCTCTGGGTGACACCCAAACTTATGTAATTGCAAGACCTAGGTGGCATTAATCATTCAACCACAAATTGAGTTTCAAGCTAAAGAAGTATTTGTCTTTCTTTTGGCAAATAAACCATTCTTGAATATATAATCATTTCAAGTGTTTGTTGGGCTTGGAGAGAAAAGGTGAGCACAATGTAGAAGAAAGAATATACTGAAAATAACAATCTGCCTGACCAGTTCAGTGTCTTTACTTTTAATGAACAACCTATTTTTATGGTTCTAAAAATAATTTCATTTTCCCTTTGAAACAGCACAGCTCCTTTAAAGCTGTTCATTCTACTTATAAATCCTGCAGTAGATTTTTATATAGTGAAAAGAGACTGTAATTTTCAATATTTTGTTGGAATTGAAACATTAAAGACCATAACTGTAGGGAGCCTGTAAGGAGGCTTTTGTTTGCTATTTGGATTACATAAAAAGAGGCTTCCTTTAAAAAATGGGCAGCAACCTTCTTGTACCACTGCCCGCCTCAGTCTGGTGTGAAATACCTGGAGGTAATGAGGTGCATGTGAGATACCATGTAAAACCTTTAAACAGGGGCTTGTCTTGGAGGATTGAACTCTCTGTTAGGGATATTGAGCAGGGGTGCTTTAATTTCTAGTACTTTCTTAATGACATTGGTGCAGGGGTAAGGGGCTTGCAAAACTGTTCTAACAGTGGTGCAAGCTTGTCAGTTTCCCCTGCAAGACAGCCTGTGCTTCCAGGTGAGATGAACCTTTTTTTTTTTTGTCCTACAGATTGTGCAGCAACATCCTTTTTCTTTTTTTTTAAGCTCTGCAGTCAAACTCAGAATGTGAAAATAAAGCTTCCACTAGTGTTAGAATAACTGAGAACAATTTTGTGAGGAAAACTATTTAGGCTGTAAGATATTAAGCAACCTCTAAGTAGTGATACCATTTTCTGAAACATTAAGGTACTGGTTATTTTCATAATTTCCCTGTGGTCTATTTCTTGGCTACAAGTCGGCTTTTTTTTTTCCCCTTCAAAGATGCCAAGATTCAAGAATAACAAACTAATAAAGCAGGGAGCTAAATGTCATTGATGGTATAGTAGCAGTTCTGAACTAGTGCAGGGTTCTGTCAACATCATTGTGAAATTGGAGTTCAAATTGGAGTATTGTGCAGTAACTACACGATATCTTTCCAGTTGGCAACACCTGTTAAATTTCTTAACTTTTACTTTTCCTTTAAGTCGTATATTTCATGAAGTTTGGTAAATGGATTTTTAGATTGTAGTTTTGAAAGGACATTGACATAATTTGGTTATAGGATCTTATCAGAGATGTGTAGGGGGGAAGGGGTTTGTTTTTGTTTTTTTTCCCCATCTGTTGTGAGGGCCCTTCATTTTCTTTTAACTTCCTGAAAGTGGTTATCAAAAGTAAAACATCCTTCTTGAAAGCAGTACAAGCTTAAAACCATGTTTTTGTATCATCTAGGCTGTATATATCGCAGTCCTGTTGTGGATTCCCACAATCATCTGTCTTTATTGAACATTTATTTTCCAATTTGAATTCCACAGCTTTGCGTAAGTCTCTGTCAAACAGCAGTTTAATGCCTGTGAGGCCTCTTGGCTTTGCAATATCGATTTGGAGACTCATGGTCAAGTTCCATGGGACATCACGGGATTATGTAAAACTTGTGAGTAAAAACTTTTGTAAGGTTAACATAAAGTTCATGTATTACAGATATTTGGAGTAAGTCTGGGAGAGAGTTGTTAGGATACAGCTAAAGAGCAAGCCATTTAGTTAGATGGAAAATACAGTAACAAATGCAATGTTTTAGTCTCTCAATAAAACATTGTTAGCCCCTTGCTAGCCCCTAATTAAAATCTAATCAGGTTAAGTGTAGAGATCACCAAAGGGTATAGAAAAAGCTACATTGCCATCTGTGGGAAAGGTTTTCAGTTTAGACATTTGGAAGACAGTAGAGGACATGCTTTGAAACATGTTAATTTAAAGGTACTGTTCCTGCTGAAAAGAGGAGGGGGATCAAAGTCAGCATGCCTATTCAATACAGAAAAACTAAATTACAGGTGGTGTTATGTGCTGATTCAGGTCCATATGTTAAAATAATTTGGGGGAGGAACATAGTCTTTCAATGTTCTTTTCAAAAGGGATCCCAACTTCTTGACACTGTTATAGCTTAAATGATAATTAAAAATCTTGAAGCAGGAAAGAGAAAACATGCAGTGCATTTTTGTTCACTTGCTGATACACGTGTGAATCTCACATTTCTCCAAGTTACTGTGCAAAATCTTCCACTAGTAAAACATGGAAGGAACGTGTGATCTGGCAACTTCTTGTCAAGCCATAGTGATCTTACAAAGGATTTATCAAATAAAACATTAAAATCTGCATGTGCTACATGTTCAGTGAAAATGACTTAATGGTTAAAGAAAATCAGGCATAAGTTTTATATAATGCAAAATTAACACAGCAGTTATGTGGGGCTGCATCACTTTGCCACACAAGTTCTTAACAGGATTCTTACTGGAGAGGAACACATTTTATCTGACTATTTTTCCACCAGAAGTAAATCTAGTATTCATAATGGATTAAATGCTCATCAGTTAGAGGGATCCACTTGGGCTTGTTGATGTCTTCTTACCGTCATTCACTGTACAGGCTGCTGTTCTAAGTAAGAAAAGAGAAGAAAGAAACCTGTTGAAAGTTACTATTTTTTTTTTTTTACAGTTCACTCTACAGTAGGGACAAGGAGAATGACAAATTAAGGTCTAAAATGTCCCTGGAAGGAAAAAATCCATGCATTAGTCAAGTCCTGTGTGAGATTTCCAAACAGTCTAAGGATTAGGAAGGTCTTTCCAGTGAGAAAGCAGTGAAATTGATGTTTTGTGTGCCACTTTACTGGCTCTTTGTTTAGCTGGAATAAATCTGTATGAAATGGCATCATTTAAAGGACTACATAATCTGTGGGAGTTTATGATAAATTTTTAATTTGAGAAAGACTGGCTTTTTACAAAATAAGCCTCATGATCTAAGCTGTAATGACTACAAATTGCTGTTTTAAATGCCAAGGCTGTGGCTTCATTATTTTTTGCACATTAAATAATGATTTTAATAAAAGTCTAGAGTTCATGTTCTCTTCTGAAAGCTATTACCTCTCAGCTACTGGCATATACCTCTTTGTCTAGAGGGCAAAGTGAGCAACATCTCATATTTTTCTTGGGCACTATATGAAAACATTAATTTCCTTCTGATGCTTTGATGGAACTCCAGTGCTGTGGGGCAAGTTAATGCAAAATGATCACATTTTCACTCATAATCAATATAGCTATATGACAGTGGGCATCTATTTTTCATTTTGGCATTCAGCAAAGCTGAATGATGTGTGCATTTTGTACAAAAGGCTCCTTTTGAAAAGCAGAGATGGAAATAGCGTTTTTAGCAGGAGACTGTCACTTGTTTATACCTGCAGTTGCCTCCCAGCTAAGAAAGATCTTGGTGTTTCACCACATACACATTTTGTCTTATTGCTTACCTGTTGCATTTTAATAAATCAGATACTTGCCATTTTACTTAAGAAAACAACTAGCTAATTATTTCTTGATGCTTTAATGGATTTTTTTTTCCCCATTTCACTCTGATCCTGGACTACTTACATTTTGCTTCTAAAAGCAGAAGCTGCTGAAGACTTACATAGGACTTATATTTGTTAGAGAGGAGAATAGCAGAAAGAAAGAAAAATGTGTTTTCAAGAGAGAAGTTGAATTTAAAGCATCTGTTTGTGTGATTTTTAAAGTTTATGGTCAGACACAGAAGCTTGAATATAATCTGCCAGAAACTTTTCACACATAGTGTGACTCTTGGGGGATGGTCCTCTGCAGGGCTAGGAGCTGGACTCGATGAGTCTTATGGGTCCCTTTCACCTCATGGTATTCGGTGATCTCCTGTGATACAGCCAGTGCTCCAGGTGTTGGAGCAGATTCCCCTGCAGTCCATGGTGACAGCTGTGCCTCTGCAGCCCATGGAGGTCCCCAGGGGAGCACAGATCCAGCTGTGACAGCAGGTGGATGCCTGGAGGAGGCTGTGAGTCCATGGGAAGCCTGCAGTGGAGCAGACTCCTGGCAGGACCTGTGACCCTGTGGAAAGGCCATGCTGGAACAGGCTGTTCCAGCAGGACTGCACCCTGTGGGAGTGACTCATGCTGGAATAGGTCATGAACTGTGATCCATGGGAAGGACTTGTGTTGGAGAAGTTTGTGGAAAGCACTGCCATTGTGAGGAGGAAGGAGCAGCAGAGACATGTGCTGAACTGACCAGAACCCCCATTCTCTGTCCTCCCATGTCTGTGGGGAGGAGGAGGAGGCAGAGACCAGAAGTGAAGTTGAGCCTAGGAGGGAGAGGAAGGTGTTTTGGAGATCCAGGTCTATTTCTTATTTCAATTTATTACTGGAGAAGGGTAATAATTTTTCCCCAAACTGAGTCTTTTTTGCCTGTGATGTTGAGTGGTGAGGGATCTCTCCCTGCCCTTATCTCAACTCATGAGCCTTTTGTTAAACGTTTTCTCTCCTCTCCAGTTAAGGAGGGCAGTGACAGAGTGACTTTGGTGGGCACCTGGTATCCAGCCAGGGTCAGTCCACCACAGGAGTTTAGTGTTACCTTTGAAAAACACAAACATAAAAATCATCAACATTTCCTGTGTGTCAGCCCCAGTTACTGACATGTAGTAGGTTGTCCTTATTAAGTGGTCAGGATTTAGAATATGTTAATTATAGGAGTTGTAAACCTTCTATAGAACAAAGAGAGGAGGTATACTTTCTAATGCCTTTTTACAGGTCATTTGAAGTAATTTTTTGATGTAATAAACTGACAAATTATTTCAGTAGAAGGTAACTTTTTGTTTGATTGTTTCAGTAGAGAGTTATAAATAAAAATTATTGACCTAAAGTCAAATAGCAGCAGATGTCAGAAATAACATAATCTGATGAAAATATTGTGAAATACATTATGGAAGATTAGCTTTACTTTCAAAGTTCTATTTCTGGCAGGAAACTGACAGTGCAAAATTTCACAAGATTCCTGTTTGTTCACAGTGTTCTGCAAAAGATAATCCAAAATTAAAATTCGGGTGAAAAAAAGTGACTTTATTCATAGTGAGAAAACAAACTTGGGCATCCTGGAAAAAAGTACTCCAACTCTAGCAGCTCTTTTTTGGCTCGCTAGATGCAATTGTGACCTTAAATTTTCCTTGCAAGTGGATCAATACTTGCTGCACGGCTGCAGCTCTCTGTGATGTTGCTTCTGCTTCCACTACTTGGAGTTCTGAGCAGGATTTATTTACTGTCACAAACACACTGCAGCTGATTAATCTTGAAGCAAAACGTGATGGTTTTGCCTTGTGAAAGTGCCATAGGCTTTTGTAGTTGCATTAATTTGCGTGGCAAGGAGGGGACCAGACCAGCTGAGACAAATCTGACAGGCACAGAGATGGACATTGTTTTACTGAGGGACGGGCAGGTGCTTTCACATGGACAAGGGGTATTTGTAAATTCTGCCCCTTGTTCATGAGGCTTCCACCTGCCAAAACAGCATGACCCTCCTGTTGTCTGGGCTGCATGTCAGCCACTTGACTCCTCTTTTAGCCTCTCTTTTTCTGCCAAAATAATGAACTGTATCCTTTTGAGGCCAGACAATAAGGTCTTAAAATTTCGTTCTTGTCAGAATGCTGATGATTTTTCTATCCTATGTTATAACATGCTCTTCATTTGTTTGCCTCATTTAACTGGTAAAGAAAAATGACATGACAGGCTTTCTGCCTCATGAAATATGACAGATTAGGCATTTTCACATTTAAAAATAAATACATTAAAAGAAATCTAGACAGCAGGATGTAGAACATTTTTTAAAAAATTACTATTGTGGTATCTGGAGGTCTGGCATACTTAGCAAATGCAGATGACCACTGATTTGTCATTCTGAAGACACAATTATTCCTCAAATGCCACCTGTAAGTATGGCTAAACCTTTGGGTGTCAGACACAATTAACTCTTGCTAAGTACAAGTTGAACATGAGACTATCTAGTTGTTAAAGGTGAACTTCCGTGTTCTCAGTTACATAATATTGTTAGTAGTTTCCTAAATTAAGGAGCCAAAAAGACCATGAAGGACAGGAAGGAACTGAAATATTACACACTGGATATTCTGGTAACTTCCCTCTTTTTTTTTTTTTTTTGGTGCTTCTGCAAGTGACAGGCAGACTCTTCAGGATCCAACTTGTAGCAAATAAGTTCTTTGTGCTTTCCCCCTGCACTGTAGAACCCGTAAGTTTGGTGCATTAAAAGAGCACAGTAATCATCAGAAGCTACTCTAGCTCAGAAAAGACTGTGAATATTGTGGAAGGAAACCTGGGTTGGTAAGAGGCTGATACCCCCAAGGTGTGTTTTGAGCCAGTATATACCGGAATCATCAGAGTCCAGAGGGTAAGGTGGACAAAAGCAGTGTTATCCATGGAAAATCAGTGCTTGAACAGTCCTTGTTCTGCGAGTCAGGGACTGCCTTTGGGTTTTGAAGATCCACACCATTGTTAAAAGGCAGACTTTTCTTGCTGAATGGCCTTACCCTTTTCCACAGAACTTAACTTGACAGCCGTTGTGAGAGGGAAGCCAGTGTTATCTGTTTAGGGTTAGGGGAGGGAAAAGGCCTTTGGCCAGTTATGATACTGCTCCTCCAAATGTGATTTCCAGTTCAAGGGAGCAGATATATTAAGTACTGCCAGTGTTGGGTTCATATTCCTACTGTGACAAAGCTGCAGTTGCACTTCTGGTCTAACCTGGACTGTGCTGCCAATCTCTGTAGGTGGAAAAATAAAATTACATTTTGTCTGCTGGCTCATGTTTGTGGAATAATTAGATGTAGGTGAGTTTTGCATGTCCATCCACTTCTGTGTACTGGGCCTCTTTGTTGGGTACTTGTGTTCTGCATGCCTAGGATGGGAACCCCCCCTCGAGCTGGACAGTGGGGGCAGAGCAGTAAGAACCCTTGGCTTATGGCACACTACCTGGTAGGGGGCTAAAGCACCTTCCCTGGGATGACAGGCTGAGCAAGTTGTTCAGCCTGGCGAAGAGAAGGTTGTGATGAGACCTCACAGCAGCCTTCTTGCATGTGAAGGGGCCTGCAAGGAAGCCAGAGAGGGACTCTGTCTGGAACTGTAGTGACAGGACAAAGAAGGGCTTCAAACTGAGAGTAGGTTAAGATTTGACTGAGGAAGAAATTCTTTCCTGTGAAGGTGGTGAGGCACTGGATGCCCTATCCTTGGCAGTGTTCAAGGTCAGGTTGGATGGAGCTTTAGGCAATCTGGTCTAGTGGGAGGTGTCTCTGTCTATGGCAGAGGGGTTATAACTGGATCTTTAAAGTACCTTCCAACCCCCAGACCATTCTATTATTAGTGGCTTAAGATAGTGTTAGTCAGTACATACATTGACCAGAGGAGATGAAATTCCCAGCGCTGCTGTGACTCCTTATGTTTGTTTGTGCTATTAGCCTTGGTCTGTTGTGGTAAGCAATATTTCAGCTTTTTGAATGAGCAAATGTAGCTGCTCTCTATGGTAGCAGACTGGTGAGAATGGGGCGGGGGGGAAGAGCTGGTTAGGATAGAGTCTGGCCTGTGCCAGGATCTGGTGTCATTGAGTCCAGTTCTCCAGCACTCTGAGCGCATCAATGCCAACAGTTGTTTTGGTCTCTGCTCTGGACTGTGCTGTGATTTAAGTTCAGCAGTGCTATAGAGTTTGCCTTGTGTCACTCACAGCAGGGATGTCTAATCCTGCAAGGTGTGCTTTGCCTACTGGGAAGAAGGCAACATACTGATTATGCAGCAGCTGACAGGATTACACTGGTATAATGGTGAAGCCTGTAAAAGCAACTCAGACTGTCACATAGTTTATGTGAAGAAAAACCTAAAGCATCCTCTGGATTCTAATGCTCTTGTCCCTTACAGGAACAATTGTTAGAGCTCCACCTCAAAATCCATTCAGCTGCTTGTATTTCTGAATTGTATTTCTTTTTCATGTGTTTGCATACAGGTCTTGATTTGAAACAGCTTTTGGGTGTTTACATGAGATTTTATCTTCTAGTGAGCTTACAGTGGTCCTCCTTTGTTCTTTTTTTTTGTCTCATCTTTCTCCAGATCTCTGCTCCCAATTTCCAGTGCTAAAGTTGTTACCCCATTCCCCCACCCCAAAATCCAGTTCCTTTGCTCGTAACACCCTCATACCTTGTTATCCTATCTTTATCCTTGACTTGTGGATATTTCCTTACAGCTGTAAATCATGCTTAAAAGTTTTATCCGCCACTACCCACAGATCATTCTATGTTCTGCAGTGTATTATTACTGAATCTATAAATAAGGGAATAAATCATTGGTTTCTGACTTGCAAGGAATATGCCATGGCATATGAAAATACATCAATTTTTAATTCATTTCTGAAGGTGACCCAGAAGCAAATGATCACCATGCGAGTAAAATAGAAATACACATATAATACAGTCCCCTGATGAAGAATTGTATTTTAAGAGCACCTGCAGGATTTATGATTTCATATTTATAATTTGCATATGGTTTGTATTTGGTTTGGATTTAATATGCTGTAATTTCAGTCATGTAAATAAATTCAGTGGGAACTGCTGCCATCTCCTGGTCAATACCTGTACTAAACACTGAACCCAGGAATGCAAGTTGATGTTTAAGTGGGATTTTCAAGGTCTTCATTGCTAAAGTTAAGGTTAAAATTCCCAAACTGTTCATCTTTCAATATTGAACCATAGATACTTGACTTATTGATGTTTTTTGTCAGGTTCATTTGAATTTAAGATAAAAGAATAGCACTTCCTAATTATTATTACTTATATTTTGTATGACAAACTTTAGGAGAAATACTGAGGCAGACACCTTACCTGTAAATATTTACACTAATAGATTGAAATTGCAACTGAAAAGGACAAAATCCCACAAAAATTAAGGCCATCTGATGGTAGTTCCTTTTCCAAGTGAGTTTATGGTCCATAATAATTTCTCTTTTTCCTTCTTCCCCAAACAATGGACTTATTCCCTTTATTTCCTTCTACTAGCATTTGTGCTTAAAGAAAAGTTGGCAGGGTAAGATTTGATTAATCATTGAAATATGGTTGGAGTATGGATTTACTGAACTTGCTTGTCAATCTGTCTGTGTTCCTTGTTTGTAATGAAGTGACTTTTGACTTCATAGTGAATTCCACCACTGCATGAATATCCCAAAAAAAGTATTTGTGTGCTTTCAAGTATGCCTAAAACATGTTAAACTCAGAAAAATTATATGAAACAGGTATGCTTTCAGTGTTTTTCTCAAAGCCTGTAGAACATCATGCAAAACAAAGTATCCACTCCTCTTTCTTCTTGTCTTTTGGGTAGGTTTATCTCATTCCGAATGCAGAATGTGAAAGTACCTCACAAAATAATTAAATCACAGTTCTTATGCTAATTTTTTTCCATGTAGCCTGTTTTAAGCTGTTCTCTAAGCTGGTGGATGTGTGCAGGGTCTCAGTACTAGCACCCTATCTATCTTAAATTTCTTGTTCCTGTGAACTTTAACAAGTCTGGCTTTGGCACTTATTGTTGAAGTGGTATTTAATGCCTTCCTTTGCAGCATAGTTAGGCTGACTAATATTTGATGTTAATGGGTTTATTTATTCATGTATGAAATGTGAGGAAAACCTTTGGAATTTTGTCTTAGTAATATTGCTTTCAAATTCAGAGTTATCAAGCTACATTGTGTTGTCGAGTTTATGTAAAATTATGTAAAACACTCACTTCTGTCTGGTCACTCTGAAACACCTAAAAGAGACTCTGCACAGGGGTAAGTAAGCAAAGGGGGTGCAAACTGCCTTGTAATGCTTAGTTGATTTTCTAGGTGCTGATGCAAAGGCACACGATCATAAATTGGCTAATCTCATACAAAAACTGAACTGATCAAACAGCCACCAACTTCACTATTTTAGCTTAATGTAGCTGTGTGACTGGAAAAATAGCTGAAAATATAAATAAGGGGGGGTAAGGGGAGAAGAGTAAACTTATCTGAAGGAAGGGAGGAGTAAAAGAGCAAGATGTGAACTTGATTAAATCCAGAACTGAACTTAATCTCATTGGGGGTTTCTGTGCTTTGGCTTTGATATAATGATATTGTTGTCAAGGACTGAAGACCTCATCATTGTTTAAAAACTGCTCGTTTTGAGAAGAAGTAACATACAAGGTTAAAAGGGAGTCTAGAAAATGAATTAGGACAGAGTGGCCTTGTGGTATTATGACCTTAACCTCACTGAACAACTACAAATTATTTCCATGGTGACAGGAGAGGATGTAAGGAATGACTAAAGGGAGGCTATAGAATGGTTCTCCACAAACAGAGTTGTCTTCCTCCAGACAAGTTAAGACAGATCAGTGTGTTCCTCAATGGATGCATAATGGCTTTTGTTATGAAAATACTTGTGTAACTAGCTAAATTAAAAAATGACAAATTTAGTATTGTCTTATTTAATTAGAGTTTAGACTTGCAGAACCAGTACCGACCTGACTATCTGAGCTTAGTCCTGTGAGTTTTCTGACTCTGGATGCAGCACTGATTAGATTTGATATCGGAGGTGTTTTCCAACCTCTGATTCTATGACTTCTCCCATGGAGCTGATGTTTTGATCACTTAAGGACACAAGACTTCAGTGTGTGTTTGTGAGGGGGTCAGGATGATGACTTTGAGGCCAGTTATGGAAAAAAGCCTGAAGAAATGTAGTTGACTTTCTGTAATCTCCTTTAGTTGCTAATCATACTTTACTCTTTCACCATCTTTTTGTAGTACTGCTGTACCATTCTTTGCTTGTTGAGGTATTATTGAACATAATATGCTTTATGGAGCTCTCTACATCCATGCCATTCACAGGATTTTAGGAGAGCATGTCTGCCAGACCATCTCATGTAGCTGGTGCGCAAAGTACAGGTATTGCTCTTCCAGGTGTTCCTCTCCGAGAAGAGGTGCTATGGCAGGACACCTGCAATGGGGCATTCTCCCCAGCCAGCAAGTGGATCAGGATGTAGAGATAAATAACTTGACTGTAAGGAAACTGTGGTCAGAAGCAGTGTGTCAGTGTGAGGCTGCACTGGAGCCAAGTGGCCTCTGTTTCGGGGCCTGAAGTGGTAGCTGTGTCGTGCTGCCACTATCCCATGTAGCCATACCTGGCTGTTCCAAACTGGATAAGCCTTCTCTGCACTGCGTATCTCTGGATCTTAATGGACCCCTAAGTAATGTCTAAGACAAAGAAAGGAATTACTGACTCAAACTGGTCAATTGTATAGTGGAATACAGCATTTCTAGTTGGTGTAGCTGTGCTGCAGAAATTGTCTTTACTCTTGCGCATAACTTCCAAATTTGAATTTCCTAATAACAAAACTTTTGTTTTCTTTAGATAAAGATTTTAACTATACACATCTAAATATGAGTTCTTGGTGCTACTGGGTGTCTTAAAGAATCTTATTTCTGACAGAAAACCTACTTTTCTCTAAAGAACTTTTTGCATTGAATTGTACAGCAGGTGAAGGAAACACTTGTTTAATCAAATATGCAACTAAGGCTTCCAGTGCCCAAACCCCCCAAACAATCTGTAGTTGAGGAGCTAATTGTGTTTACATTCTACAAACAGATCAGATTTGTAGGAAATGGGATTATTAAAAAACTTAGAGGTAAGTGGGTAAATTTTGATTTCATTCCACTGGAGGGAAAACCTGTGAACTTAAAGGAATTTCAGGTGTTTGTGACAATTATGACTTTAACCCATGGTTTTTAATGTTACTTCAGTAACACTTGAAGACATCTTGTATGATTAGAGCCTTGCATTTGCACACCCTGTGGTGGCATGCATAATTGACTAATGATGTCTGTAATTTGCCTGTGTGATTAATTCATTTGAAGCTATAAATATTCTATATTAAATTATGCAGAAAGTCAGCAAGTTCTTAATGGTTTTATTGAAATGAAAAAAAAATGTTTCTTTTTTGTTTCCTAAACAAACCAAGAATGAGAAGTCATTAATGGCAAAAAAATTATAGCAATTGTAAATAATGTGTGCACTCTTTCCATAATGTGAATGGAAGAAGCTTGCTTTTATTGTTGATTTAAGAAAATATTCTATTAATATTTTTATGGCATCATCATCTCATTAGCTTATGTTGAAGTCTTTCTGGAACCCAACAGAAAACAAGCCTTTTGGAATTTGTAGTGGGTGTTTCCATGGCAAAACAAGTAAGAAACTCTTTTCTTACATGAAATTCAATATTGTCTTTCTCAGAATGAAAAACTCTGGAAAATAATATTCAGAATAGTAGTTCATGAAACAAAGTTTTTAATTTTTTATATAGTGAACTGGTGTATTTTATTTCTCTGGTTTGACATAAGCTTACCAAAGGAGCTTGCTAGCATAGAGAAGGTAAAGTTTAGTAGGATAACTTTACTCTATGTAACTTCAGTGCTTACAGGATCTGGCAGAACCTATGGATATTTTGGACAAGGGGGGAGGGAAAAAGAAAATGATTTATACATCTTTGTTCTTTAAACAAATGAACAGTTGATAAGACAAATCCTGTTGTGACAGCTTTGAAGAGATGCAGAGATTAATGAACTAACATCAGGAAGGAAAAGGTGGCTTGATTAAATCTTAAATATTTTCCTGTCATTCCTCACTGTGCTCAGTTAGTGTATCATCCTTGAAGTGCATTAAGACAGCTGATTTTTCTCTAGAAAATTTGAGACTTCTGCTACTACAGCCAAAAGGGTAGTAATTTGTATCACAAGCATTGCTGAATGCTCAGGTATGTGCAGACCATGGTCAGGATTCAAGATTGTGCTCTCCTGTTTCAGTTCCTCTTAGTAACTTTTTGAGACCTCCATGGTGTTGGAGTTATCAATAGGAATGAGATTTTGCACTCAGTATGGCCTTATTTTTGTTACTAGAACTGTATTTTAGTGTTGAGTTTCGATTGCTTTGACTCTCCTGAGGGATGAACAGGTGAAAGCAGTACTGAATTGGAGAACACAGATGTTTAGAGTGACAATTCTCAGGTACCATGTATATCTTTGATGAGCAAATACCACCTTCGCCCCTGTCCTTGAAGATGTTGCAGTGCCCAAACCATGGAGATCCTGGGGCTGACTTGCCAACAGGCTGTACAACATGAGGCCTGGGGACTCCAGACTGAATATGGAGGGCTCTAAGAAAGCGTTTGGATGAGAATGGCAACAAAATCAGGAATAAGCAGATAATTCTGGTACTGAAATGTAAAGAAGTCAAGAGCAACAATATGGGTGTGAGTTCTCTTCCATTTGCATGTAGCTTCCAGATTTCAGAGAAAACAAAGTTGTATTGAAGATATCTCTGGACTGACTGAACCATTCTGGGGAGAGGCAGGAAGGAGAGGGTAATGAGTGTTGCTAGAGTTACTACAGAGCTGTGTGGGAGCTACCTGTATTATGGTTGGATATTAAAGGATAATTCAGCTGTGGGAGATTTTTGTTCATATACTTTTGATAATATATTTGAACATGCAATTCACAGAATTAGCTAATTTTTGAAAATAAACTGGAAAAATTAGCCTCTGAACTATTTCGAAGATCATGATGTTTACCATAAAGCTTTCAGGTTAAGCTCATGTTCTACTGAACAAGTTAAATGAATGGTGCTATTAGGAGCTGCAGAAGCATGACATTAGAGATATTACAGTGCTAATTGGCACTGCTTTTACAGACCTTAATATTGCTGCTTTAAGTTCTCATTGTTCACTTAACAGTTACATTACAAATCTCTTGATGAATGGCTTTTTGTACAAAATTGTCAGATTTGGCTTTGACAAGCCATTTAATTTAATGGGTTGGTAATTCAGATAGGTTAACTACCAAATGAAAGGGTCATGCTGAGGGGTGCCTGCAACAGAAAACAAAGTAATCCCTTGCATCTTTGACAAAAGGAGTCAGAAGACTGTCCATATCTATGGATGCTTAGTGAGGAAAGAATTGTCAGGTCATTTGTATTGTCCATTAAATATTGAATAACTTACCTAAGATAGAAGTAGCCATAGTTACACAGTAAGTAAATTAAAAAGTAAATCAGTGTGTAGTCCTTAAAATGCATTTCCAAAAAAACTGGAAATCCTAGTTTAAATCTTGTTTTAATAGACTAGATACTTCATTGCAAAGCATAAAATTCAAGTTGTATTCCTAACTATGTAACAAAATAAATGCTAATGAACTGAATCACTAATTTGTCATACATTGAATGACAATTCTATATAGTGTGATCCCATTGTAAACTAAAGAAAAATACTGAGTGTCAAGTCAACCTACTATGGAAAAACTAATTGGATTTTTTTTTTGTAGTGACAGCATAGCAGCGTGTAATCTAAATAGAGTAATATCACTCTCCTTGCTAAAATGTAATTTTTAACAGATGTAGAATATAAAAGTGGACAGAATACAGCAGAGTATTGGGAAATGACTGGAAAGATGCTGATGCTGTGAGTGCTGTACCTGCCACTAAAAGGTGACAACCGGATGCTACCCCTTCTAGAGCTGCCATGTGCTGGCAGATAGGAGTATCCCTTCTTGCCATGCTCATGCTCCTTCTGACTGCAGGAATGCATTCAGCCTCTGTTGTCAGAAAAACGTTTGGTTTATTGTGCTCAACAAGTCTGCAGGGATGGAACAGTGCTGCCAGCTGTATCCTCAGACAGCCCTGATTACAATAACATTTGTACTTATTATGTTTCTCCTATTTTTTTTTTAGTCTCTTTATTCATCACCTTTTTCTTTTCCTGTCTTTGTCCTTCTCTTAGTTAACCTATCCATAATTACTTTTCCCCTGTTGATGCCAGCTTTAGTAAATCCATAGCCAAATCTGGTGTTTGATGCAGTTACCTGGGTAATATTGGCCTTATGGTAGCACTGAACTAGGTGGCCTAGGTGCTGTTGGCCATGGAGGGCAACTTCTTAATCTTCTCCCATACTTTTACTTTGTGCAGTTTTTTCCTCGTATAGGAACCCAAATAACTGTGTGCAGAGGCCAGGAACCTCTTCTGTTGTCGTCTAACTTTTGTCACCTTTGGCCCTTGTGAGTTATCACATCTGCCAATTGTCTTATGCTGTGTCCAGCAATTTCTCACACTCTGCCTGTTTGGGTCTCAGCAGCAGCCCAGTCACCTGCATGAAGCCCTAATGTGATGTCTTGGACAGTGTGACAACATCTGCTGCCTAGTAAGTTTGTTTTCATAGCATCATGAAGGATCTAGGGGGATTTTAGTTTGTGAGGGTAAGTTTGATTACTGTATGTGCAATTTAGACTTATGGGCTAAAATATCCTAGAAAGAGTTTGAGAGAGACTGTAGCTTTTGGTTTGAATGGTCAAAGCCTTTGTGGGCAACAGGACCCAATCCTGCAGCAGAAGCCAGTGTGATGTGACAGCAATGTCTGCCTCTTTGTGGCTGTTCTCTGTGCCTTCCTCTCCACTCCTCCTTTCCTGGGGGCAATTCAGGCTTGAGCTTTGGCTCCTCTCCAGCCTGGCTTGCTGTGGAGTAGTTCTCTGAAGGGGCAGAGGACCAAGTGCCTGAAGGGCGAGTTCTACTGAGGCAAGAAGACAGAAAAGCCCAAAATATCAGCGATCCTCATCAGAGATTCTTTTCCTGAAAGGTGAGAAGCCCCACAGCAGTGGAATCTGATATGGGGCTTCAGGCAGCTTGCTATTTTTATTTCATCTCTAGTCCTAGAAAATGAGGTGCTAAGTTTATGATAGACTTGAATTTTTTGAGATGCCTTTGACTTTGAGAACTAGGTATCATCTGCCAAAACCTAGATGATGAAACATTTGAGGATTTCTCTGTAGGAAATAAATGTTCCAGTATATTCCATTTCAATATGAGAACTGCAGTGGACCTGAGCATGCTGACATGTGGTCATCTCAGAATAGAGTCATGTAGTGATCCTATGCCATTTCATACTATCTCCCCACCATTGTTGTCTTCCTCCCTGGCATGTTGTTCCTCTTTGCTACTTATGCCACTTATTTTAGTATTGCTTGTTGCTTTAGAAGAGCCTTGAGTCCCATTTTGGGGCATTGAACACTCATATTTGTTTCTTAAGTTCATTGCAAAGGAAAAATAAAATTATACCTAATAAAGAAGTATTTAAAAGATTAAAATATTAAGTACATGAAGATTTTGAACAGTGGCAGTTTTCACCTTGGTGTCCACCCAAACCTCCTCCCCACCCTTTCCTAGAGGGAAAGGAAAAGAAAAGGAGAAAAGGCTAAAAACAACTGAGAGATAACGGCAAAACAAACACAGTGGCTAAAATACTTAAATTTATTGCTAACAAGAGAAGAGCTGAAAACTAAGAAATAAATCAGTCTTAAAAATACCTTTCTCCTCCCACTCTCCTCTCTTTCCAGTGATGCCAGGGAGCAGGGAATGGGGGATTTGCAGTCGGTGGTTGTTTCTGCCATTGCTTGTGTGAAATTCCCCCCTTAGACAGCAGTTCTTGTCCCTGTGCTGTCCTGTGAGTCATCCCATGGGGGTGCAGGTGGGTCTCTGCACCCTGATGGTCCATGTGGGCATACCTACATATGTAGCTTACAGGAGATTTTGGGAACATTTGGGTAGTGTAGGATTTAAATTTTAGTTGATCCTCAACTTGTACACTGTCTTTGAGACCCCCTATGAAGCCTGAAAAGGAACAAGGTTTCCCAGAAGTGCTGTGAGTTCAGAGTCCAGGAGGATTACAATGAGAATGAGATCATGACTAAAAATTATCATACATCATTAAGAAGAGTTCTTTTGGTGATAATGCTTCTTCAGAGGTACTGAAATGTTCAGTGAATTCATCTTGCTTTTGTTAACTTCATTTCAGAAGGGAAAACATGGAAGATGTTTTATTTTTGAGATGATGGTCCTTTCTGTTGTGATTGAACTTTATATATGTACACACATATATGTATGTGAATTCATCTGTGTATATATGCAACTTTGAGAGTATGTTTTGCTAGAAATGTGATGAACAAAAAAGTGTGTGTGTCTGTGGTCAAAGCTTAGGAAACAACTTTCTGGAGGCTTAGATATGAAAAATGCAACTGCATTTTTTGGAGTGTAGGGAACTCTCTGCAGGTCCAACCAGAGGTGTTATGGTAACTTGCTGTTAACTTATACATTTGTGCTAAGATAATTTCATTTAATCGTTCAAAGAAGTTGGTATACCAGAGCAAATTTAAAGTATTTTCCTGGTCATTAGTAATAGCAATAACCACCCTGCCCTTCCAACCCATTTATGGGAGAAAATGCAGATGCTGTAGATAAATACTAGATGAATATTAGCATTGCCATCAAAGATAATAGAAAGAAAAGATTTTCATTCTCTGGAATCATTTGTGTATGCTAAAGATCAGAAAATTTGAGGGACTTAATTTTATACAGATCCTGGCTGTGTTGTTATAAAAAGCATGTTATCCACCCTGACAGTTTACCAGTTAAAGCATCTGTATGAAACAAAGATACTGAAACTGAACCCAAACGCAATAAAGATTTCTCTGCATAAAGTCTGATCATTAGAAACAAAAGTATTCTCCATAGTAGTCACTTAAGATTTATCTTAATTAAAGGTTCTGTAAAAAAAAAAAAAAGGCCATGTAATCTTGGTGCAAAAGATGAGTGAGTTCTTGATTCAACTGTAGTATCCATGAAGGCTAATTACATTTATTGAGGGGAAAAAGAAAAACAGCAGATGTATTTCAGAACTTTAGAGCTAAGCTCTAGTTTTGTTGATAAGGCATATTGCAGTGTTAAATATATGAAGTATATGCTTAGTTTCTTGGGAATCTATAGTGGTGCTAATTGGGGAAATTTGATTTTTTTTTATTTATTATTTTATCTTAGAAAATATCATGTGCTTAAGGAAGCAAAACAGAAAATGAGGGAATTCATACAGAAGAGGGACCTCTTTAATCTGAGAAAAAAGTTCCAAGAGTTAAGGATGAGGGAAAGGTAGCAATTTAAAAAAGCAACCTTAACGGGTCTAAGTCCTTTGTATGTTAAAGCCAAAGAACTGAGAATTAATTCAAACAAAATGTGGCAAAACATGGAAATATAGGAAACTAGCTTTGTTAGTGATTTATGGGAATTTTACAGCTTGGTTTCTCTAATCTTAGATGAGATTGATTTAAGAAAGATATTGCCCATTTTTTTTAAATATATCCCTCATGGTCTGTCTTGTTACTACATGTATGTTCCTAATGAAATGGCCTTTAGGCATTGTGGAAGTACAAATAATTAATAACTAGCTTTACTAAAATGAGGGAAAGAAGTGTCTGTCATAGTTAATTTTTTTGCAAAATATAATTACAGGATTTTAACACTGATTGTAATTACTTGAACATATGGCAAGAAATAGGTAATGAAACTGGGGTTTAATTGTGGTATAATGAGTTTCTGGATGTTCAATACTATTTCCACTGGGATACCAAAAACTTAAAAAATTAGATGAGAGAAAGAAAAGATAAGGAAAACTCCTCCAGCTTGGAATCAGTTGTATAATTGAAATGAAAGAAAACAGAATTTAAGAAGAGTTTGTAGTTAACTTTTAAAAAATTATCTTCAGGTCATCTTTTGGTAGGCACTTATTCTTGTATAGGTTTGGTATGTTTGGAAATTTGTTTGCTTTTCTTAGCATTTTGTAAGAAAAGTTACATGGCAGATTTCCTTCTCTCTGTATTTCCATACCTTCTGAACAGGCTTCCTTGTATTTGGCTATGTGGATGAATTGTGCTGTAGTTAAACCTCAGATGGACCCTTTGTACTTGACTCTTCCACAGATTTATGCAGTTTGTGCACTGTCTAAGCCCATAACTATCCCAGTGATTAGTCTCCAAAACGGCACTATCCCCTTCTGTGCTTGACAAAGACCTGTCTACTGCAGTAAATCAGTAATAATTATTGGTGCTACTGAAGGGCTTTGATCATATGGGTGCAGGGTTGATTGTTCTTTGCAAGTGTTCAACGCACAGCATAGAAATAGATCTTATGCCTCAGCATAGATTTTATATTTTCTTACTTGGTTTGGAAGAAATAAGACATTATTTTTTAGCCAAAATGGAAAGGAACATAAAGGATTCACAGGCTGATGTATGTTTCTCCTCAAACTCAGAAAATGTCATGGTGGAACTTTATCTGAACTCTGGGGTGGAAATCATCATTAATTCGCCTCTTCTCTATGAAATGTGCAAGACAGTGACTGTTGTAGCCTATGTCACTCTTCAGTTCCTTGCTCTGAACCTATATTGGCTTCTGTGCCCTGCCCATGCCTGGACCCCTCAATGTGGTACCTGAAATGCTGGTCAAGAAAGTGTTTTTTGGTTAGCAAGCCATCCTTTGTTCAAATCAACCTGCTCAAACATATAGTCTTGAAATTACATTATGCACTTCCCTCTCTACCCCAAAATCAGTGCTGCTCACTAAGAAACATCTTTTGATTCCAGAGACACTTTTCTACAAAACTCTGAACTTATCCCATCGTTATCTTTCATCTCTTAGACATGCAAAGTTTTTTTACCAATTTAACTAGAATAATATTTCTTAAAAATAGGTACGCATTTTTAGAACAGAAAAGTTTCTTTTTCTTTTAGTGCATGCCCATAACCAGCTTTTTACATTTGAAAAAGGTTGTCAGCATATCACTGCCATGCTTGTCACAGCCTCTCTAAAACTGTTAGTGAGTCAGAGTGATTTTTCTGTCAGAGGAGCCTGGCAGTGATTACAAGCCTGGTGATACTTCTGCTGTGCAGAAAATTATTATTGATGGTGATAAGGATAAGCCTGATGAAGGAAAAGAAGTTGGGCTGAGTAATGCTAGGGGGAGGGGGTTGAGTTTTAGCACTGAACTGATCCTGATCATGGCCAGTAAAAAACTTAAGACCTTTTTGTAAGATACCTGGTACTAGAATTGACAGTATTATTCTTGTCCTGGTTTTCCCCTACTATTTTCAATTAGTTTTCTAAACAACCTATTAATTCTTCTAGAAGAATAAGTTGATACCATGATATCAAAATAGAAACATGAAACTTGTTGTGTGAGGACAGGGAGTGTTCCAAAGATGGTGAATGATACTCTTAATATGATGGGAGAGTAAATAACTTAATATTGAAAATTCCTTACATCTTTCCATATGCATATAGTCCACTGATGATTTTTCTTTTTACTTATTGCAATATAATCATTTTTAGTTCCATTTCAATTACAGGGGAACTCTTGCTTTCTCTTCTGTGATTATCTGTGATGTGACCAGGTTCTCAAGTGCTGGTTTTATATCGATTTCTGTTTTTAGCAAAGTAGATTCTAACACTTTGGTAGATCAGATCTGTTGCACGCCTTGGAGTTTGGATGTGTGTAGTAGGAAATGAAAGCCAACCATCATCAAAGGACCCAAGTATGTTGCTTCAAAGTACCTACCTGAAAGTAGATATTGGTGTGCTCTTATGTGTTGGCAGCAGCATTCACCCAGTGCACCTGAAATGATTGCTGAGTGCTGGAGGAACTTGTGGTGTTTTGGCAAGTCATCAGTGTTTTTCACTCTGGTGTAATATAAAAGCCTTGATTGTGCAACACATAAAAGCATCAGATTCAATCCCATTGTTTTTCCTTGATTTTGTGCCAGCCATTCCTGAGTATTTGGCATGAATAAAGTAAAATATGGAGGGAACTTAATTGGGTACCCTTCAGTTGTATGTAGCTGCAATAGCTGTAACTCTTAACCTCAGGCCTTGAAGACAGCAAAAATGCGGAGAAAAATTCTTTTTTTTTTTTTTTAAAAGAGGAACCTAAAGGAATTTTTTTTCTTTTAAAGCTCGCCAAAAAGGAGCTTTTTTCTTAACATGAAGGTGCCAAGGATATGTCTTCATTAGCAAGAAAGTATAGTTTAAGTGTAATTTGAGAACTGGTATGTGACTTGCTCATTTTTAAAAAATTTTTAGGAGGATCCATGGCATGATTTTTGGTTCACACCTCATCCCTGGAAGTGTTCAAGGCCAGGCTGGATGGGGAGTCTTCGTAACCTGGTCCAGTGGAAGGTGTCCCTGTCCATGGCATGGTGGCGTTGGAACTGGTTAGTCTTTGAGGTCCTTTCCAACCCAAGCTATTCTGTGATTCTTTAATAGAAAAGGTCTGAGCACTTCTGGGGAATGGGGTTGTGCCAGGGCCAGTATGGCTGATGCTGCTGTGCCTGGGGTCAGGGCCCTCAGTGCAGTGGGTGTGAAAGGTGCTCTGTGGGGATGGACAGCATGGGTATAACCCAAATGCATTTAGTCTTGATTCTTTGGTGAAGTGTTTCTCTTCTGTATGCTATGCAGTGTCTGCAGACCATGAGTTGAAGTCATGGAAATGAGGAGTCTGAAGGCAGCTTAACTTTAAAGCTTTCAGAGTAACTTTTCCTGCAGAGCAGTAATCCTTTCAGTACTGGAGGTAGGGGAAGCTTGATGCATGTGGATACAAAAAAAGGCAATATATGTGAATTTATTTGTCGCTTCTCTGTAGGGAGATTGCTGTGCTGAGCACAGTGGCTCCAAAGATCACACCTATGTTTTTAAATTTTTTTATAGGTGTGTTCCTCCATGTATAGCAAAATTTCAACTAATACTGGAAACAAAGGGTATTTACAGCAAGAGGAACTTGGGAGGGGATAAATTACAGTAGTGTATTTGTAATATTTATATTCTTTTGTAATATGATTGTGATACTAACCTCTTTGACCATCTGCTCCCAGTTACCTACATACTGTCTCAAAATTTGAGCTGTGCCACTAACATCAGATGAGTAGGTCATATCCTGATGTAAGGTGAGATGCTGAAGGTTTTGCACCTGAAAACTCGTCACTGTTTTGTTTAACAAAAAATAAACCTTTTTAACAACAAAAGAAACCTGAAGCAAAAGCATAGCTGAGGAGCAGCAATGTTGGGGTCTGCTGTGGGATGAGCTCATAGCATCCCATGTCATCCCTTGCTCTCTGTGCTACCTCAGGATATGGCTATCACCCCACAAATGGCAGAAGCCAGGAATAAATGCTGACCTGGGATCCAACCTGTGCTTCTTTCAATTTGTCATTTTTGACATAGAACAAACGATTTAGATTCACCAAATGGGCAGAAAGCTAACCCAAGTTTATGATTCTGTGTTCGTAGTTTGGTTTTACAGACTGGAAAAGCTCATCACAGATAAGTGCCAGGAAGGGACAGAAAGGCAGGATTGCAGCAGTGACTGTGAGCCTGCCTGTGGCTGCCAAGGAATCACAGCCTGGAAAAAGGCAGTCTTGCCTTCCTCTTCTTGTCTTTTAGCAAATCTAGGTCTTCACGTTGTGTGTCAGAGATTTGTTAGTTATTTCTGGTATGTTTCTCAGTCCCATTTCTGTATGTACACTGGGAAAATCTCATGCTCAAATGAGAATTTCAGGAATCCTGTTCTTGCAGAGCATTTCTCAGTCTTAAAATTACTAGATGCGAATAATATAACTATTTAGTTGATATATAGGTACATATGTACATACTAGACTGTACTTTCTTAAAAGCATAGTCTGGGAGTGAGAGACCAAGATCATCTTAAATACAGTTTATTCTGCATCTCTCCTAGTGGTATAAACAATGTGACTTAGGTGAAATAAATAAAGGTCTACTTAGGATTGCATCCATTGGAGATAATAGATAAATCTTTGCTCTAAGCCCCATGATATTATTTCCCTTTCATAGTAAACATTTTCAATTTCAAAATGAACTTCAGGGGAATCTCTTGCAGATACAGTCTCATGGCTGTCTGAAGGATCCAATCAATTAGATACAATGACTTATTAAAAGCTGATCTATAAGCCACTTCTTCCCAGAAGAGTAGGACAACATTTTTAAAGATATAAAAGCCAAATATTTATGAAAAATGTTTTATTTCCTTTTATTTTTTCCTATGCCATTACTGCATTTGTGAATAGTTAAGCACAATAAATGAGAGCCATCTAGCTCAGTGGCATAGCCGCTTTCTGCTGGTTATACCAGTTTTGGTTGGGGGGATGGACAGGGTAGGTACCACAGCTCATTTAGGAGAAAAATTGTTGAAACTGGACTAAGTAAATCAATTTGTTGATTAACAGTCACTAATCAAGCTGCAGTGCTTATTTAATATCACATATCTGACAATTTATATCATAGAGTTCTATTTGTGATAAAATTATTTTAAAGAAATTTGTGTGCATTTCATGCAACAGCAGACCTTGCTTTAGGTTGAGCAAAATCTATTTGAGTAGAGGTGACAGATGTCTTGAAAACTTAGATCTCACTTTTCCCCATTTTGAGTTTTTAATGCAAACTAACAAAGAAATTTAAAATGTATTTACAGGTGTATTCTTTTTAGCAGGTACAAAGTATCATAGTAGGGTATACTATGTCATAGTATAACATAGTCTAATAGAGGAAGAATGCTGGTGTTTTGAGGGTAACGAAAATGAAACCCAGATTTAATGAGCTGTGATTTCATTAGGTTTCATCTGATACTAAGGACAAACTCATATAAATACCAATGTATATTAAGAAGTTATTAGCTTTAAAATTTCTGTGTTGCCTTTTTGTCAATGGGACCTGTTACAAAACGAAGTATTTAGCTGAAGGATGTTCATGGGAAGAGAAATGTCTTACTGTTCCATGGAAGAAGTCTGCAGGTGGAAGACAACCTAAACCTTGTCTTCCTTTGCCTTTGCAAGCTGTCAGCAGGAGGCTGATCCACAGGGTAGGGACAGCTCTACCATCGGTGCTGACAGGCACAGCTCAGCACTCCCCAGCCTGTTACAGGAGCTGGCTCTGCACCTCCCACTGCACATCTCAGAGTTTTAAGCCGCTCATGAGAGGGAATTGGCACTAACTCTGGGATTTTGCACCCTTGTGGGCAAGGCATGCTGTGTGTTCTCTTGCACTGGCTTATGCTGTGGGGGCAGCAACCCTTTGCAGAAGGGTGAAGTTAAAAAGGGGCAGCTGAAGGTGATAACGCCTTTCCTTAGCGCAGCTAAATTTGCGAGGCGTTGTCGTTCAGCACCCTCACTGCCAAGTACACCCTGTGTTTCATCGCTGCTGTGAAACAGCAGATCCCTTCTTCTGTAGGAACAACAGGCTCCACGGAGGCTGTCAAGCAGCAGGCGTGGTCCAGGGGGACATTTGCACTCATGGCTTCATGCTTCTAATAGGAAGGAATAGCCTTGTGGCCACTCTGAATTTTCTACGGTAGTGTTCTGGCATACAAAGGGAATTCTTACTGGAGCTGGGGAAAAAGAAAAACACCCAAACAAACAAAAAACCAACCCCCCCACAACAAACAGCCAAAACATTTTTGCCTATTTTTGTTATAGTTTCCACAGTACAAGGTGGGAAAGTCAACTGTGCAGAAGATGAAGTCTGATTTTCATGGTTGAGTCCCTTATTTCAGGAAGAGCAGTTGCTTCCTTTGTATTTAAGTGCTTGGTGTCAGGGTGCTGAGGCACATAGACATCCAGAAAGGTGATATTCTGGTCAAACTGAGTAACTTATAAACTGGGAAATGAATGATATTTATCAGGTCCTTAAAAAAAAAAAAAGTAATAACATGAATCTGAAGTTTTATTACAAGCCTTACTCAAACCTAAATTGATATGAACTAAGTTGAGATCTTTTCTTTGGCCAAAAGGAAGAGGGTATTTTAGTCTCTCTAAACATAAAATTATATTTGAAGATAATCCTTCCAGACTGGGCAGACTGAGACATAGCGGTGTATGCTGCTCCATCACAGTGTGTTGTTTCAGCCTCCGTGAAAGAAAAATGAATTTACTCATCCCCAGGGTAGTTTGCTGCAAGAGTCCTTCCTGTTTAAAAGTTGGTCTTGGAAGACAGAACTTAAAAAAAAAAAAAAACCCACAACAACAAAAACAAACTTTGAGGAATTTTTAGGGATTTCACTAGGACAAACTCAATTTTGAACTTGGGGAAATTGAAATTGTATTCTGTTTGCAAACCATTTGCATTTGGAAATTAAGTAAATAAGGTTTTTCCTGATGTTTCTAAATGTTTTAGCTTAATTTTGATATTTTCTCTTTAGTACTTTTCCTACATCTTAAATATACTTCTGAAATCCTTTAAAATACCATAAATTCAGTGGTTGTTTTGTCTCCAGGAGACCCTTTTGTTTTCTAAGATAAATATTTTTGCTTATGAATTTCATTCTTAATTTTATGTGGACTTGAAGTCTAAAATGGAGCCAGGTGAAGATACCACACTATGTTTTGCCTGTCTGCTGCATAGCATGACTTAAATGTAAATGGAATGGGGAATGACACTTGAGGCAATGGTGCCACGAGAAATTGGTCTTGAGTTGTTTTGATTCCAAACCCTGTGTGTTTTGAAAGCAGGGGAAACACCCCTCTCTGGTGGTTGTTGATACAGGTGGATAACACAGATGGCAGGCAACTTGTGCTTTTCTGGACTTGAGGCCTCAGGTGAAATATCATATGACCTGATTTAAAAAAAAACAAACCCAAACAAAACCCAAAAAACCACACAAAAACAAACAAAAACCAAACAAAAACCAAACAAAGAACCAACCAAACAAAAAAAACACACAACAAAAAACACCATCTAAACACCCTGGAACCCCCCCCNCTAGGAAACCAAACCAAGTCCTAGTAAAACAAAAAAAGCCTCCAACAAACAAAAACCAAGCAAAGCAAACCAAAAAGCCACAAAAAAACCCAAACCACAAACAACAACAAAACACTTAATGCTGTTTTTCATGTCAAATGTAAGGCATTTTCATATACAAAATTAAGCAAGTGACATAAAACCCCCCTAAAATACAGATGTGTAGGTAAAGGGAACAAAAATAGTTGTTGAGATCCCAATGTGGCATAGGCAGAGGCAGGTCAAGGTATAGGATGGAAATGCAGTAGGTGGTAGCAGGAGCTGAAGACAGGACTGGTTGGGGAGCTGGTAGGGATGAGCAGCAGCAGGTGATAGAGAGGAGTACAAACATCCAGCTCGAGTTCTCCTCAAGGTGACTTTTGGAGACATGGAGACAAGTTTTTGTTTGCCTTCTGAAACAGACCCTGGTGAAATAGTCTGTTGGAAAGTGTTCCGAGGAATTTTATCATGTTCTTGAATTTTGAGTTTTGAATGCTTTGATGCAGTGGAAAATATGTTCAACCTTGAGCACTTTTCCATCCTAGGTCTTCAAGCTAAAAAAAAGGAAAAATATTTTGTAGAAAAGCACAGCACAATTGATTCAACCTGGACTGATTTGTTGAGAGAAATTTTGCGGACACAGGCTGTAAACATTGTTTAACAAACACATTAACAGTAAGAAAAATATAAAAATGTAAGATTGTTGGGAGAGACCTTGCTGTTAAATGAAGAACATAATTTGATGATTGAAGAGGTCATAAAACTCCTCAAAGAACACTTTGTAGCTCTGATTAAGATAATTCATTTATTTAAAAATATAATAGTAAAGGACAGAAAAATACCTTGAAAAATAAACTGACTTTGAAGAGTTCTCTAAAAATTTTAGCAGGAAACATGTTAAAGGTCTATAAATGAGTGTTACCAGGTCCGTAGAGACTGCAGAAAAAGCTGAAAACAACATGAGGAATCCTATTGCTGTATCTGTTTTTTTTCAGGAAAAAGAAAAATTAATCCAGAGGCCAGAATAGCAACAAAGCTATTTCTGAGATAGCAGCTTCTAAAGGTTTCCTGCGTCAATGTTGGAGCTTTGTTTTCTTTTAGTTTGATAGGTGGGCAAGGACGGATTCAGAGATCCAGCATATATAACTTCTACTGGAAAGAAAACACTCAAAATGTTATGCCCCAAAAAGCCCAAACACAAATCCAAAAACACTTGTGACAGCAAAAAATCCTCCAAACACAAACAACAACAAAAATCACTACCAGTGTTTTATTTTTATTCAGTCTTGCTTAGCTAAAATATAAATAAGAAAAACTGTTATTTAAACTGCAGAAAATGTAAAATGGTTTGGGTTTCAATTAAATAGTCAGCATGGTACATAAGAAGAGCAGGGTAAGTTCACAAGCTGCTGTGCCATTGCCCTTTCATGAAATAGTCTGGAAATGAGCATGTTCTCTGTCCCCTAAATAAGCTACTAAAATCATCAGACCATTTGTTAGGATTTTTTTTTTGAATGCTTGTAGTAACCCTTTGCATAGTAAGTGAATATTCCAGCATTGGCTGGAATCCATTTTTCAAGTGACTATTCTGAAAATGCACCCTGAATAAACCAATTATTAGGGATTAGGAAATCTTCTAGGCTATACTTTGCCTTCATTAGAAGTGGGACTGTGAACTGACTTTTAAAGCACTGGTAACAGAATCCTGACCTGGGTCATTTTTTAACACATTAGTTTAGGCCTACCTGTGAGGAAAGGGAGATTTGTGATTAGACATTTTATGTTTAGACCAAGATGAGATCAGCTGAAGTTGATTTACACTAACCTGAATTTTACTTTTAGAGTACATAGCCTATTATTTTACCCCACTGTTCCTTCACAGAACAGAATAGTGACTTAGCTCATAGTGCTTGCACTGGGATTATGAAAGATCCTCAGCTATTGTTTTATCTGCAACTGATGTCCATGTTAAACTATGCTGATAAAAATTCCCGGGGTAATGCTGATTGTGGATGTCACTTTTTCCAAAGACCCCAATGTGCCCATCTCCCTCACATGCCTGTGTAACTTAATGGTGCACCTGAACCTTTAAACATACAGGCATGAAAATCAATAGAGTGTAATATAGAGCAAGAGACTAGACTCGAAAAATTCTTGAATCAGGACTAGAAACTGAAGGTCTGTCTTTGTCATTTTAAGTTCAGGTACAGCCAGGGCAGGTCTGCTGTGTAGAAACTGGTTTATAAGATGTATTAGCTAAAGATACACTAAAAGTAATGAATTGCTTCCTGGTGTCATAGTTGCAGAATGTCTTTTCAGCAGGCAGGAGAAACTGAAAAATGGAGTCCTATTCCTACTTGTGCTGCTTCCTGGTGTAACTTAGGAGTTGGCACATATCCATGTAGCGAGAGGCTTGTATTATTTCCACATTTAGTATGTATGTCATTCATTTGTACCCTGGAGCTCTCTGGGTACACTCTGTTTGCCTTGCTATTCTGTCCACTTGCTAGCTTTCATTTAGAAACTTTTTGAAAAGAGAACTTCCTTTGTAATTAATACTTAATAAACTTGGTGCCTTTTAGGAGGTGCTTGGATTCGAGTCCTTGACCATAAAGATAATGATATTTCCATTTCTGTCCATGTCAAAGGCCTGAATAGTGCCTTAGAACTCCATAATCTGCAGTTTTTTGGTGCAAAGTTCCACCTGTTTAGAAAAATGATTGAAGTCCAGGGAAAAAAAGTGTTCCTTGGGGAATCCCTTAATTGATAAATACCACTCTCCATGTTATGCCTAAGTGAACAGATTTATTCATTCAGCTGGAATTAGCATCATACATGAACCATGGGACAATGTTTTGGCAAGAAATGAGGCTTGTCGTGAGATTTCCAATAAAGATTTGAGATGAAACATTCTATGATCACTTAATCTTGTTAAATGTAGCACAAAACACTGAGTGTATTGGAGCGTGTATTCAAAAGATAACAAATCCTGCTGTTAGACCTAATAGCAAACAGTCCTGTTTCACTGACTTGCTGCTCTTAGAAGGGATTTCTTTCCACTTTGGAGCTATTTACTCTGCCCTTTTTGTTGTTTATCAGTGGGTTTTAATACATATTTTAATTTTGTTTGCTTGTAAATATTTGCATTTATATTTAATACAAACCCCCACAAATTTGTATGAAGTAGAAATATAATTGTACTATATAATGCTTAAAATATGTAGTACTATATGAAATGCATATAATTGCAAAAATGTGTTGTATATTTTATATTGTGTATTAGAAAAATATTCATAACCTGTATATATAGCTCAAAGGTAATATGAATGGGTTGTTAAAGTTAGAAATATCCATGTCCATTTTGGGAAGATTCTGTATAACTTTTATTGTTTTCATGGACAGTAAGTTTGTTTTAAAGTGTTTTACAAGGTAAGACTTATGTGGCCATAATCTTCATGGAGAAGAGTTGATGGTAGACTTGGAAAAGGGCTCTGTGATGTCTCGGGATTTTCAGGAGTCTTGTTCAAAATATTGCAGTAGCCTATAACAAGCTACACGAACTTTTCTAATATTGCTAATCTGTACCACTCACCAGTATTTCAGTGTTGAAATGCAGCAAATATAAATGCTTTCCTTGACATGGAAATAAAATTTGTTCAAGATACACAGGACATGCAGCCCTCTTTCAGGAGTAGAGACTAAGCAAGGATTGTGTATGTATACTCTTTCACAGTTGCAGCCAATGGGTATGGTACCTGCTGCCTGAAAGTTACTGCTTTGTTCTGATAGGAAAGTTGTCACTGAGGTGCAGATTAGTTGGGGGTCTTCTAATCTGTTTTCATAGACTGGTTTGGGTTGGAAGGGGCCTTAAAGATCTTCGACTTCCAATCCCCCTGCCATGGGCAGGGGACACCTTTCACTAGATTAGATTGCTCTGAGTCCTGTGCAACCTGGCATTGAACACTTCCAAGGATGAGGAGTCCTCAGCTTTTCTATTCCAATGCCTCACCACCCTTGCAGGAATGAACTTCATCATAATTGCTGATCTAAACCTCGCTCCTCTGGCACAAGGCCATTCCCGCTTGTCCTGTCACTACATGCCCTTGTGAAAAGTCCCTTTTGAATTTTCTAAACTTGAATTTAAAAGCTAAACTAAAAATCTAGAATTGAATACTCAAATGGAGGTATAGGGACCTGAAATAAAATTCACCTTGTATAACTGAGTATCAGACACTGAATTTTGATACCAAAATACTACTAATAAAAACCTGTGTTTGGGCTAGTAATTGAGTGTTTTGGTTAAAGGGTTCACATATTGGCTTTCTGTGTTGACTGTTAACATAGACATGCAGCTGTAAAATATACACATTTATATTAGTGAGTATATCTTCATGTTCTTTTGGTGAAAGTTCATAAAATACAGAATTACAAAACTGTGCACATCCCAGCTGCTGCATATTCTCTGGAAACTCAGTTGTCCTTGTTCAGGTCAAGTAGCTCTGCTTGCAGGCATCATCCCTGCAATTTTCATCATATTAATGCGATTCATTAGGTGTTTAGGAGGAAGAGACATGTCGGATGTTGTAGAGGAGAAGTAGTTTACTTGGAGGTTTTATTGGAAATGGAGAATTAGTGTCCTGCAAATTCCCTGTGAAACTGTGCCTGGTGTGGGTATGCAAAATAAATAGGGGCGATGGTGACTAATGGCAGAACTGCCATAGCTGGGCACACACTTCCCTTTCCCCAGCTGCACAATACCATGTCTGGCAAATGATTTAAGTACCTCTATCTCTATATATACTGATGTGATTGTATCCACAGTACTGAAGGACACTTATTTTACTGGGCAACTTATTCCTAATATGATTGCAAATGAAATTGCTTGGAGAGATTCCTGTCCATAAGGATAGCAAAGTGTCAAGGGTTGGATAGCTACAAATAAGTAAAATTCCCAGTTAAAGGAAGTGCTCCCATTGGCAACTCAGTCTGTGTGGTGGTGGGAGGGGAGTGAGGAAGAAAATGGGTTACAGTGTTTCATAATGTAATTACAAAAGGTGATTTGAATTTGATTGTCTTCAGGAAATGCTGATAAGGGCAAATCTCTGTGCACTTGGAGATCTGAATGCTGAGGCCAGATCAAGTCTCTGCAGACTTGTGTGGAAAAGCACAGCTATTTCATGACCTCCTTCTGTCTCCCATTAGGCTCTTGCCCATGAAAAAGCAGGCCAGATTTTTGGACTTCATCTTAAATACACCAATGACCAACTTCTTTTTAGCTATGGCTCAACAAAATTATTTTAGATATGTTCATTCTTTGTAAGGAGAGATTAAAAATAAAAAAAAACCCCAAAATCTAGGGAATTAATTTAAAGCAGAGTGAAAGTAAACACACGTGACCTCTTAAGTTTTTGTTCTCATATAAACAAAATACTAAGATCCTGTTTTGCTTCAAGAGCAGAAAAAAAAGTAGAGACATAAAAAGTGAAGGAATAAGCTGTTATCTGTAATTCTTAATTTCTTATGCTGTAAATGCTGATCTTAAATCTTTAATGTACATTGCTGTTTGTGCATAAGGCCAGTTTGTGATGAACTGTGGCTTGTGAAGTGGCTCCCTCTCCTGCCCCAATTTGTTTGGGTGACGTCAGTGACCACCTGAAGTAGGATAAAACCAAATCCCTTCCAAGTCTTCCACATGATCACGGTGCATTGGGTCTTTCACTCATCCCTTGAGGAATGGTATTGCTAATGTGCTTCCCCTATTTCAGTCTGTTTACTTCAGATTCTTTTAGAGGTTGTTGCCTGATCTCAGTTGTATAAGGCAAGTGCTGAGAAAGCTGACTAATTAATGGTTTGCTCCCCTCTCCCTCCTCCTTTATCTTCTCTATCTGTCCTTAGTACCTGTAATTCTAGTTCATTTCAATGATGGAAATATCTGACCTGGTGGCTAAACCTCCTTTAAACTCACATGTTCATATGTCTTTTATTGGAAAAGGAAGGGAACAGGTTATCTTATTGTATCTTAAAGTTTTTATGGCTCTCCAGATTATTTCAGACAACTGAAATACAAAGCAGAGTTTGAGTTTTGTGGAGTTTCCTTTCTAGTGACAGAGTATATCTGTAAAATAGAGGAGGGCCAGCAGTAGAAGGCAATGGAGGATACATGGAATTGCTCCTAGATCAGCAGTTTAGATCTGCTTGTGCTAAAAAGCCGGGCTATTAACTGCTCAGAACACAAAGCTGTGTAGAAAGAAGATAACCTGTGCAATGTACATAGTTCTGATGAATACCATACAAAAACTTTGTGTGGCAGGAGAGAACTCTCCACTCACAAAGCAGAGAAATGGGATGTTAGTGGTTGACTTGGAAGAGTTTGTATTTCAAGGCTCAGTTTATTCATAGCAACACACTGAATTCATTAAACTACATACATGGAAGATATAGTGCAACCTCACCCATTTGTGACCACTGAAATATCATCATTCCATTGTTCCTTTGTAGTTTATTTTAAAATTACATACCTTAGATTTTAATCATTTCAGTTCTATTTTCATTGCTTACCCTTTCTTACCCTTTTAATGATTTATTTTAATAATTGCTTCTCATTTGGATTGTAGCATCTTTGGGCTGTTTTTCTGAGTGGCTGCAGCAAATTCTTGTGTCTCCTTGGGCTTTTGGACAACCTATTAAAAAAACCAACAAGAACCCCCCCCCAAATATAATTATCCCAGTTGGTAGAGTAATTGTGTGCCGGAGTTATCCTCTTCTTGTGAAATGCTGGTGTTTCTGATTGGTTTAGGCACATTTGCTTTCTTCTCGGTAAAGAACTAGACCTGAAAACTTTTCATTTTCTTTGTTTAATTGTGCTTGAATAGCTTTGTATTAAAAGTTGCAAATATTGCTGTGTATATCCTATAGTAAAACTCAATGTTTACATCTAATTGCACTGCATGAGATCACACTTCTAACTAAAGCACGTGGTTGATATCAGTCTTGATATCAGAGAGCTTCTTTTAACCTGTTGCACTTAAAGCTTACTCAGCAATACAACACATACTGTGCTTTCTTATTCCTGTCATCAACAACAATCATAATTTCCACAAGGAAACAATTTTCAAGTTGAAATTTTTCCAGAAAGAAAAAAAAAGTAGTGTGGAGCTTAAACAATGTGGAAAACTTGCTACCACATAGCAAAGCATGAGCATACTTAGAGAAGAGAAAAATACAACAGATACTAATAACAACCCTCAAGGGACTGTCATATCTGAGATGGAATATGGCACAAAGCTAAGAAAATGTGTTGTTCAAATAATTGTTTCTTTAGCACAGAATACTGGGGAAAATATACATTTTAGTAAAGAGTATCTCTCACTTGTACATTATGTAATGAAGAGCAGAACATTTATACAAAATCTTAATGTTTGTCAGTATCTTGGTACTAGTGAAATCAAACGTAGGGAGATATGAAAAATGAAGCAACTACTTCAGGAACAATTTTTTATTAGCACATGTAAAATATGTATCAATTACATGAATAGGCTGAACATAACTAAAATAGTTCTTTCAGGAGAAAATGCACTTTTGACATACTAACTAGGAAGTTAAATAAAATTGCTAATAGATTTAATTTACATGTGATTGCTTGTTCACGTCAAAGCAAAAATAGGAAAAGTGACAGATGTGTATTGGAGGAGTTGTGTTATAATGTAAGAACATCATCTAAAGTCACATTTAATGAGAAGAAACAAGCCATCTTGGCTTATGATTCTTGATTTATTTTTTTCTTTTTTACTCTTTAACCAGATCATTAATAAGTTACAGTTTATATTTCTTTTTACCTTTAGACCTACTGATGCCTTCAGCCATGTGTGGATCCTAAACATTCAAGTGGGAGGAAAGTACGTGTATTCCATGCAGACATCTTAAGGGTGTGGACTACACCAGTCGCTGAAATAGTGTGGTTGGTTTAAGTAAGGTTACTCGGTCAGTGTGGTGGCAATATTTCAGTTTGGCTGTTCTTTTCAGGAATGGGCTAAAAAATAAGTAACAAAGAACATGTTCAGAAATCAAGTGCCTTGTAGTTCCTTACAAGGATCTAAAGCTGGAACCAAGTAGAGATGTGAATGTGTAACTCATCATTTTGAATATCTACTCTGTGTAGACAGACTTGAGGGCTATCAGCAGAGTGCTGCTCATGGACAACAATTTTTAGATAAAATTAAATTAGGAATAGTTACACTGCTAGAAATCACTTGGGTTTTCTCTCTAAGTTACAGTACAGCTAACTATTTTAGAAGACTGTCTTCATTTAAGATATCTCCATAATGCACCTCCTACATTATGATGGGTTATTTTTCAGATTCATAGGCTAATGCAACAGTGTAACCTTACAGTGAAATGCTCTGTACTTCTGGTGTTCTGCAGGTAATTAGCTATTCCACTTTAGTTCATTACTTCATAGGTGATAAATTTCTTTGGGGAAAAAATGCTTTTAAAGAGTTTGACAAGTTTAATTAATCTACTAAAACTTTGATTCTTGGATGAATTTACAAGGAACATCATCCTGTTTCAAGGGCAGCTCAGCCACCACCCTCAACCATCATGTCATAATGTGCCTGAGTAAGGAGCAAAGGCAGGATTAGTTGGAAAAAAGTGGTCCTGTACCTGGACACCCAGACTACAGGCACTTAAATGCTTTTCTGAGCCCACAACAGAATAAAATGTTGTCTATGTATTATCCATGTAAAGGGGTGGCGGGTAATTAATACCCAAAGCAAAAGAAATTTCTGTAGTCAGATTCCAAGCCTTTTCCACTGGGAATGGTGTTATTAAATCTCAAAATAAAGGAAAAGAATAGCAATGTTGTACTCCAAAGGCAAAGAAAGATTTAAGGCTTCCTTAAGTGTTTGCATTTGGAAGCATTTTAAAATAGTGTATATTTTTTCCTTTCACCTCAGTTAAGGTACAAAATAGTTTTAAGGAGGAGTTATTTGTCATTCTTGTGTTTCCTTTCTAGTTCCATATGTTCATTTCTGTTTCTAGGCTGCTGCTCAAAATCTCATCTGAAGGTGGAATTCCAAATTATTTTGGATTCTTTCTTTGCTACTGTATATGGTGTTTCTAATACTTGACTTTAAAAAGTAATTTACTTTTTACAGCAAGTTTGTAAGTCAAAGTAATATAATTCTTGGTGTGTTGGTGTCAGTTATGTGTGGCAATAAGGGTGAAAGCCAATGGATATAATTACATGGGCATCTATTTTGAATCATTAAAAATGTGACTGCATCTCAGTGTACTTTGCATGTTGAACCATCCTGTATGTCAATCAGAAATCATGTAGAATGAACACAACTTCCTGATAAGAACATTCAGCAGGTGGACATTAAAGTTTTGGCCACAAAAGAAATGAAGAAATAATGTTAATTTTTTCCAGGTCATTTCAGGGACTTTCCTAACTTTACACAGCAGTCTCTAATCATGACCAAGTAGAATCAAGTTCTTGAGAGCATCTTTTCCCTGTTTTAACTGTAGTCATCTTCTTTTTAGTTTTACAATTTCTTTTTGCTTGTAATCATCATTCTCAACAGGAATAACCATAATCCTTAATAGAAAGGAAGGCTGTTGGTATGTTGTGTTTTTTGGTTTTGGTTGTTTTTTTGTTGTTGTTGTGGGTTTTTTTGTTTGTTTGTTTGTTTTTTTGCTACACAGCTCTAATTTATTCCAAGACAATTTTATTCTCATTGGAAAATGAGTTAACAGTTTAAAAAAATTCTGTAATTGTATAATTAAAGACTGTAGCATCACAAGCACAGACAAGATGTGAAGCTGCTGAAGGAAACCTCTACTACTTATGTGACAGCTGGCTAACTCTTGTCCCATAATCAAGTTGCTTTACTAGCAGTAGGCATGAAAATAACCAAAGTTGCAGAGTAGAATGTGTCCATTAATTTAATGTATATGTTTTATCAGATAGTTTTGTTTGTTTTCAAGTTAAAATCAAAAAGTTCAGCCAAGAGCTAAAATACCATGTCTCCTCCTCCCTCCCCCCCCACTTCCTGCATGGATTTAGTATGTACAGGTCAAAGTGAAATGTCTCTGTCCATTGAAACTTTTGCATCCACCTACGTATTGACAAGAATGTTGAGACTACCATCTAAATAGATTAAAGCATATAGGACATTTCTAGCTATTGATTGAAACTGGATACAAAATGAACAACGAACCACTTGGCAGTTGTGGATTTCCTAATGGGTGACTGACTCTTAAAAGCTTTTCAATCTGGACACAATAGCATTGACCTGGTTCTATAGTGGTGAGTGTGTGAACACAAATGCATGTGCATATAGTGGGGTCTGGCATGTAACTTGATTTATTAGAAAGCATTTCTATAACCTGTGGTACAGTGCTGCCATGAATGCAGGTCAGCAGCAGCAGATCAGTGCCCACCCCGTGGACCCTTACTGTTCTCATTCATGAAGTAGCAGGTACTTCAGAAGGGAGCCTGTGAGAATTTCTTCTTATTTGCTATTCATAATGGCCATTTTCTCCAATTTGAGGAGTAAAGGGTGTTGAGTAGCAACAGTGGTACTTGCATGTACCTCAAGGCAAAATATTTTCTTATAGCCCTGGTTGTTCGCTTTTAAATCTGCTAAAAATATTTATCACTTCTTCTATAAAGTGCTTCTGGATTAGCTGTGTTTTGGAAGAAAGGGTAACCTGGGCAACCCAGCAGTCTAGCCCTTAGGCAGCCTACAGGCAGTCAGCCTTTGCAGAATATTAATAATAATAGAAGACCCCTCGCAGTGCTAGCAGCAAATTCAACAGAGTTTTTGACAGGTGAAAGTCTGTACCTTGGAGGTAAAGCAGAGGGGAAGATGGGCAGCATGACTAAGTGCTATTTCTGTTAGATTTATGACAGTGCACTTGGAGATCTAATAAATTAAGATTTCAGATTTTTGGAAACAGACTGAGCTGTGTAAGAAGAGTGTCATGAGATAAAGGGCCAGGGTAAGAACTCAAGGAGAAAGAAAATGCTGCATTCTCTGCAGCAGCAGGGTGAGTTATTTATACCTGACTCTTTGCAGGAACTGCAGAGGTCTGAGGACAGCAGTCCCTTCCTGGTGTGTAGCTTAGTGATGGGAGAGGCTGACTTGGTTGTGTAGTACCTATTTGCAGTCTTGAGCTTGTCTTCACATCCCATGGAAAAGATGACTGCCTGGAGCAGGTTGGATGGACAGTCCTTGGTTGGCTCAGGCAGAGAATTCCTCCTCAGCAGAAAGACCCTGCTAGTCTGGACACCAAGGCTGTCTTGAAAAGGTCCATATTCACAGGCTGAAAGGTGTGAACACTTTAAGATAGGTGGCATCTATTTCATCTATTTAAATTTTTCTTGTTGAAAACATATTTTCCCTGAATCACTAGAGAGGAGTGATTCCCCAAGAGGAAGAAAGCTGTTCCTTGCCTTGGACACTAATCTGGTGCCAGGGAAAGAGGTACCATGGGGTGTAAGAGGCCAGGGGAGCAGGAACCTCATGAGAGGGGGCAGATAAAGTGTAGAAATATGTGAAGAACTGCTCTTCCTGCTTCTAGGGGTTAAATTAAGTTTACATAAAGTCTTCAAGCCACTGGTAAGAAGGTTCAGAGGTGTTATTGTGAATGTCATTGTATGTGTGTGCAAAGGAAAAAAAATGACAAGATCTTCAGTTTTAAAATGAAATGTTACATTTTTAAGTTGCATTCTTTTTGGGTGTATGTGTGAGTATGGGTGAGTTTTTCTAAAAGGATGTTGTGGTTGTACACAGGACTCTGGGACCATTTCCGATGGAACCTCTTAAAATGAAGAGCTCTTCAGGACCCCTTAGTGGGCGTATCAGTTGTCTGTCCTCATCAGTGTTTTACTGTAATTGAAGTCTGTAATATCTCAAACGAAGCTAATGAGCTGCATCAGGCACATTGTGGATTTTTTTAGTGTTGTGTTTTTCTCTGCAAGAGATTTTTTAAAATTGTTCAGCTAAATGTATAGCAGGTATAAATCTATTTAGGTGTAATTTAGTGGTCTAAAATACATTCTTCTTCCTGTGTTTTTTACTGGATAAACTGAATGGATGAAATTTGTGTGAATAGCTGAAATGTATGTTCATCGATGACAGGTTTTTCCACTGGTCTGTGAACTGGTACATTATTTTTTGAGAAGCTGAGCTTTTGAAGCAACTTTAGATTCCAGAGTGATAGAGATGAAATAAAGTACTAAAATAGGTATGGAAACTGACAGGGAATGGTTGAGTGGCATGAATTTCATCTCACCCCCTCCCTGTTTTAAATTGGTCTACATGATGAACAAATATATTATTAAAAATCTGTGTGAATTTGTGTGTGGATAAAAAACCAATGAACTGGCAGCAGCCTTAGCTACAAATCACAGCAGATCACACACAAAATCTGCATAGAAACAGGGGTTTTCTTCACTTAGAAAATGTTGTCATTATTTATTCTTCCTGTATACAAAACTGCTTGGAAAACAGCTTAAAGAGCTTAAATTTGCTGTGATACAGACCTGGTGTTGAGTAAGAAATAAAGGGAATATTGGTTTTACTAGTAAAGCTAGATTAGACTGTTTTACCTCCACTAGCTTATTGATACTTTGAGACTCTGAATTTCCTATATGACAAGCTTTTCTGGCCATATTATGCAATTTGTTCTAGCCAAGTAAGTCCTTTAGGATTACTTTTTCCAAAGGTTGAACCCAATAGAACCATATCAAATATTCTCTCAAGTGAAGATCTTGTTCAGAGCAAAGGAGTATCTGAGTTTATGTGTTAGAAACACATAAATGAAGATAATAACATTCAGGAGCTCTAGAAAGTGAAAGCCATAAGACACTAACAGGACTGTGAAATGCATTAGTCAGTCAGTGATTTTGCAGAGTTTAAAATTATATGAAGCAAGGAGTCTCAAATGTCAGTTATCTAAAGTGTGTATTACTGTAGCAGCGAAAGAGATGGCTTAATACTAGTCTTTAATAAAAATACCTTCCATGATTTTGTCTTGTCTTCTCACTAAACTGCTGCTCTAGATAAACACCAGAATGAGACCAACTGTAATCAAAGTCTTCTCAAGAATGTCAGCATATCCTCTGCCTTCCTTGTGTGTGCTACAGAATAATTAAACTGAGTATACATTTTTAAGAATACTGCTTTTAGGAAATCTATCATAATTTATCAAAGCAAAAAAAGAGAAACCCCCATCCTGAATGTTAAGTAACTTAGGTCAGATTCTTGCCCACTGTTTCCTGAGCTTATAAAAGAACTAAAAATATCAGAGATCTTGTCTTCTTCAAGGGAAGGAGGGTCTGGGTGACCAGAATTCAAGGCCAGGTGGTCGAGGGTTATCGCCTGGTGGTGATGGTTACAAGTCTGATTTTTTGTTTTCCCAGTGAATGCTCTTTACAGCAGATTTTTAGTATCTTTACAGAGCACTATTTTGTATCCAATGGGTGCATAGCAAAGCACTCGTGGTATTATTTCAAGCTGCTTTCCAACTGCTTATCTGTGAGCAATCCTTTCCTTGCCACTGTGGGTGGGGGTTTCCTGTTTTCATTTTTGATTAGCTACTCACTTTACCTGTGCAATCACCTAAGTAGGAACCATCACAGTCCAGCAAGAGGGCAGATAACTTCTCAGAGCTGATGATGCTTTGTAGGTAAGATTTTGTGGCTGAGAACACCTTTTGTTTAGTTGCTTTCTACTCTTTTTGTCAAACACTGAGTAGCAGAAGTTACCCAGCACTTACTGGATTCCTCTCTGGACTTCATGCCTCCAGGAACATATACTATCTATAGGTTTCTTTGTTTGAAATTAACACTGTTTGGAATAACGCCATGCAGATGTGCCATACACTGCTGTACTGTAAATCACAAATAATCTGAAATTATCCATTATTACTTATTTAAAACTGATGCTTAAGAAATCTATCATGTAATTTAGAAAAATCAAGAAATGATACCTTTCAGTAAAATTTATACACATCTGCTGAGATAGCAGTGCCATGATCTTAACCCCACTGTCCCCTGCATGAAGAAATCCTGGTGGAAACCAAATCATACCTGCAGCACCTTTGTTGCGTGTGCTGGCTTGCACTGTTTTTCTTAAATGAATCAATGCCAAGAGATGCCAAAAGAGAAGCAAACAGTTCTGGGGAGGATGATACTTGATTATCTCAAGAAGTAATGGCCACCTCAGGTACACCTGATAACCCCAAACTGTCTTTTCATGTATCTATTGATTAGGCATAGATAGAAGTCTGCAGCCTTGTATCTTTTGTAGCTTGCATTGATTTTACATTTGCTGAGAATTTGTCTGTTCTTGATACAAAGAAAACCTCTGATCCAAAGAAGAAAACGGGGGCCTTTTGAAGAACTGCATAAACAAGTGCCAAATTAGCTCTTGTGGGTAGAAAAGGCAGAGGTGAGAGATTAATGGTATCGTTCCATCTAAAGTTGCTGTCACTGCATTTTCAGCCAACACCTAGATAAAAGGCTTGGGTATGTGAGCTTTCTCCAAGATAATTCACTGGAAAAGATGCATAGTTGTATACAAATACTTTAAAATTGGCTAACAAAAACAAATAATAGTTTAAGCATAAAAATTATTGACATTTGCTTTTAGTGGGGTTGTAGGAAATACTTGCATTTCTGATCCACAAGATCATTTCATTTCATTAAAACTAAATATGACTATTTGAAATTATGAATATTTGGGACTAATATATAGGAATTCTCTCATATGAGTTTTTTGTTTGTTTTTAATTTTTTGTTTCCTTGTTTGTGTTTTTGTTTGTGGTTTTTTTGTTTGTTTGTTGTTTTTTTTTGTTTTGTTTTTTAGAGAGAGATAGTTAAAACTTTTAGTGGAAAGTCCTAATGAATACATGAGACTGACATTTAAGATGGTTTGGAACCTGAGCAGCAGTGCAGTAACTATACGAGCATTAAAAAGGAGGATGGGGGTATAAATTGAAAAGTTATTTAGCAGGACATAATGTAGTAAGAATGCACATAAAGTAGCTGAGGAAATGCTGTAAATGCATATTAGAGCTGCACTGTGGACGCTTTCAGGTTGCTGGGAGTAATTGTAACTATTTCTTTTGTCAGTTCTCCTTCTTTGTTACCTCTACCTCCTTTATTTTGCAGTAATACAGAGTAATTGCCCTAATGAGAGTTAGGCTGTAGAATTCAGGTTCCAGACAGCCTCTAAGCAGTTTGTAAACGTGAGGTGGGAGCCTTGAAGAAAAATGACAGGTTTGACCTGTGTTTGATATAGGTTTTGGCTTCCTTTGCATTGAGTGCTGTTGGCCACTTTTGTTGCCTTTGGGTATAGTTACATTTTCTGAAGTCTTCAGAAAACCTGAAAGTGTGAATGACTTGCTTGTGTGAATGTTAAAGGTCCAGAAATGTTGACTCTGAACTGAAAACACTATCTGAAACTACTTTTCTAAGAAAACTTGCTATGTACTGAATGGGTTACTGACTGTCCAAACATCCACTTTAGTGGTTAACTGCCCTTTTAAGTTTCTGGAGCTGTCCATGCTGTTCTCTGCCCACCACCCCCCTGCACAAAAAGAGATGGATTGTTGGCTCTATTTGCCATTTAGCAAGAAGCACATGGGGACTTTGTCTTACTGGACTCCAAACTGGGTGCTGGCTTTTGTCAAGTCTTTGTCCCTGGAAATTTAAACAAGAAAATACTGATGATTGTGCCTGTCCATGAAGAAGGTAACATCTGAGGTTTTCTGACTAACACGAAGACATTTTAACTAGCAAAGAAACTTGCAGTCAACCCAGTTTACCCAAGGGCAAAATTTAAGATGTCTGTCCCTGTTTCAAAGGTACATGTGAAGAAAAAAACCATAAGACTTGTTATGAATGTTCTTCAGGGCATAGATACTTCATGCATTGGCTTTGCAATGAGGCTATTTGAGAAAATGCTGTCAACTATTCATCATGGATTCTTATGCTTTCCTTTCAATTTTCTGAAAATACCAGACCCTGGAATTACCAGTATGAAAATCTGTATAAACCAGTGCCAAATTAGTATGAAAAGTGGTTCTTTGGGGTTTGTTTTGGTGGAGATGGTGTGGGAAAGGAGAGCAGCCCTTTCAGCTGGGAACGTTCAGTGATTTGAGGATCAGCAGTTCCATGGGCCATCAAAATGCCTGAGCTGCAAGATGAGGATGGGCAGGGCAGAGGCTTGAAGAGCAGCCTGTCCTGTAAATAGGTTTGTGCTCCTCTGTGGTGTCAGTGTGACCCCTGTGAGCCACCAGCACATGCCATGAATCGTTCAGGTGCTTCTGAGAGCTTGTCCTTTAGACAGCTCCTGCACTTTAAACCCATCCCTGGGTTTAAAGGAAGAGATGATCTGGGGCAAACACCTGCTGTCTGAGGCTTCTCTCAGGTGTAAATTTGTTCTTCAAGGACTTTCTGTGAAGTTCTAGCTCATGTTTTCATAAAAATACACCTATCTGAACTCTCAGGCTTTCAGGCAGAAATAATCTGCAAATGTTTGGCTGCTGCTGGGTCAGGATTCCCTTTTCCCCCAGGTGAGACACTTGATGTTTTGCTTGACCACACTTCCAGGGATGAGGAATCCACTCACTCCAGGCAGACTGTTCCACAGCAATGTTAGATAATTCATACAGTGAGGCAACTACCAGTTACAGGAATAACTGATCTCTCTGTATCTGTGTGTACTCTTCCCTTTTATTTTTTCTTCTTCTTTGGAGTCTTTTATATTCTTTATTCTTTGCACCATACTTGTGTAACACCTTGATATTAGCCTTACTAATCTCTGAGAATCTTAGGGGCCAGTGGGAATATGAAAATAGCAGCAATCTATCTTGTTGTCAATTTAGGTATGTGTTTGTGACAGTAGCTAAAATATTTGAAGTGGTAGATGATTTTTGACAAGCATCATCTCACCCAAGTCTGTTCCCAGGAAAACAGATTAATAACTTTTTCCAGAGAATAGTTATCAATGCTTCAATTTTAAATTGAAGGAATTACAAGTGGGATTCAGTCTGATTCTTTCTTGTGTCTGGTGTTATTGAGTGGCTTTTCTAACAGTTGGAGTAGTTGATTGGGACATATGGTTATTAAGTAAACAAATGGAATAGGTATGAACTGGCTGTAGAGGGATAAAAGAGGACTGGGATTTAAAATAGCATTGATTAGACTTTCACAGATATTTTCATTTTAAAGTAAGAGTCAACTAGTGAGGATATGCTCAGTGCTTGCCTGCTGTTGTGCTTTCCCTCAATCTGACTGCCTTGTGTCAAGAATCTCCTTGCAATTCCCTGGTCACTGCTTAGCCTGACTGATGGTCACCTTCCTCCTTAGGTGTATTCATAGAATCATAAGATGTTGTGAGTTGGAGGGGACCCACAAGGATTATTGAAGTACAGCTCCTGGCTCTGCACGGGACAGCCCCAGGAATCCGACCATGTGCCTGAGAGTGTTGTCCAAAGAACCCTGTCTCAGTGCTGTGACCACTTTCCTGGAGAGTTTCTGGGTAAAAAACCTTTTCCTGACCTAAATCTCCCTTGACTCAGATTCATGCCATTGCCTTGGGTCTCTTTTGGTCACCACAGAGAAGACATCAGCGCCTGCCCCTCTGCTTCCCCTTGTGATGAAGCTATAGGCAGGTCTCCCTTTAGTCTCACCTTCTCCAGGCTGAACAGACCAAGTGACTTCAATCACTCCTTATAGGGCTTCTCCTCCGGACCCTCTACCATTCCAGTGGCCCTCCTTTGGACACTCTTTAATAACTTAAGATCTTTTTTGTGGTATGGTGCCCAAAACTGGCTGCAGGACTCAAGGTAAGGTTGCACCAGAGCAGAACAGGACAATCCCATCCCTCCACAGGCTGGTGGTCCTTTGCCTGATGTCCCCCAGGACAGGGTTGGCCCTCCTGGCTGCCAGGGCACTGCTGACTCATATTGGACTTCCAAGTTGAATTGGGTTGGTCTAGGGAAAGCACCACTAGAGTGATTCCTCTTTGTTTTTTTTGCCCACTTTCCTGACTTGGTGTTTGCTACCCAGGACATGTTGCCAAGGGAACGCTGTGAGAGCACCTCCACATGCACAAAAAGGTCTCATCACTGTATAGCAGAACAATACTCATGTCTTATGAGAAATCATTTCTCTTCAGTACTACTAAGGTGGAACAGCCTTGTATTGGTTTTGGATTCTGCACCTCTGTAAACTACGGAGAAAAGAGGATCACAGAATGGATCAGGTTGGAAGGGACCACAGTGAGTCATCTGGTCCCTCCTCCCTGCTCAAGGAGGACTATCCCAGGGCACATACTGCAGGATTGCATCAAGATGGTTCTTGAATATTACCAGTGAGGGAGACTCCACACCCTCTCTGGGCAATCTGTCCCAGTATTTGATCACTGCACGGTGAAGTTCTTTCTCATGTTCAGGTAGAACTTCCTGTGCCTGTTATCTCTGGTCCTATTGCTCCTCAGCACTGAACAGAAGCCTGGTCCTTCCTCTGACATCTCCCTGCAGTCACTGATAGACATTGATGAGGTCTGCTCAAAAATAACACTTTAGAAAACTGACAAAAGAAAGTGCTGTAAAAAATGGGCTTATTTGATCTACAGGGTGACTGATAAGGAGTAACACTTCAAGTATTGCTCTTCCCTCCTTCCAATAGTTACAAGGGTGGAAGGCAATAATTGTTCTTTTTTATACTGAGCAAAGGGTAAGAAGTATAGTAGGTTTATATGGAACTCCAAAAGATCCCTATTTAAAATCAGGAACTGTGGGGAGTTTTTTTTACCACAAAGCAATGGAAAACTTGAGGACATTGAAGTGTCTCCAGCATAGTCAAATTTTAAGAAAAAGTTACAGTTACATCTTTCAGGAATAGGTTAGGCAGAGTTGCTCACTTAAAGAAGAGATATCAACCATGAGTTTTTGCCCAGTATTCTTTTTCCTGCTTTGGGTACAGGCGGATGTTGTTTTAAACTATAGAGATTTAAAATAATGTTGGCTGTTATCCTTTATAGGGTGTGATTAAATTATATAGTATTGCCATTCGGTCTCCATCACAGTCAATATGATTTTCCTTTGGAAACATGTTTATTTTATATATGTGTGTACATAAGTAAATTTTTTTGTTTGTGTTTCTTTTATGAAGGACCAGAAGAAGTAACAAAGTAAAGGTGGAAACATAATTCCACCTTCTGTATTCAGTAATGTAGGAGAAAGTGATACGTTTACCTAATGCTGTGCTAAAAACTTTGAACTAGCTTTTTAAAGATGAGGGATTTATTGGTGTGGAATGAAAAATAGCCTTCAAGAAATGAAGCAGTGCAAAAATGAACTGCTCAAGAAAGTGGAAGTTTTAAGTTGAGAATATATGATTTGGCAGTGCTAAAAGGAGTTTTAAGACTGCTAAATGGAAAGAAAAAAAATCTCTGAGTACTTGTTTCAGCTTTTCATAAAAAGATTGTACTTCCTGCTCAAACCCACTGATTTTTTGAAGAACAGATAATTCAACTATGATCCAAATTTTCTGTTGTCAACAGAAATATGTTTAACCGACAATATCCTAATTTTTGATGGGAGGGGGTGTTGGCTGCTTTGGCTGGGTTCTGCCAGAGAACACTGCTTGAACACCTAATTTCCTAGTGTGACTCCTAATCAAAATGAATGGTTTGTGCATCCCTTATGTACATACTCTGACAGGATTATGCTCGAAATATCTCAGTCCTATTTGCAAATAAAACAGCTGCTGATTCTGTAGCTGTCTGTTAACATACTCCTTTAGCCAGCAGTTCTCCTCCTGAAGTCTTTAGGTATAACGCAAAATCACCCCCTAACTTATCCAGTTGCTTCCATCTGGGCAAATAATATTCATATCCTCATGTCCCATGCAATGCTTTTATATAGTTAGATTAATTAGTGCCACATTCTTTTATGTCTTTGGCAAGTGTTGCCTGTGATACCTTTTGACTTTTGTCTTTCAGCCAGTTGCTTTTGTTCAGTTGGTGGGCTTGTAATTTTCTGTTCTGTGTCATTGTTTGTCAAGAATATTATTTCCTTCTCCCACACTCTTGGGTGGATATGGTGATACTGCTACATGTATCTGAGTTTGGATTCTGGAACACTGGTGCATAACTTGGGATGCTAGTCAAGCCAGGGAAGTGCTAAGGGAAGGCATAAGTTTTGCTAAAAAAGAAAGGTTAACATATAGAAATTCATAAAAATTCTATCTGTTTTACATTATAATCCTCCAGTTACTGTAATTGGAAGAATTGCCAAATAAGCATTAAAATGATTGATAAAAGAATATCAGCCTTGTGGTGAAGAATCAGTTCCTGCAGGACATGGGTTCACATGACAGGTGGACCTGACCCCAGATATGGTTTGCTTTGTGACTGCATAACTACTTAAATCTTGATGAGTGGTAGCAATAGACCTTATTACTTGTCCTTTAAATATGGAAATATTACTTTGTCTGTTTGCCCACTGATTCCTTCAGAGAAATATATTTGGAAAACTTCCCTTTACATAAGGTATTTAGGGTTTTTTTTTTAATTATCATATCAATCTAATTTATTAGGGCATTCCTCATTCCTGGATCTTCCCTAAAGCCATTTTAAATTGCTACATATTTGCTATTAAAGCCATTTTAAGGGATATGTTGCTGATAGAATTAGTACATTGGCTATTTTACCCCTAAGTTCTAAAATAGCTTCTGTAAATAATGATTAGTTGCTGTCCAACCTGTCAGTTTGTTCTACCAGAATTTGTATTGATGGTTTGATTTCATTCAGTTCCTTAAACAAGTTCTTTAAAACAAAATTTTGGCACACAAGCACTCTGCTTGAAAAATCCAAATATGAGAAAATCCTTTAGCTTTTTTTTTAAATGTGTTCTATACTCTCTGCCTGTTCTTTTAGTTCTCTTTTAAATATCCTCATCTGTTTGCTCTCTCTAACAAGGTTGTGTTTCTGAGAAAAATAGTTGTTCACTGATATTTTTCACTCTTTTTTTGTCATCTTCAAGTTACTTCTCAATCCCCTTGGGCCAGCCTAGTGTTTACATTTAAGTTTTCAGCATTTGTATCCTCCCTATTGTTTGATTTAGGCATAACTTCACCATCTGCAAAATACCCTTTCTCCTAAAAGCTTTCTTACCTGGCATTTTCGGAAGAATATCTTTTATTGGCTTCATAAACCTTTTTGGATGTGTGTGAAATGCATTTCCATTTGGCCTCTAGCACAGTGTCTGTATACAAACTCTTTTGTGCCTGACTGTTTTCATCTTTTTGATGTCTTTTTATCTTTTGAAGATAGTTGGTTTTTCAGTAACTTCTTTTTTTAATGAAACACTATTTTATTACAATTAATTTTCTGGCTTGCTGCTCTTGCAAGATGTGGACTCCAGGTATGTTGTTGTCACAGATTCAGAGTGGCTCTTCAGGTGTGCTTTGAGCCAGGTCCTTTGTGCTGCTTCAGACCCGTGCTCAGAGGTGCTTCTCCTGTGGTGCCCCAGATTGCTTCCTCGTGTAGTTCTCATCGACAGCAGCCAGAAATTCAGTGTCAGCACCACAATTGAATATTGTAATTGCACAGCCCACATAAAGGGTAACTGAGGTTTCCCATGGCTGTTTTTTCCCAGGTTTTGTTAGACCCCTTGATCTCTCACAGCAGGATCACTGTCAGGTTCCTGTCTAGGCTGCTGGAAATGCTGATGTTTTCTTTGCTACAGAAGGACTTAATTGACTGGACTATGTACACATACTGAACATGTGTATACAGATGTGTGTATATGTACACATACAGTATCCATCACAGAAAGTAATCCTAATATTATAGTAGAGTTTTCTTCATATACTGCAGTTTCCTTTAATTTCTCAGAACAAAAAATGCATATCAGATCAGTGTTGAGACTTATCACCCAGTCTACCACTACCCTTCATGTGAAATTCCTTCTCCTGGATTCCTGACTTGGAGTTAACAGTGTCCTTGCCGTAGTTTTAAAGAAGTGAACTTGTATGCCTTCAAGAAGAAATAAGATCTCAAAAAGAAAATTTTTCCCTTGTATTTCTAGTGTTTTCCTTCACATTTATCTTATTCAGTATGCAAAAGAATGTTTCTGATATCACATTCCTGACAATTTTCCTATGCTCTGTTCTTTAAGACAGGAATCTATTTTTGGTTCTGGTAGAGAGAAATTTGGTTGACCTTTTCATTTTCTTTTGGTATTTAATACTTTTTTGGCTCCTTTGAAAACAATTATTTGTCTGAGATGATATTCCTTTAAATGCTTGTCTGATTGGCTAATGGTTTCCATGAGTTCCATTGTTTCTATCACTATTGGAAGTTTTGCTAGTGTTTGGGAAGATCTTGCGCAACAGAGAACGATTAGAACTCAAAGTCAAGCCATAAGAAATAGCACAACAAAGTAAAAATGTGCCAAATTACCCAGAAACAATTTGGATTGCTGGCAAACAGAGCAGCCTGCTGGTTTGTGAACAGCGCAGGTAATTTGCCACTCAACTCTCCTGTATTTGCTTCAATAAATTGTAGAGTACTTAGTACCCTACTATCTGTTATCTGTCTGTATTTCTCTCACTGTCAGTGTCTGACAGTAGTTCTCCTTCATTTTGTCTGTGTCTGTCTTTCACTCTCAGCTTGATGGAAAACCTTTAAAAAAGATGTGTGGCATCCAAGAGTTCATACATCATGGTGCATCTATGTAGTCTAATCTAAAAAACGTAGTGGAAAAAGAATAACAAAAATCTAATGCACCTAAGATATAGTTCAGCAACTGATGAGTATAAGTGATGAAAATAAATCAACAAGTCCTTATAACACAACTAGGAAGAATGTTTAAGTCATAACTGAACAATCAACAGTCTCATAAACAAGATGTGTGAATCTTTGTATTGCACAGATGTAGTTCATATAACAGTGCTGGTCAATCAGTCTCCTTAGAATTACAACCTTTAAACAGAAGAGCAATAGTTTGGGATTTTTTGGATTTTGAGGAAAGGAGAATAGAAATCGATAATGTGGTGGGTAAATTGGAGGAAGAAGAGATAAATCCTTAGCTTTTTTGTAGTTTATGTTCATGCTTGTGTGAACATTGCCCATTGCTTTCATTTTCTGTGATCTTGTCTAAGTACAGTGTGGACCACCTAGCAATAAAGACTGACATTACAGTCATGCACAGACTCCTGAAAGGGAATGACATTCCTAGCAGAACAGATTATTTTGCTTAAGGATTTTGAAGTTAGAGCCTCTGTTCTGTGAAGAGTGTGTACTGATGTAAAATTGGGACAGAATTTACTGTATTGGATTCTTACTAGCTATGGGTCAGTATTTAGATGGCTGATATGTACAATTATGATTTATGTTTCTGTAATATTTTGAAAATACAGTAGTATGTGTACCTGAGGAATATTTTGTTATGAATACACTAAAACTGTAGTTCTAATATGCAATTCGTTGATCACCCATCATACCGTAAACTGAATTAACATGACTGCATATTTTACAATAGATTGAGTTTGTTGGGTATGTGTCTTGGTTGTTATTCAGTCTTTAGAATTTGAATTAAAGACAGGGTTACTTTTTCTCCTTAACCACCTACCACCTCCAGTAAATGATGCTGTGCTAAAGAAGAAATTATTTGTGTCAGAAATTTAGCTGCTTGACTAGGAGTCAGTCATACCATTTGATGTGAAGTAATCAGCCAAGAAACTAAAGTCTTCAGAATATATTTATGTTAAAATAATAATAAAAAACTGTCTAAGTTTAGAGAGCTTAGAAAAATTTATAGTTAAAACAGAGGGACAAATCTCCTTCAATTTCAAAACAAATTTTAATTAAGATATGATAAATGGAAGGATAACAGTTCCTAGCTATAATTATATATATCTATATCTATATATTTAAGATAAAAACAACCAGAACTAACCNTGGTTGCAGTCTGGTGGCAGTCGCAGTCTGCTCGTGGCTCGGGTCCTCTTCTGGATCTGAAGAGAGTTCCCTAGGCCCAAAAATCCTCTGCTTATATTCACTTAGGCTCCGCCCAGTCCTTCCCCCAGGGCGGAGACTAAAACAATGGGTGATTTACTCTGTGAGATAAACAATGACCTATTTTTGATACCCCTGATGGACCATTAGCAGACATGACCCCTCAGGTGGGTGTGGAGGCAGAAGAATTTCCTTATCTCACAGAAGTTCCAAAACACCCAGCCTGCAGCCTGAGGGGTGTGCTGTCCCTTAGACAATAGCTGCTAATGTGCCATTGTGAGCAGTTCATGGGAAAAAATGGCATAGAGGCTTTAGAATACACACCCACACAGTGACAAACTGACCCTGGATACTAAAAACCAAGACAAAAACCTTAAAAATAGTTTTTTAAAAAGTAGAAGAAGGTATTTACATCTGCTTTCTGCCCAGAAAATAAATGTGCTAAGTATCCTTTTATTCAAATAGAAATAGATAGTAAATACACAGATGTTGAAAATGCACTCAAAAATGGAATATTTTTCAATAGGAAAAGTACCTCTTGATGTAAATTAAATTCCAAGAAAGGTAGCTTAGGCTGTGCCAATGTCGCATGTGATACAAGATGGAAAATAGCACATGTTAAAAATGAGGGGCTGTGCAGTAAAGAGGAAAGGTTTGGGGAATCAGAAAAGGGATCTGAGTGTAACCCCAGTAGTACTTTTATATGGTTTCGTAGTTGAGATATGGTTATAGAAACAGTGTTGTGATTATCTGATGTCACAGCTGTGAATCAGACAAGCAGATAAGGATGGAAAAATTAAACGTCTTATATTGAGGGTTATTTCCCTGAGGTGATGGGGCATGGGAGTGGGTTGCAGTCATTAGTCCATAAATAGGGAGTTTCCACTCCCATTTGTCATCTCTCTGACCTCAGTGCTTTGGACTCCTGAGGGAGTGTTTGGAAGTGACCATTGGTGTGGATGCTTTGACCAGCTGCTGGTGGCTGTAGGGCTGCGAGAACAGGTGGTGTTTGCTAGGCAGGGCACTGGGCTGGAGAGACCTGACAGGCTTCTCTGGTGTTCCCTGGTGTCAGGTCCACGGTGGGATTTGAGCATTTTCCTCTTGTTTTTTCCAGTGTCTGAGCTGGATGGGGATCCATCTGATGGGATGCCTTTCACAGGGCCACACACAACTATCAATGCTTCCTTCTCTTATCTGTCTGCGTCATATATTAAATAAAACCACTGCCAGGGCAAGGTCTGTCTGGCACCCTGTGCCTCAGCAACCCAGCCTGTTGGAGACTCTGGTTCAGCCAGCCCAGCTCCTGAGAGAGGACACAGCTCTGGAGGGTTGGGACAGCTGGGACAGTGTGGGGACACATCCTTGTCTTCAGGAAGAGGATGCAGGCAGGGATCTGCATCTCTAGGGAGTGCACAGCACTGGGATGCTTTGGGGAAAGAGGACAGCATCTCACTGCAAGGCCACTTTTGGTTGTTACTGAAAGGTTGCAGTGACTAGGAGAGGTTTCTGAGGACTGGAAAATGCACTCCAAGTTGATTGTGAGTCAACAACACAGCCTTGTGGCAAAGAAATTCAACAGCCTCCTGAACTGTCTTAGGAGCAGCAGTGACATTGGGTTAAGGGAGGTGATACTTCTCTCCTCAGTCCTGGAGGGTTCCACCTGGAGTGCTGGGTCCAGTGCTGGGCTCCAAGTACAAGAGACAGGGACATACTGGGGCAAGTCCAGGGATGGGCCATGAAGATGAATGAGGAACTGGAATATCTGTCCTACAGGGAGAGAGGCTGAGTCAGCTGGGACTGTCCAGCCTGGAGCAGAGAGAAGGCTCAGGGAATCTGATGCCCTGGAAATCTGATAACATGGAAAGCAAAGAAGAGTCAACCAGCTCTTGTCAGTCATGCCCAGTGACAGGAAAACAAGAGGTGCTGGGCATTAACTGAATTGGAGGAAATGATCTCAATGATCTTGGAGGTATTTTCCAACCTAAATCATTCTTTGCTTCACCTGACCATAAGAAAACACTTTTCTCCTGTGAAGGTGGCCAGACACTGGCACAGGTTGCCCTTGTGATACCCAAAATAAAACTTGCTGTGACTGACCATGGTCTGAACAGAGAGCTGAACCAGGTATCTCCTGCCTGTCCATTCTGTGTGAGCATGGAAAACAAGTTTCATGTGTCTACATGAGCACTTTTGGCTGTAAGTTATGAATAGTAGTGAAAGATTTCCACACCCCCCCACCTAATTCGTTCTTGTTGTCGTGGTGGACACGTAGGCAGAGAAGGGGGGTTGTCTTGGAGCTATGATTAGGTACAGGAGTAGCTCACAAGTCAAGGTCAGAAGAAAAAGGACAAAGCAGATATGGAAAAGCCATGTGGCAGTTTCAGTCTTTCAGAGAACTGCAAAAGCTTTAGGTCTTCAAACAAGATGTATAAAGGATTGTATTTCTTCAGCATTGGAGAGGAAAGCCTATAGATGTACTGCTGACATTGTCATTGCAACAGTGGGTATGTCAAATGGTACAGCTGCACACTGGCTCTAGGATATTGTTTAATGTTCTTACAGCTGACCGACCAAAAATATGGTGTAACTTCACAATTAATCACACTTCAAGAGCCTTTACAGACTTTGAATTCATAGCTGGCACTTTGTGTCATCAGGTGCACCAGCACAGACACCAGCAATGACAAAAACTGCAGGACCAACACTTCTCCAGGGGGACACTCTGCATGTGTGCGGAATAACCCTGTGATGCATACATCTGGCAGCCAGGCTTTATCAAGCAGAAACTTTGCACATCGTAATTCCATGTGGGAAGGTGTCAGTGTCCAGCTAGAAAAAGTGCAGTCTTAGCAGGATGAGTGGACAGGCCTGGAGATGGGATCTGAAAGAAAGATCCTTATGCCAAGTAGAAAACTGAGTGATTCTTACTGTTAGTGAGAACGAGGATTTCACCTCATTAGTTACAAGTCAGTTGTTTAAAACTATGTAATGTTCTTTTAGACTCAGCGAATCCTGCCTGTCTCAAAAACCTAGTTGCTGCTTTGCTAAATACACTGATGTTAGGAAATCCAGATGACCATAAATATTTGTGTTCTCTATGCTATAAAACTGTAGAAGATCCTGTTGTCATACTGTTAGGTGGGGTTCTTGGTATTTGCTTTTAGATACTGGACAGCAAATCATTAGTGAAAAGACTGTCACAGTGTACTTAGAAATATTTTTCTCTTTCAAATGCTGCTTCTGTTTCCCTTCAGTGTTTTTGTGAGTAAGAGACCATTGTGTCACTGCAACATCCCATCTCATTGCTGGGCTCTTCTAATGAAACTGGAATTTCTGCAAGAATCCAGGATATGACTAATAAGAGATTCACTATGCAATAAGGTTTCCAATTTCTGAGTTCTGGACACCACTTAAAGGACTCTCTTGACAACTGTAAACTTCTTTAAATAGATATTGACATGCCAGTTTAAAGAAGTCTGTTTTCCTGCAATATGGAGCAGTAAAAAAGATGCGTGGATTTTTTCAGTTACTTTAATGGCTGAAATCGAAGCTAAAACAATAGGTACTTTGGTTATACAAGAACTTTAAAATGGATTACTTGGATATTATTGGCAGCTTGGAATCCAGTTTTGCAATTACCTAGAGCTGTAAATTATTTAAAATCAATATGTCGATACTTTGAGTGATATGTGTTTAATATGGGGCTAGACATTTATTTATGAAGATAATTCCTTTTTATTGGTCTAGTAAATGTAGTTATTTAGAAGATATTTCCAGAGGATAATAATTTTAATAGCACATAGATATTACTGAAAATTATAGATGGCAGCAACCCAGCATTCCTTGTCTCTTAAATCTTATACATGTGTATAAGCTGCAAAAGATATGAATGGATTCTACTGTAGGACCATCTGTAGTCTCCCTTTGGTGTGCAAGTGGTTTTGGTTTGGTTTTTTTAAGAAATTGAATTAAAAAATGGCATGGTAAATATATAATTGTGCTTATTTACAACTGTTGGAGTATTGTTCTCAATATAGAAGGATACTCAAAGTTAGATTATCCTCCAAATACTTTCAAAAATAATTCTCTTTAAAAGATTGTATTTTTTACCATTTTAAGTGTATCATATGAAATACAGATGTGCAGATATTTTGAAGAGATTGTCAATATAATTGAAAACTTTGTTTTGCATGGGAAAAGCAGGACCAATGAGAAATTCCAGGCCAATAGCTGTCTTACTGCTCCCTTCCATATCTTTTCATAGCATGTTGTTGCAACTATAGTACTGGACTTACAGCTGAATTGATAATTATAAGGGCTGTGCTCTTGCTTTATAAGGAAAGGAAATACTGGATAATAATGTGATCATTTTCTACACTGCTTTTAGTATTAAACAATGGCAGTGTCAGTATTTAGGTGTATTAATACTACTCAATATATTTAACCAAAACAAAACAAAAAAATCCTTTTCAGTGGTTGCACAATTCCTGATTTTGCATTTATTTGAATTCCAGCAGAGCAGAGGAGAATGCTCTTCTACGCTTTCGACATTGGTATGTTCTTGTGCTCTGCTTCTGACAAATGCATTGTCCTTATTGCTTCAGATGGTCACTTGTAGTGAGGCTACTCAAATATATTTTTATTCTTCCTCTAATAAAATAAACTTGAAATAAATGAAGCTTATTGCATTGTCTTTCTCTATATGGCCTGATCTTTCTTGTCCTAGTCGAGAAATTTGTTTATTTAAAGTTGTGATGAAATACTGAGCTGGGAATAGTTCATAAATAAGAGGAATAGCTTTCATTAGGATTTTATGTAATATATTTGAAGAACAACTTTGCTGGTTGGTTCTTCATTTTTGCAGGAATCTTTATTAAGTGCAAGTCCTTTCAGCATTTTATTGTATCATGAGTTCAGGATCTCATCCTTAAAACTTGAATGATCTATTTTTTTGTAGAAAGTAAAAGCATGGCGAGGAATGTATAGGCAGGGGAAGAAGGAATCTTTCCTTTTTAATCATAATTGAAAATTATTGGAATACTTTGAGCATGGAAATAAGTTTCTTTTTCTGTTTTTCCTTTTTGATCATACATCTGTTCTTAAGTTGGCAAAAGTATTCTAGGAGGTAGTAGTAGCTTTTCTATTTTTAAATGAAAGTAATTTTGGACAATAAGTACATCGCTGTTTCTTGGTGTAGGAATTTTGTGTGCATTATCAACATTGCTCTAAGATTGTGCTCTATGGTGAACTTGCCAGTGGCTGCCACAAGAGAGGAGCCCCCAAGAAGAGATACAAGGACTGCCTGAAACAACACCTCAGCCTTGGCCATATTGACCACCATCAGTGGTCCACCCTGGCCTCCAATCGGGAGACGTGGAGACACACAATCTATAACGCTGCTGTCTCCTTTGAAACCGCACACAGAATCAGTCTGGAGGAGAAAAGGCAACGCAGAAAGAACTGCACCCTGATAGTACCACCTACGGAGACTTTCTGCTGTGCCTTTTGCCACCAGAATTGCCTATCTCGCATTGGCCTTATCAGCCATCAGTGCTTGCAGCAAGCGTGGGTAAAACCCTCCCAAATCTTCGTTCGTGAAGTCTAGCCATTATGGTGATGATCAACATTGCTATGGCTTTTGTCTTTAAAAAAGAAAAACTTCCCAAACTCTTTATTTGATCAAGGAATATGTTTTTAATAGTTAACTCTCATGTAGTTTCATCAGATTTCTCTAAGGACCAGAAAATCAATAGCACAGATGTGAGCACTGCACGCTTAAGCTTCTAAATATTACATTACTATAAACATAATAGCTATATACACAAACCTAAAATTATTAATATCTCTGAAACTTTAAAAGGTCATTTGCCTGAAAAATTTGCATTGTGATTGTTCCCTTTAAATGCCCACTTGTAGTTGAGTCATTCAGGAGTTGAGTCTGTAGCATCACGTTAACCTGAGTAGGCAATATTGACTTGTAGAGGGAACAACAGGATGTGCAGCAGAGAGGGACAGGGCAGAAGGAACTGGGTTGGAAGATCTGTGTCTCGAGAGACAGCCAGCACTACTTTGGATCTTACAGGCATATACCATGTCTCTTCTATCCTACTACATCAAAACTGCCTGATGGCAGAAGTGGGAAGTGTGTTGGCAGCAGTAATTTCCCCTAAAGATTGTGAGGGATGAGGAGAAAGTTGGTTTAAAAAAAAGTGGGGGAACAGAAACAGAACTTTAGAGGAGGATCATAATTCCCACATTGTAGTCTAAACTCAGAGAACAGGATAAAATGTTCAACTATGCAGTATAAAAATAGTAATTTCTTTTCACATGGTAGCTTTGTTCTTGCTTTCAGTAGTTTTGCAGTTGCACTAGTGCAGCAGCTTCTCACCGTGGGAGAGGTGGTGTTGGACTCCAGCAGCAGGCACTGCCCCATCTGGACACCTCACCACCATTCTCCCCACAGTAAATGCATGAACTTTTGAACATTTACAGAGTTTCAAATAATGGGGGATGGAGTGGGTAGGAGAATTAAAGACGAGGCATTTTTCTTGTTCAAACATTTCACTTCTTGAAATGTTGTAGGAATTGTGTGCTCACCTACTTCCAGATCATTGAAAAGCAGATGGGCAATTTCGTTGCTGGCTTGAAACCAATCTCCTGCTCTGAACAGTTACCCCAAATCTGCCTTATAATTCTTTACATGTTTCAAAATGGGATCACATCAATATTCAGTTCATAACTCTGCTGAGAATATGGCTCCTTCATTAAACTGAATTTTTCTACTGAGGTACAATACAGTCCATTTCACTTTAGATTTCCTCCAAGCAGAGCATACAGAATATGGCCTGGGATGGTTTTATGAGCAGCACATTGAGAGCAATTAACACTGGAACTGAAACTACATCAAGATAACAACAGGTGATTATACTATTTAACAACTGTTAAATGGTGTTAATGGCTAAATGGAGACCACAAACCCAACAGATTAGGACACAGTGAAATTCAGTAGGAGTGCAAATTAACAAAAAACAAATGGACAATTTAGAAATATTTTTACCACAGAAAAACTGCAAATTATTTTAGAATGCACTAATTACCTTTTTTTTCTGTAATTGAAAACACTGGTAGGGTAAGGAAGGTCACTTTACTGAATGTTTTTAAATTAAAGAAAAAAATCAATTTGATTAAAGTCTATTTGAAAGTGCTTTTTAAATGCAGCATGTTCCTATTATTTACGTTCCAGTTTTCTGAGGAGTTGGATACAACTGGATTCAGGGATCTAGAGGGCAACAGTAGGCAGTCAAGTACCCCAATGCTAATTCAGTCCTGGAGTAGAAGCAGTTTGAATTTCACAGTATTTTGGAAATAAAATACTTTGGTTCAGTTTAACAAACTAAAAATTTCAATTTTTGAGATGATCTAGCTTCATAAAGTAAGTTGTATTTCCATTTAGCTGGTAGGAAAGAACTTAAAATGTATCTAAAAGTCTTAAATTTTGAAAAGTTAGATTTTCTCAGTAGAATCTTTTTCACTGATGTGAAGACAATTTTAGGAGGGTATACAAGTTTGCCTTGATTTCTACCTGTCCTGTCAGCTGCTCCGATTTATTGAGCATTTCCCTCAGCACTCAGAAAAGGCAAATCAGTACTTCCCCCAAACTCCTTTCTAAAGGAAACTTTTCTTAAGGAACTTGAATTTGCTCTGTAGGAATAGGGAAAATTGACCTGGTTGTTTGGCCTTCAGCTGCATAGATGTGAGGACATGGTCCCAGTCTCTCAGGTGTCACACTGAGGACAAGATCCCACGTGGGTCAGGTGGGACTGGCCGTACCCCTCCTACCACTGATCTAAACTGTGTAGAGACTCCTCTGTCAACTCAGACCTGTCCTTGTGTGCCAAGCACACACAGCTCTGGTCCTGGTAATTAAAGCTCTTCTAGACCTGAGGACTTTGTGTAATGGAAGGAGAGACAGATATAGAAGAAGACATTTAAGCCACTTCTATTACAGTGGAAATGTTTGCTGTTTTTCTTATAATGTTGAGAGATTTAAAGGTATTTCTTTTGGAAATACGGTGGCAACATACTGATATATCAGGCTATTTAACTTCTTTTTATTTCTACACATAGACATCCACACCCAATTTTCAGCTCCTACTAAAATCTTTGTGCAATTATTTTTAGAATTTGTTCACAGGGAATTTGCTGGAATTGCTTATTTGAGGCAGCATTATCAATGGTTAAGGATCCTTATGGCAGGGTCCAAATCCTAAAAGATCTTCAGTTGCCTTGGAATGGCAAGTCCCTTAAGGAGCAAATGAACAGTGATAGGTTATAGTCCAGATAGATGAGAGCAGAATAATGGAGGATGTGAATAATTCATTAAAAATATCACTTTTTATGTTATCTTGACGCATGCAGTAACCTGCTCAGTCTAGGCCTCACTTTCCATCTGTTAATTCAGTATTATTAAGGTTTTGATTTCTAAAGAAAACAGATGGCTATCAACTAAAACAGGTGTTCACATTGCACTTTTTAGAGTTTAAATGCTGAATAGGTATAACTGAAAGTTTGCTTTCGTACAAAGGGAATTAGTGCTTTGAAAGATGTGTGAGTAGAGAATAATTTGGGGGGAGGAGGGTCAAGTAACTCACTAGAAATACACCTACATACAATTAGCAATGGACCTTTGTCATTATGGAATCCAAGGAGAGATGACAGCAGAAAGATTGAAAGGAACACTTCCTTCTGAACCAATGTCCTGTATCTCTTGTTGTGAATATACAGCACAAAAATGTGACCTAAATGCATTGCAATAGGTGAAAGAGGCTGATGTAGGAAAGCATTTGCTATTCAGTGATTCTTCCACATGTTTGGGTGGCTCAGCACACTGCCACCTTGTTAGAGCACAAAAACACAGGGCTCAACTAGTTCTGCAAAAAATGAGGTCTAATTCAAATTTTGTAATTTGTTGCTTCAGTAAGTAATTGTAAAAATTACTCACATTGTGCAGAAAAAGATTGATAAAATAAGGTAGGTTGTCTAATGTCATTTGATTATGGAATGGCATAGCATTCCCAGTGAAATTTAATGTTTGCACTGTTTTTGTCTCATTTTTCAACCAGTTTTGCATTGATGAAAAGTATGGGTAAATTATGCAGCAGATTTGGGCTATTCTCACATGGATACAATTTTCTTTCTGCACTTCTCATCAAAGATTCAAGAAGCCCCTCCTCTAGTGAGATCTTTGTGAGGACTGTATTTTTATGCTATGTATTTCAGTGTATGTACTAGCATTCAGTGAAACAGGTAAATAATTTAAATTAACTTACGCTAATCCAATGAGCAACCTGGACTTTTGTTTGTTCATTTATTAGCTAGCAAGCAGATACATCTACATGCAAGTTTGAAAATTTAGGGTAAAACTGCCTCCTGATTCACTCTTGCCTCTATAGGCTCTACCACCTTGTGACACTAAGCAAGAGAAAGGGATCTGTGAGTTAGCAACTGTCTACTCTCCTCTTCAAGTCAATGTGCTCTGAATGACTGAGAAGGGAATAATTGAACAAAACCCTCACTTTCCTTGTAGAAGAGCTTCCACAGCACAGGGTGACATTGCTTTCTACTTTCTGTGACCATCTGCATTTTCCTTAAAGATCAGAGTGAAACACAGCACTGACAAGGATGTTATTTATCCATAAATACATGAGGCAGACCCTTACCATGAGGTGCTAAGGATTGCTTCTCTGTAAGTTTCCAGCCAGGAAGGGTTGGGATGCTGTTGAGGTTATTGAGGTGTGTTGCAGCTTTGGCTGGTGGCAGCCTGAATGTGCACATGTTTATCAACCTACTGTGTGAAGAATAATAGCTGATTAGCTAAGGTACTAATGAACACCGAATGGAGAGAAGTCATTTACAATGTGTGTGTTGGCATACCAAATCTTTTTTTACCTTATGTTTAAATGTGCATAGCTGCTAGTAAAGAAATATTAAGTGTGACCTTCTTACTATTATCCAATGAGCTACTGAACCTTTGTAGGCTTGATCTACTATTAACACTCCTTTCTAGACTTTTACATTATGACTAAATTTTAATTCACTCATTACTTCCTGAAGTGTGTGTACTTTAGCAGTTGGATTTGCTGAAGGCTGCAGATTTGTTTGGTACCTGACCCTGGAGCCTTCCAGCCCTCAGCTGAGCATACTCTGATACCAGGAGCAGTTTGCAGATGGTGCAGCGTTAGTTTCCCAAAAGGGGCCTGTGAGCTTGGCATCAAGGAAGATGAAGCTCTGTCCTTCCTCCTTTATCCCAAAACATAGATGTACTGTTATGTGCTGACACAGTCACACTGTAAACTTAGCTTAGTTCTGAGGGAACAGTTCCGAAATTATTGTAGGAGAGAAATATAATAGAAATATAATATAATAGAGAAATATAATAATGTTTTGTTTAGGCCAAAAAGTTAGTCCCCACTCAAAAAGCTCCTTTATCTTGTTGATGAGTGTCCTGGTTTTAGTAGCCAGGATCAGTTTGTCACTGTGTGGGTGTGTATTTCTCATGAACTGACCACAATGGCCCATTTGCAGCAGCTGCCTAAGGCACACCCAACCCCTCAGGCTACAAACTGGGTGTTTAGGAACTTCTGTGAGATAATGAAGTTTTCTTGCCTCCACACCCACCTGAGGGGTCATGTCTGCTAATGGGCCAGCAGGGATGCCAAAAATATGCCATTGTTCACCTCACAGAGTAAATCACTCTTTGTGAAAGTCTCCGCCCTGGGCGTTCCCATCTGAGCCCAAGTGGATATAAGTTTGGGGACTGGGACATCTTGTCAGATCCAGAGGAGGACCAGAGCCTCAACCAGACTGAGACTGCCACTGGACTGCTGCCATCATTTTCACCGGCAGGTTTCTTCCTTTCTTCTGACTTTGAACTCAGGGGGGCCACATGGTGCTCAGCACAGGGGTTGGTGAGCTCCATTCTGCTCGTGCCCCACTGTGCTGGGCTGTACTTCTGCTTTTTGTGGCACAAACGAATTTTTTCCTTCTATATCAATGTATTTTGTGATCTTTTATTAAACTGTTATTCTGACTTGCAATCCCATTCTGAGTTGGATTCATTTCTCCTGCTGGTTTAACTCTAAACCAGCACAATGAGGAGAAATACATTAGAGCCAAGGAACTGGAAAAGACTGATGAGGAGGTCCTTGGAAAATTCTGCGTGCAATTGTACAGATTCCTTAGTTTGCATATGGATTTCATTATTGTAGATGTAATTTCTGGGAACATGCTTGTTTTCTTTTGCCTGGAAAAGTGGAATAAATGTGAATTGAATATTGTAGATATTGCTATGTAGTGAAGAGATAGAGCTAAAGAAAAAGAGGGTTTGGGAATTATTATGATCCATTTCTTTTCCAAATGAATTGTTTTCTTGTGAGCTACCATAATAGTTAGATACTAGGGAAAGGAAACAAAAAAATCTATTTTCTCTCTAGTCAACTGAACAATGGGATTATGTACACAGGAGTAAATGCTCTCTAGTTGTCCAGTGGTGCAGTTGGTGTTTCCTATTAAGAACAAGAAGACTTAGACTAAGAGGCCAATGCACTTTTTCATATGTCAAAGGAAATTTCCCATAGCAGAATCAAAGCAAAATCTATTTTTAAAGGACTTAGGGAGTCATGCTAAAGAAAGCACTCATCAAAATGAACTGAGAATTTTAGTCTTAGGTGACCAGCGACAGGGAATGGGCTGGCTAATTCTGTACCTGCTGAGTCAGATCTCCAGTTGGCAGAAATCAGGGCATCTCTACTGACCCTCAGTGCTCAAGGTTGTGTTATACCATGCTGGAAAAGCTCTCCTCCCTTCTGCTGATTTCTGTTGTGTTAGTGTAGCTTCAAATGTATTTCATGCATGTTTTTAACTGGCAGAGTGCTGAAGGATGGGAAAGATGGTTTTTAGTCTGTATACTTTTTAGTGATTGACCCAAACAAGTATTTGTGCAGATTGCTTAGTTTTTGACACTTTTTATTGTTGCAGTAATGAGCATAATGGGGTGAGTAAGCAACTAGCAGATGATGTAGGGATGATTGTTTCTTGAGTAAAATATTATGTAGTAGAGAAGATTATATTTAGCGCTTATGACAGGCGCCATTACACATAATGGCAAACACGGAACTACCTGAACCAGATGAGTATTTGTGATATCTGTCACTGGCTGCTCTTGCTGCTCCCCCTCAGTGGATCTGGGATTAGGGGCAACACCCCTAGTGGGGCATGGAGCTGGCTGAATGCCCAGTCTCCTTGGGCACAGCAGGCATGAGCAGTATGACCTCTGTGGATGCTGGCCTTGCTGTTCTGGTTTTGCTTTTACTCTTTGCAGGAATGTAAGCATTTATTTGCATTCTTTCTCCTTTTTCTTGTTTTCTTAATTAGTATTTTCTGTGCTTTGCTTCAGCACTTGCTGATAATTGCACACTAAATGAGTCAGAAATAGATATTGATTTGCTTTTTAGGTGTTTAGGGCATTTATTAGGGATGGTAGTGAAACTAATCCTAGCTAAAAACTTGAAGGAATGGGGCTAAATGGAGTTGTTGGCATAGCATTGTCACTCTGCATTCGACTGAAGTGTATCTTGCATGACTCAAGGCCACAGTTCTGCAATACGGTGACAGGAAAGTGAGGAGAAGAGGAAGTTAGAGCACTTAACTGGCCTTAGGGTTGCTCTCAATTTCTTCTAAACAACCACTGTGCTTCACTCATGCTAATAAAATATAGTTAATTTCACACCATATCCCAATTTTACTCTCAGTTTTTACAGTTTAGCACTGTGATTACCCTTTGATGTTACTGAGAAGAGAGTATGTGTAAGCATGTACAAGAAATCTCTGCTCTAAATATTAGAGATGGTCTATAATTAACATAATTCATTTGACAGCCTCACAGGATGCCTGTCTTAAAATATATTGATGATTTTTATTTTTTTAATATTTAATATTCATTCTGTTCCTCTTAAGTTACATGTTAAATTGACAGAAAGGAAGGTGCCTTTCCATTAGTCATTTTCCTATTTATTATGTATTGGGGTAAATCCCTTGCACTACCAATCCAAAACTGGATCAGGTGTTGTGGGGGGAAGGGGACACTTATCTTTCTCGTGTTCCTCAGGAACAGCAACTAAAAGTGGCTGACATGGAGAAAATTGCACATTGGACCGTTGAAGCAAAACAGTGTAAACACAGACATGTCCTTGTTAATTTGTGTGAGTGGTTTCAGTGAATGAGATGATCACACATTTTTAACATTTGTAGTACCAGGACTAAACTTTGCTGGAATAATTCCATAGATACATAATCAAATGTATTGCCTCTACAGTGTAGTGTTCTTATGAATCCTTGACAAATGTTTTGCCTTTTTTTTTTTTAATAGATTAAAGCAGGGATTTCCTTCAGACAGTGAAGATAATGAATTGCTTTATATAAATTACCTACATGCTAGGGGAAGTAGTGGGTTGGGGCTCCAACTATAGAAATGTAATATAGGTCAATTAATATGAGAATTTTTTTTCCCCCTACTGGACTCGATTCATTCTTAAAGTACAGTTTAGGAAGAAAAGAATGTAATTTTTATTTCATGTGTTCAGCTTTCTGTTAGTATAACAAGCCTGTTTTCTCCTCTATGTCTTTAGGAAACCAAATAATTATTTGCATTTCCACTTCCTTATATTTAATTAACTTTATGAAACATTTTGTGATAACTACATGATAAAATAATGAGAATATGTATTACCTTATTTTGTATGATTTCAAGTTTTAGTACTTTTCTAGTTAAGGAAATGAAAATCATACTCAAGATGATTAAAATGAGTCAAAGTCAAAGACTAAGAAGAATAGGAAAGTTATAAAAGTACTTTTCTCAGAGCTGTAGCATCTTCAGCATATATTGCAAGATTTATGAGGGGTGGAAAAAAAGATATATCAATCTTTAAAAATGTTTTAAAATACAGTTTTAAATAGTACTTTTTACCAATAACTCATTATCCAGCATTTAAAGATTGGTTTAAAATTAATGTATATTTCTAACTTTCACAGTACACTTAAGAGCTAGACAAATTCAAAGACTAAATGCATAGGTAAATTTCTTCAGGTCCGTATCTGAATGTGGAAGTGATTCTGAAATGCAATGCTTAACAAGGGATTCATATTTTTTGAAAAGTAGATGAAATCCCTTATAAGTATTAGAGAGATGAGCATTCTTAAAAAGGAAGGAAGAAGTGCCCTCTCATTTTTACAAGTAATAAAAATAGTAAATCTTGGACCTTCCAGGCAGATCTGTAATGTTATGCAGATACAGCAAGTCATGATTTCCTTGTTAGTGACTCTGATTATCTCAAAAGCTGGTAGAAGATAATATAAACTTTTGCAAAGATGTGAACAGGTATTTCATTTCAGAAATTGTGGCTACTGCCCTGAAAGCCATTGAAACAATTTTATCTTTAAATGTAAGCCATTATGTAAGTACATAGTTATGAAAAGCACTGAAAAGTAAATAACACAGTAAGTCATCTCCACATGTAGGTGACGCTTGTCTTTGCTTGAGTCCTGGTGAAATCATTTTCTTTTTTTTAAGCATAAAAATATTGGTGTCAAATTTTGTCTAAGTTTATCAAGATGTGATACGTGATGCCTGATGATTTCTTGTTGTTTATTGGAAAAATAATGCAAAGTGAGAGTGATGCATCAAATCAGGCAATTGACAGCTATTCTTTTGTAAGCAGCGTATGTCTATAGATCTGTCAACAGAGATAAAATTGCCTTTGGTAATTCATGGTGTGGAAGAAAGGCAAGGGTTAGGATGGCATTACTACTAAAGTAGAATTTGAGACTTTTTCTGAAGATATGGATCTTGGAAATAATGCTTCTTTTCCTTTGGAAGTATGTCAGATTCCATGATCTGTTCAAAAATCCTGATCACGATGGTAGGTCAAAAGACATTTCACTCCATGAGAATGACAAGTTAATTGAGTAGTTAATTTTTCTGCATGTTTACATATTTAAAAGCAAGCCAATGATAGCAAAACTGGCTTTTGAGAAGAGCTTTGCAAGCTGTAGCCCCCGATTTTCGGCTGGGGCACACGGCGTTGGTCAGTGACCCCACAGAGCTGGGTTAGCATTATCTGCTCCTCCTCAGCTGGTGCTGCAGCCGGGGAAGCCTCTCCATAAAGCTGCTGTGATGTGCTGAACTCTCACTTGCTGAGATACCATGGCAGTCTGACTCTAAAAGGTATTGATTTGAAATCCTGACATTTTGCTGGGGAGATGGGAGAAGATAAAAAACTATAAAGCAAGAAAAATAGTAAAACTATGCTAGTAGTAAATAACCGGTAGCCTGTAGTATGAGTAATAAATATTTAAATAAATTTAGGTTATGATGTGCTTAAGATTACCCAAAGAAACTCCAACTCTGTTATTTGATAGCAGGTCCCTTGATTTAAACATAATTAGTTAATAAAACAATAACAAAAGAAATCTGACTAAACAAAATAAAGTCAGTTACAATTCTCACTAATTTCCTGAGAGAATAAAATGTTTAGCTTAGTCCTCTGAGTTGCTAAATACATATTTTCTGATGATAAAACAAATATTCACTATCTAAACTTATAGTACTTGGCAAGATAAGTGACAAAAACATGACAACACGTGAACTTAGACTTATTCATCATAATTCCTGCTTGGCAAACTGGCCGCAGATGCAAGAAATTATTACGATATTATTACCATTACGATATGGTTCTTCATTCTTTGGACCTGATAGTGAATAGAAATGAAACTTTTGCATTGAAATCTTTCCTGTTGAAACACTCATTATACCTGAGAGAGCACTCTTATTAATGACTTTTTTTGGCCAGCTGAGTAACACTGCAATGTCACATAACTTTAATCACTGGATAATGTGATAGCATTTTCAGTGAGATAGATTTTAATGCTTAGAAATTGGTCCCTAAGGAGGTATTAAAAAAGTAGCATGCATTTTCTGAAGATCAGTGCTGAGCAAATAAGAGGTCTACAGCAAATGGATATGCAAAATCCCAAACGATTTCTGTCTTACAAACAAAATCCACAACAAACAAAACAAAGCAACCAACCAAACACCACCCCCTGTAAAAAAACCCCACAACCCAAAATACAGCCCTGAAACTTTTTAGGCAAAGTAGGGGAAAAGGTCTACAGTTTCATATAATAATGCTTACAGATGAATTTTGATTGGAGTTCCATTTAAAAAAAAAAAAAAAGTAGAGTTCTTTTAATTACTGATTTACTGGTTTTTTGTGCTTTTCTAGCAGTTTTGTTCTAAAGAATCTATTCTTCCAAAGTAGTGATTATATTTCTTAAATAGGAAAATCCTTCATAATTTTATTTTTTCTTCACCTTTATTCAGAAATGATGTAATATTTGTCAGTTGTATATTAAAGATTAGGATTATGGTTACTAAAGCTAAAATATGTTAGTAATTAATGAACTACTGAGTATCTTCCTTGTCCTTTTTCTTTTCTCATAAAAAAGGCAGCTAAAGAAAAAACAAACTGATATGGAAGGAACTCTGATTCATTTCCCTGGCTTCATGAGACTTGTGCACTTCACTATTTAGAACAAAGTGACTTCTGTTATATTGTGCTTAACTCTACAGTTTAACAATCTACATTCAGATTTCCACATGAATTAAACCACAGTGTAAATGTCAGGAACATTATATGTTTATAAAACATATAAAATGTTTATAAAAAACAAACAAGAAACAACAACAACAAAAAACCAAAAAGCAATGGGTTTGCCCATTTTTTAAAAAATGTGTATACAGAATCAGAAAGACAAAAAATAAGTGTAGCAATGGTACAGATAAATATACACACAGATATAAACTCACACCACAGAAACTTATTTAGCTATATTGTTTTATAGACGTGAATACAGTGAATGGTTGATTTTATAATACCGTTAATGTCATGGGTTGACAAGAAATAAGGGACAAAATCTCAGAATCGTGCTAATATTGCATGAGATTTTATTTTGAAACAGCCCCACTGATAACAGAAACTCTTGAAATCTAGTCCCTACAGATGCTACTGCAAGGACTCAGCCCTGTATTTGCTCATCAACTCTGTCCTTCTTTGAATTGTACATTTGGACTTCTCAGTTACTTGACTTAGTCGTAAGACTAATTCCTGTGGTACATGTCAGGGTTTATGAGCATAGCAGAAAATACAAAATCCAGGAAAGCTGGTGAGTCTGACTTTGAAGAGCACTGGAATAATTACTAAAAGTATTGGATGATGGCGGGGGGGAACTCTCAGGATGCACCAAGAGAGGGAAGTGTCTCTGCCTTTCCAATGTGGCCATTTGGTATTAATTCTGTAAGAACAGTGAAAAATAGTGGCATTTCTTAGGATAATCGTTGTGCAGAAATTTCCCATGCAGCCTTTTTGTTTGCAGCCCCTTTGCCAGACTCTTCCTTTCTAGGTATTTTATGGTGTTTGATAGTTGTCCTAAAGGCTCCTTGGAACTTTGGCTAGTGAGGTGACCTTTGTTTCCAATATACCTAGAGCTTGATACACAGTGAGCTGAAACAATGTGTTTAATGCCCATGTTTGTTGTCTTAAGTAACAAAACAAGTAAGAAAGCAAAAATTATGTGAAGCTTCTCAAAGATGAACAAAGTATTGCTATATTTTGTAAGTGAAAATGTACATGAGAGGCCTGATGATATATGGTAAAAAGGTATGCTTCACAAAAGAAATGGCCAAACATTTAGAAAATCCTGTGCATGGACAAATGGATGTTCTTTTGTGATTTAAAGGTCCAGTCATAATTCACTTTCAAAATAACGTAGTGTTATATGTAAAACTAAATTGCAGGAATTAACATGTGAAGTGGGAGTCCTTAAAAAAATCCCTGGTCCTTTAAGTGCTGCTATAAAGGGTTAACTTAAATATTTTGTTGCTGTAATATTATCTCAAAAGGCATTTACCTCAAAAGGCATTAACATTCATGTAGCCTTATTAATATAGTTAATGAATTGATCTTATTGTTCAGATGCTCAATGCAGCCTACAAATAACATCATGAATATTTAATCAACCATTGATCTCAGTCAGTAGATCCAAACATCAGTCCATCATATCAGATCAATCTTCATAGTTTTTTTGCATGTTATCAGTTATCTGCTGAATCCAAGATAGTTTGCAATTTTAATAACTCACAGGCTTACCTAGGAGGAAAAGTTCCCAGCTTCCCTTTTAGATGCCACTGATGTCCACATCTGCCTGTTCCTGTTTTGGTTGCTTTCAGTCTACTTTTCCTCTTTGAAGAGAAAGGAGCTGAGAGGTCAGTTTTAGAGATCTCCAGATTTCTCTGACACAGTGTTGTTAGTCCAGTTACACCTGTGGTACAGGGTCTATTAGAGGCTTGACTTCAGAATTACTCCCTCTGATAGTTTAACTGTTCCACTTACAGAGAAGCAAATGAATTCTGACACTCACTCCATCAGTCTGCTACACATTTTTTATCTTCCAGCCCAGAACACACACATTATACTCTGCAAGAGATGAGCTTTTCCACAGAATAAGTTATCTACTTGCTGCCTGATAGCAATGTTAATGACTCTGCTGATCCTTTGAATTTAGTGAACTGCAAGGCCAGTATCCCTTCAGATCCAGGCAATACAATACTGGCCTTCTGTTCTCTCAAGTACCCATTTTTTAATGTCTCAGTTATCCCTATTTTAAAAGGAAAAAGAAACCCTGTTTCATACCATATTCTGCAAGCGTATAGCAATAAGGTAATAGCAAAAACCAGTATCTTGCCCCATTCATGAATAAGAGATCATTGATCCACTTGGATGAGATACTTCTGCTCTATTCTGAAAGTACTGAAATGTCAAGAAATTTTTAACACAACAACAGAAAACAAAATTCTGTACATGATGATATTCCTTGGAAACATCTTTAAAATATTTAAAGGAAAGGTGCTTACTGAGGTGCATTCTTAAGGTCCCAGAGGTTTTTTTTTTTTTTTACGTACTCTTTGGAAAGTGAGTGTGAAAAGTGAGAAAAAGACACACACACAGTCTAGTGGTCAAAGTCATTGAATATGAAGTTTTTTTCATAAAATACAGCAGGAGGACTACCTAGAACTCATGACTGCACCGGGGTGTTACATGACTGAACACCACAGATGATGGTTCCTGCCACTACTCACCTGAGACACGGGCAGTTTTGTTCTAAGCTGTTACTTTGAAGTAGACAAACAGAATTTGATTCCCTCCCCATATATTCACTTTTTCTTTTGTGAGTATCAAACCGCAGTGTTACAGGGCCTTGTTGGCCGCCTTGTAAATAGCCCTCGAGTCCCTGTGCCTTTTGAGTGAATTCATCCTAGAAATTCTTGAATTCTGTTGGTATTTTTTTTCCTCTTTCTGTTCATCTGAATGACAGCAAATAGAGTCGAAGTGCACTTTTTTCAGGAAATCAAATAGTTTTAAAGGTATGGTGAGGAACTGGTGAAAGGTGTTTTCTCACAATGAAAATATTGTTGACTTCTAGCTTAGTAGCTTATTAAACCCAGAAAATTGGTTTTGAGCTTTAAATGAAATTACTTTATCATTGGAGTCACCACCATTCAAGTGCTGTTATCCAAAAAATTCACAACTCTTGAACTTTGAATGCAATAAGTGAAATTTAAAAGGGTGGTTTCAAGATTTTGACAGAAGCAATTTTGCTAACAAGTGCTCAATAGTGCTATGTTAATAAATGTTAATTCTGTTGTATTTTTAGTTCACTTCACTGCTTAACTTTCTTTACAGCATACTGTTTAGTAGATATTGCTTTCTTAAACTTAAGAAATTTAAGGATACAACCTGTTCTAAAAATAGAGTGCAGAAAATTCCCTTTTCAAATAATGGCGTTTCTTTCATGACTTCCTTTTTTTTTTCTTTTTTTTTTTTTTTTTTTTTTTTCCCCTTTTTTTTTTTTTATTT
>VXAU01000750.1:165178-194598 GCA_013399695.1 Formicarius rufipectus
TTTTTTTTTTTTTTTTTTTATTCCCCCTTTGTTTCTTTATATCTCTGGAATAGAATGGGATATACTAAAAAAGTGAGGAACTTTTCCACTGAAGGCATGTGTATGCCTTTCTCTCAGAAGGTCGTTAATCATCATCAAACCACTGGATTTCTCAAAGCTGATCCACTGCAAATAGATAACACAACTATGTTAGTAACAATACTCTCTGCAAGGTGACTGAGAAACTTGGCTCTAAACGAGGACAGAGATGTGCCTTGTAAACCTTCCAGAGTGTTCCACTGAATAAGAAGTCAAATGGGAAGACTTACAATTGGCTATTCAATATTGAAAAGCTCTGCTCTATTTATGGGAGAAGAAAGTCTTCTGCAAATATTCATGGATAAATCTGGAAATGTGGATTGGTGGGGTTTTTTTTTCTTTCTTTCTTTTTTTTTTTTTTTTCCTGTAATGAAATGGAATTATTTGGGTTCCAGTTAAAATTTTAAACCAAGCCTTTAAAAAAAATGCTTTAGGGACATAAATATCCCTTTCTTCACATTGTTCATGTATTAATGTAACATGTAGTCAGGTAATTCTTCTCTACCACGAGACAGCTCTGACATAGCTCTTAAAACTTAGTAAAAAATAAAAAAAATCTGTTTTTGATCTCCTTTAATGACACACAGATTGTGCATAAAATGTTGAAGTATTTTATATAGATGCAAATATGAAAATTGAACCAAGTAATTGAATATTTAGTTTATTTTCAATAATATTGAACTAACCTTAAAAATTAAAGCAGGAAAATCTTTGACATTTTTAAAGTTTTACTGCTCCTTAGTTAGATGGTCTTTAAAATATAACACTTTTCCTCAAAATATGTTCAATAATTGTGAAATAAACACAGGTTTAAGATTTGGAATGCTCCTTTGTTTTGAGATTTGCATTGGTTTTTAGCTTGCATATGTACCTTTGTGTTTTAGCTTTTCTCACACCAAAATTGGTGCTGAATAAGCACAATGGACACTGGACAGTGGTATAGGAAAAAGGTACTATTTTTCAAGTTATGTCAAGGCAATGATAGGATAAATATTTCCATAGACATCCTTCTGCTGTAGTTCTAATCAGTATTTTGAATATATTCTGATTATTTTCTTCAGGATGAGTGTAGAATTCTACTTTTCTAGCAAAATACACGGCTGCAATTTGTCTGACCTTTTTTCTGTTTTCCATCTGCATACATTAAATGAATGCCTCTCCATTTTGCAGCTGAGGGAAGCACAACTTTGAATGAAAAATGTTGCCATTAAAAAAGAGAGAACAAATTGCATAAATTATAAATGACCTGTAGAAGCTGAAATGTGCTACCACATTACCCTGATTATACATGCATGGGTTTTTTTTTTTTTGTCATTAATCCAACAAAATAACATAGCAACCTCTGGAACTCATGCAGATGGAGATTTTTTGGTAAAGAAACAGAACTCCAAATGTATTTAAACATGTAACATTTTATTATGCTTTATAAGGACAAAAAAAAAAAAAAGCTGCCTCAATTCCTTGGTTTATGCTGTTCATTTTTCACATCTGCATAATTGTTTTGCTTTATACTTTCTAAAAGTTTCTATTCTAATGAAACACTTTAAAAAAACTCAAAACCTTCTGTTGTTCTCTGAGCTAGCAGTGCAGATAGCACTTGATTATAAGGATTGTCATAGGAAAAAATCTGTTTATTGCAGTCTAGTTCAATGCCTCCTTGCATGCTTAGGCTTTTCACAATTTCGGACTTCTGGATACTTATGCAATAATAAATCTCATTAATAAATTAACTCAAAGTTATTTTTAAGTGCATTTCATTTAAGAATGTTTTTGGTATTATTATAAGGGCACAGAATATGAGGTCAGGCCACAGAGTGATCTCTGCCACACTGTTTTGTTTGTAGTATTCTCTGATAAGAGCAGATATAAAAATATCCAGAAATTTCTCACAATCTCTATCAATTGACTGCTCAAGAATTTAAATACCTATCTCTTGATGTTTTGTTCTTCCAGGAGTGGCTTCAGCTACTTTTTGAAATAATGTAAAATGCAGTAATACTGGTTAGCTAGCCAGGGACCAACTGAGCTCTCCACTGTGCAAAGAATTCCATCTTTGGCTTTCAACTTTGGGTGTCTTGCAGTTTCATCTTATGCCCCTGATTCTTAGATTGAAGGATGGGCTCAACAGTTGCTGTCCCATTTCTTGCCAGTCATGGCTTAAGTTGACTGCTAGCAACTCTTTGTATTTCATGATCAATTTTCCAGACTTAGTATTTCCAGGAATACTTGTCACTCTTCACACTGTAGTTGTTCACTCCATGAAGATTGGCTCTCACCATGCTTATTGCCTTTCCTGTGTGTTTTCTGTACGTGCATCCTCTGAAGATGTAGAGAGACGTGGCTGTCTAGAGAGTCATGTATGCTGGCACAGCAGCAGCAACTCTTTGTCCTCTGTGCTTTGCTTACAAATCCCAACAGTGGAAATGCTTTCTTTCATCAAAGAATGATCAAATAAATGCACAAACTCAAGTTCTTCCACTGCTGAATGTATTTCCTAAAGGCCTGACTAAAGCTGGGTGTTCACCTGCAGTAATTATCCTCTGCTACATTAATGCTGAAACCACCAGAAATGTGGGAGCTTTCTTTTGTGTTTTGGTGATAGCCCTTGACTATACTGACACTAAATATAATTAAGTAACCAGAGCTAACTTTATAATATCACTTTTGCCCTGTTTTCCTGGTAATTTTATATTTTCAACAGCAGGTCAGCAGACTTGTGTGAGCAGTTCAGGCAATGTTACTGAATGGCATTTTTATGGAAAAGAAGAAATTTTTTGTCTTTTCACAGATTTTAGCAGATGAAGTATCTCACATTTTGTAAGTGATAGGCACTTAGTGTTATTTCAGGTCTATTTCTCAAAAATAAATTACTCCATCATGATGCTTTTAACCAGCATATTTTTTGACACACTTCTGACTTATTTCTTTTGGGAATGATCTCTCTGAATACTTTAAAGTTGGATCAAAAAAAAAAAAAAAACCCAAAAAAAAACCCCAAACAAAAAACCCTCTTCAACTTCTAAAATAGTATTTCCAAGACTATTAAACTAAGATGTTTTTCACACAACCCTCAAGCTCTTTATGTCAGACCTGGATTCAAGAGTGACTTAAAATCCCATTTGTTCACTCATGTTGGAGTGTTAGGGGTCTCACTGTGCTGAAAAGTGCTATTAGTTACTGCTACTGAAGCTGCTAGTCTAGTACTGGACCTTCTCCAATTTTAGTGATTTCTCAGCTGCTTTGAAGCTTTAGGAGAAAGACATTTCTGTTTCTCATTATCAGAGCAGTAGCTGTGCAGCTCAAGAGTAACTGGAAGATAGCAGGATTTTTTCATAGTAGTCAGGTGGACAAAATGTGCTTATAAGCCTGGAAAAGTCTTACGGTTTTAAGTCTTAGGCTCCTGTTGCAGCTTAAAGTGCTTATGTTTACCCTATAACTTTAGTAAAACCAATGCTACATCCTATTCTGACAATTGGCAAACAGTGACCTCATGGTACGGGGGTATAAAGCTAACTTGAGGTTTTTAATGTCTGCATAACAGGAATCCTTATTGAGTTTTTTTTCAATCCCTTTTTCACATTAGAAGATACCTTTGTCATCTCAGGACGGGAGGAGGCAAATTAGGGTGCATGAAATCTGAGTTACTAATGAAAATTGAAGGATGTGAAATGTACTCCTGTGTTCGTGAACAATTCTGATGTGTTCATTAAAAGTGAAGTCAGGTTCATCCAAGTGAACATGATTAATTTTTACTTGGTGTATATATGCAAGTGAGTTTTAATTCTTCCCCTCCATCCACTCCTGTATAAGGAAAAGCACCCTTGGAGAAAAGCAAGAATCCACCCAAACTTGTGACTAGTAAATAGTGTCTGCTATTACCTAATGGTATTCATCTTGGGCGCATTGATCTCACACATCTTTTCAGAAATATGAGAGCTAAAATACTGTGTTCATCAAATAAAAGAAATCCTGGAATTACATCTGTCATTTTAAAGTTAATACCATGTCAGTTTTCTTAAACTTGATTAAGGTAACATTTATAAAATAACATAACATTTGCACTTGTAACGGTTTCAAGGATAATGGTGGGTTTTAATGAATTTTCTTAATTAAAGGAATGGTTAGTTGTGCCTGTTTTCAGTAAATTAATTAAACTTTTAGTCATTAAGCAAAAAGTTAATTTATAATTGAAAGATATAGGAAGTATAAAAAAATCTGGCATTTGAGATGGTTCCGATAGTCTAATCTATCACTGAGAGTCTGGAATGACATGTTTGAAAGTGTTCTCAACAGTCTAAAATGTTGTAGAAAGTGCCTGGTGACTAACTAGGGATGTTTAAAGGATTTTAGTGAGTCATCTCTGATAAGAGAGTCTTATAACCAGTTTTAGAAAAATGTGTTATTTTTCCATGTGAAATGTTAGTGGGCAACTTGAAAAATCTAGTGAAAATCATGTTCTCATTTAATGATCAACTGGTTCAGGATGCCAAGATTGTCATTGTCCAGAAGAAAGCAGCAGAACTGTAGCACTATATAAAGGCCAGCTTTTCAAACTACACTAATGAGTAACTTGCTGGACTTTCTTTGCCTTGTACCTTGTTTTGACATACAGCAATACCCTTAGTGTAATTCACTATAAAATACCTTTGTCCAGGCTTCTAAAAATGACACTCAGAAATTCTTTATCCTTTGTCCTATTCATTTCCAAGAGAGATGCAAGAATCTCACATACTCTGCACAGTAATCACTGGAGCAGATCTTAATCGATGTTCTTGTTGAGCTGTAGTTCTTCCAGTGTGGGATAAAATATTAGCATTATTACAGGTACCTCAGTGTAATCACTTGCATTCTGTGCCTTATATTCCTGCATGACAGAGAAACATATGTAAAGTGCAATGTGGCTGTTGCTGTGGGGAGTATGGCCAGCCTTGGCTTGTGGCTACAGCTCCTAGCTGGAACCCTTCCAGCTGCTTCTGGTCTTTGTTGCTGCAGGTGTTTGACTGTTGATTGGAAGGGGAGCCTATGGAAGGAGGGCTTCAGTCCTCTCTGCTGGCTGTATCACTGAAGTGTCCCAGTTTGGCTACTGCTGTTTCAGAGTATGGAAATTTGGTTCACAGCTTTGTCAGGTTTGCATTAAGGATGCCATTATTTTTGTTGTTTGTTTGGGTTTTTTTTTGTTTTTCTGATGGACAATTAGTTGCAGAAAACTTATGGTTAGCTATTTGCTGCAGAGAATTAAAATTCCTTTCTTATTTGCTAGAAATGTGGTGTCTACGCTTTCTTGTCCTTGCCTAACATAATGAGAAAAAGTGTTTTGTCCTTAGCTGCAGGAAAGTGGAATGTGGCAATACAAACACTGCCCCTGCTATCAGCATTGTAACATCTGAAAATACTGATGTGAAAGAGCACATAAGGATGAATAAATGTGCACATGCACAGCTATCTTTGTTAATGTAACCTTTATCCCTACTTGCTATCAATCATGTTCATGTAATGCTTCACTTTGGCTTTGATCAGGATATGAAAGTTGTTATCAAAACCTCATAATCCGATTTATTTCTGTATTTTGCTTAAAGTGACTGCAGTGGTCAAAATATCGCTTTTAAGGAGCGGAGGTTAGATTTGAAGTAAAAATGGAGGCTTCTAAAGCCATTGCTTTCTGTATCTTCTGCAATTAAGATAAATACTGTGGGATGTTCATCAAAGAGGAACTTTAAAAAAGTGGATTCTATCACAAAATGTAGCTCTCCAAACAGGCTCAATTCTAAATTGGCTACTAATGTGTTTTCTGTGGCTGAGGATCCTCATAAGGTTGGATGTTTACATGACCCGCTGCAATTTTAATCTCTGCATTTTTAACTGCATGATTTACAGAATGTGGCTGCTCTCTGTTCAGTGTCAGATAGCTGAATGAGTTTAAAATAATGATTAAATATCTTAGAGGGGGAAAAATGGTTGCCTGAATACTCATCTTGTAAAATTTAATGGGTTTTCCTTTTACAATATTATATTATTTGCTGTAGTAGATTAGGACAACTTTGGTGGAAGAATCTCACGTAATTAAATTTTCATGTGTGATTCAAAGTGCAAAAAGATTAGAAGGCTATTTAAAAGGTGCTGGAACTGTCACACCATATCAATAAAGTCTGCAAGATAGAGCACAAAAGCACTGATTTAGTGCCATATGTCACATTATTATAGCACTAACTGCAAGGAAGATTCCTTGGATGGATGGGTGCTTATGTGTATGAATACTTGTAAAGATATTGCAGAATCTGTGTTTTATCTTCAAATGGTTAGGGAAAATGGATCTAGAAGATACATTCAAAAGCTGTAATTTAGTAATTGTTTATTTCTGATAGCATAGGAAGGAACTTTTGCATTACCTTTATTTTCTCTAGCTAGGCTTATCAATAGTTCTGTGTCATGGGTATTTATGAAATCTTAATATAGTTTAGGAAATTTTACACTTTGGCAAGTTCTGACATACTTGTCAATTCAGAGATGAGAGGCAGGAGTCTGTGCAACAACAAAGTGCAGGGTCATACCTGCTAGTTTCAGACTAGAGCTGCCTGACAGTGGTTCAGCTCAGAAGAGCAAAGGTAGGCCCATGTTATGGCAACTGATTTTGTAGCACACACAGCTTTGTATTTCCCTCGCACAGATAAGCTGATAGTCATAGATGGAGCATTGGTATGAACCTACTGAAAATTGCTTTCTATTTTATTTTTGGGGAAAAAATGTATTGTGATTCAGCTAAAAAAAAATCCTTGGAAAGTTACCAACTGCTTTGTTTTTGTGAAAGGTTGGATTGGATCTGAGTGGTAGGAAAGCAGAGCCTCTAAATATATTTTAGTAATAACCTGTGTATGTTGGAGTAATCTACAGGCAATAATGAGATACTCTTTCCAGAAGGCACTAGTGAGATTTAGCAGTTGTGCCACTCATGTCTGAGATCACACCTTGCAACAGCTGTGAAGCAAGCAGCAAATGAAATATTGATTATGTTATTGTGTCATTGAATTTGTAATGATCTTAAATACTTTTGAAAAAGCAGACAAGATGTGGCAAAATCCAATTGTGTCATTCCTTGTAATCTTAGGAAATAAGGAAGATCACAATGTTATGAAAATGGAAAAGGTTAATATAGTTTTCCAAAACTAATGAACAGGCACGTAAGACTCGTTTCGCAGCCTGCTGGCTTTTGTGGGTTTTTTTTGTGTATGTGGAACCAATATATATGTCCAGCATTAAATAATGTATGAGACTTTTATTACATTTTGGTTTTGTAGGGTGGGTTAAACTTTATTTCAGGAACACATATCAAATTATTAAAAATAAATAAAATCCAAGCCAACATTGGGTTGGTTTGAACCCAGATGTTTCTCCAGGTATGTAAAAAATGTGGGTTCAAGGTCATGTTTTGGAATTTCATGTCCTTGGTTACAATGAAAATACGAAGGCTCATTGTGCTGCACCATTCAGCTCCCAACAAAACCAGTAAGAATTCTGCTTTACAACTTTAAGGGAACGGAAACAGGACTTGGAAAAGTATCTGAATCAGAGAGGCATAAATAACAGTGATATTCACTCACGCGTGTACCCAACCCTACTTGAAGGAAGGTTTTGCATTTTGCATGAAACAAAGTATTTGCCTGGGTTTCACTTCTTGAAATGCAGAGCAAATAATTCTGCTAGAATAGCAAGTGTATATTTTTTCTCCTTTATGCCAGGAAAACAGCGAAAGGCAATTCTGACTCAGTAATTATAGTAACAGGAGTGGAACCAAAACATGAAAAAGTAAAAAAAAAAGAAATTAAAGTTGTGGGTTTTGATTTATGGTACTTTTTTGAAGTTTGTTGCTTGTGGTCTAGAAATAAATAAAAGCATGTTATGATTATGACCCTGAAGTAATTCCCAAAAAGAGAAAAGCAGTGGAGGTCTTTAACATTAGTAATAACTTACAGGTCCATTTAAATATATTGTTTGGAATTGCTTCTGATGCAGGGTTTCCTGCTTGTAAATACAACTGGATGTTGATGTTCTTCTAGGTTTACATTATCCCAGCTGCTTCTTCCCTCTCGTTACCCCAAATGATGGAGAGGTCATTATTTTGTCATGTCTGTATATGAGGTCACCTCTGTGATCACACACAGTCACTCTGGTTACCACAGGAGTCTTAGAATCACAGAATCGTTAAGGTTGGAAAAGATCTTTAAGATCATCAAATCCAACTGTCAACCCACAACCACCACCATGTTCACCATTAAACTTTGTTTCCAAGTCCCATATCCACATGTTTTTTGGACCCCTTCAAGGATGCTGACTCCATTACCTCCTTGGGCAGCCTGTTCCACTGTTTTGCAACATTTTCTGTAGGGGGGGAAAAAAACAAAACAAGCAAAACCAACCAACCAAAACACACAAAATTCCCACAACACTAATATTTTATCTAAACCTCCCCAGGACAACTTAAGGCTATTTCCTCTAGTCCTGTTCCTTGCTGCCTTGGTGAAGAGACTGATGCTCACCTCATTATAATCTGCTTTCAGGTCCCCTCATGGGACTCCGTGTCTTTCTTCTTTCTAGGAGTGGATCTCCCATCTTGATCTGGTCCAGGTATCTTCAGTGTGTCTAGTTTGTCATGTTTAGGAAAATTCAGAGCAATAGATAGTTACTATTTCTCTTTTACTGGTTTGTAATCTGGCACTTTAGTTTATAAAGTCATAGCTTATATTGTGTAGAATCTGCTCTTTTGGTAAATAATTAGGACAGAAAGTGTTTCTGTCCGTCTTTTCAGTCATGCCTACAATAAATAGCAAAAGGAATTAAGGCTTGGCAATAATCTAGAGGTTGAACCAAGGCTAATTCCATCTTTCATTTTCTTGAACCCAAATTAACAACAACAAAAATTATGTTTTACCAATTTAAAAGCCTGCAAAAGAAGCATTCACCTCCACATTTCTGGTTCATCTATTTTTCCTGAGATATATAGCTCCACTTCCTTCTCTTTCCCCTGAAAAGAAAGGGTTTTAACAGACTTATTTTTAATGGGGCAGATAGCTTTTTGCTGCACCCTAATCTCCCACTCTGGTTGCCCTGTAGGGGACAGGGGTGGAGCCAGGACTTACCTGTTCCTTTGCTCATTACGGAGACCGCTTTTTGTTGGCTTTCTTTGGAGTTACCACCTCACTGACAGATCATGGCTCATGGGGCAGTAGTGGCTTTCAATGCCTCTCTTACCACTGGTTAATTAAAAACAAGTCAAGAAGACTTTTGTTTGAATATTAGTCATAAATGTAGTAATTTCCTTCACTTTGAACTCTGCTGCTCATCTAGGAGCACACCAGATGGGTGTCCTCTTTCCATTATGGCTACTATGAACTTTCAGTAGTAACAGTAAGGATGAACTCTCAATACTAAAAACTGCTGCAGTGGATTGTAATATCGTGCTCTTCTATCATCTTTTCAATTACTTTACGTTCCCTGATGCAGTAACTAGTGGTGCATTCAGCCTTGCCATTGGTTCTGATGGCTTTTGTCCGACGATGCCATGCTACTCCAACCTTAGATTTGGTCTAACAGTTAAAGGTTTTGTGCGAGGGTTTGTTGTGGGTATTTTTTTTAATAGTGAGACAGTTTCTTAATTTACTGGAGTTTGAGCCTTTAACACAAGAATAGGATGACACCAATGCAGCAGGAAATTCTCTTATTCCTTGCAATATGTCCTCAGAACAATACATTTCCACAGGGGAAAAATTGTGAAGCTTTTTTGCTGCTTTTTTAATGGCTGTGTACTATGGGAACTAGTCTACCAATTTCAACAATCTCCCAGTATCCATTATATTGTAGGTATGTTTCTGGATCACTTTGGGGATCATGTGATGTGACAAGAAATATTTAATCTCACTCATTCACATTCATAGAGAAATTACATTTAGCTCAGTCCTGTTGTTTGGATCATAGAGGGCATGCCCGTATTGAGCAGCTCCATTGTATTGCTATAAATCCAAAAGAAGTATGTGTTGTTAAAAACCAAAAATATGTGTGAGATGCTTATTCATTGCACTTTGGTTATCTTCTTACATGGATTCATTCAGTGCATTATTGTTGTATTGGTTCCCAGACTGGTTTTTGTATCCTTATGAGCAGGCAGGTAGTCCTCTACTTCTCCAGACCCATATCTATTTTCTGTGTGAGTAAGAAAGCATCTAACCAATGAGGAGAGTATGTGGCTAGCAGCAGCAAGCCAGTAGAGAGGTCCATAGTCCCTGAGTAAAGAAAAATAAGGCTAATTTTCTGAGACCACAGCTAGCACACTTGGTGAAGGAAAGAAGCCATGAGATAACAAGGCAGTGGGCCAAAACCAGCAGGTTGAAAGCTGTTTAGAGAGGGATGATTGATGAGGTGCAAGCTGCCAATAGGTGATCACGTGCTCCAGGTGGCTGATGCTGCTACAAGAGTAGCTGTAACATGAAGCACATGTAAAGCAGCGATGTGTGGTTGGCGCTGTTGTCTGTCAGGGCAGAGCTGGGACTATCCTGGGTGAACTCTGCCCAGATTAATACCTGGAGGTAGCAAAAAGGCACAGCTTTCTCAGGGCAGGTGTGTGTATGTGGGGCTGTGTGGAACTACAAGGACACAGCAAGGGCAGGGACCACAGAGTGCCTCTGGCATCAGCTCTGTTCCTTCCTGAATTTGTGTGGCAGTGCATTACGAGAGGGATCAGAAGTGGCAGGAAACAGGCCATAACAGTCGTCGCTTCTAATCTCCTCTAACCTGGTCCAGCTTCTCTGAGTCAAACAGCTGAGGTTTTGGCTTTTTGGAAATTGAGCACTGATCTTTTTCCAAAAAGAAAAAATTAATTTTGAAATTGAGGATGCAATATGTATGCTGCTGACCTGAACATATGTTACAACCTGATAGTAACACAATCATCACTCAGCATCACTTCACAAATGAGTGTACTGCTTAATCCTTGTGTGCCGAATCATGGCTTCTTTAGGGCTGCCTTATCACTCTGAGGCATTGCCTCTTCCTCTGTTGCCATTAACTGTCCTGGATGATTACATTCCCAGAAAAACAGCTACAGGTTCATGTAGGTAGGTGCTGAAGGTGTATGTACAGGAGATTTGAATGGCCACAGGTATTGCCACTTTTTCAGCATAAATTTTAGGTAAATTTGACACACTCCTCTCAAAGAATCCTTCATGAAATGGCATTCCATTAAGGAAGTAAAAGAACAAAATAATATAAATCATAGTTGTTTCTCCTATAAAAAGAATTGAAAGAAATAGGGAGGTTATAAGCACAATTTGACCTGCAAATGCTCATCAGGCACCTGGATATCAGTCACTCACAGAAAGAGCACAAGAAAGGTGTAATTCGTGTAATTTGAACTGCAGGAATAGAGAATCATCTCATTCTTGTTTTGTCTTTTTCAATGATATGTCAGTGACATTTATAAAAGCTATATGATAGCTAAACATTTAAACTGGTTTCTGTTGCAAAGGCTTTAAATTTTAAGGTAAAATAACGTCCCTTCAGTTCAAATCATTGTCAGCAAAATCCACAGAGCCAGGTACATCGGCACAGCAGTTCATTAGTCAGACAGGAAAAGTCCCTTTGTGTTGTGGAGACAGGCCACCAGCCAGTGGCACAAAGCCCTTTATAGATGTTGCCTCAACATGTCTTTTGGGTGGATGATTAAAACCTAACCTAAAGCTCACCTCATTTATTTGTGCCCTTTCCCTTGTGCAGGAGCACCAAGTGTCTTGCACGGAACTGCCTGGCATCAGTTTGTCCGGCATGTCTAAGAGAATCAATCCTGATTATTTTTTTCAGCAGAATTTCAGTGCCAGTATATATCACAGGAACATGGCTTGTCAGGGAGTCTAAGTTGCAGTCACAGCAGTCATTGCAGCATCTTTTTGAGATATTCAAAGTTAGCTTTAAATTAGCTAGCTCAGGTATAAGTAATCATCTGTGGCAAGTAATCTGAGGCACTCAGGGCAAAAAAACTGTTCCTAGTTCTTGGGCCAGACACAAATCTGTTTTTCTAATACGGTGATTATTATCATACTGAATATGGTTTTTATCCCTAACAAAGATGGGACTTAGTTGTTGATCATTTCCCATGAACTTGAATGCAGATTTGTTCTCTAAGTATTAGCCATTTTCCTGCATGATTTGTAATTTATAATTTGAGACATTATTCCAAGTGAAATTAAGATGTATTTTTGAGGCTTCAGTTTAAGAATATGTTAATTTACAAGTGTGGATTTCTAGGATGGAAAAATCCTGAATTTTAACTGATCTGTTGGTGACTTAAATCTCTCAAACCACTAAGCCCTGCATAATCTTAAGAGCAATAGCTTTGCATTCAATTTGCTACTTCACAAGTCAGCATCTTCTCTGAGTATTTGAGGAGGAATTATTTTAGTGTCAGCTAACATGGAATTGCTGCATGTGTAATCCCCAATCAGTAAAACTCAGCCATCTACACACACATGCACAGCATGCACTCATGAGAACAGATCACAATGTCTAGGAAGTGGACAGGATTTTTTGGCAGTATTCTAACAGGTTGCCATTGTCTTTGGATCATCCTATTCTCACAATATCCATTAGATTTCCTCGTGCTCACCTTGTGATGCTCTATTAGTCAAAACAGCTCTTTGCCCATATATTCAAATGAACTGTAGAGGTTATTAACTTGCCCTTGGCAAAAAGATTTAGCTTTCTAGGGCAAATGCTTTTATAAATTCTACGTGTGACAGTTTTATTACATATTGTAAATAGAATACCCTGCCAGATTTTTATGACAGCCATCACTAAGTCATTCAGATCTTATTACTTTTCAACCCTTCACATACCTTGAATATATTTTAATTTTTTTTAGATCTTTAACAAGCTTTCCTTTGGTCAGCGAACTTTTTTACTTCCATAGCCAATTTTATTTACTAACACAGCTGTTTAAACACTTTGTAATAAGCCAGACATTTTATTTTGGAGAAAATAGTCTCTATTTTAATTTGGCTCAGATGCAAATTAATTTGCACATTCTGCATTTATAGTAGTAGACTCATTTAAGCTTGTACAGTCTCTGCTAGCAGTTAATGTAATAGTTTCTGTGCTCAGCTGCATACCTATCCTGAGTCTCACTGTCTCTAACTGAATGAATAATCTGCTAGAAGACTGCTGTTACTGACTTCCTTCTAGACTTTGTATTCCAAAACAACCAGTGTGTTGTGAAAAGAAAAAGCACATAAACCGTGCTGGTGCCGAGACCTACTCAGATATCTCTAGTTATTGCATGTTTCATCAATTAATTTATCTGATCCGAAGGATTCTGTCAGAGAATTAAAGAGTTGTTAAAGGGATTTTGTTTAGACATGTAGATTATGAGCAATAGAAATCTCACACGTGGTTGGCTTTATGAGCCCAGGCAATAAGAACAGTTCCTGCTTTTGTTTGGTTTCCCTTTGAGAGCACAAACATAACAGGAGGAGGAATGAGACTGGCTTTGATAAAGATACAGTAAAAGTGAAGAGTAGTGATAGTCTTCTGTGTCCCTTATATCCTTTAGGCAAAGTTACTAAAATTTATAATCCTTTTGATAGTCTGGCAGTTTTGAAATGTTGTGTTCTATTGTAATTTAAAATACAGCAAAGCTCAGTTGCTGGAGATTCCACTGGCAAGGGATTGAGCTGCCTGGACCAAGGACATTTTGTTTCTGGGGGAAGCAGCTGAGCTTCCCCCTGCTCCCCACCACCATTAGGCCTTGGGGCAAGCTTCTTCTCTCATGCCTTGATAAACCAAACCTTAGCTCTCCTTATCATATGAGGAGAGATTGAAGGTGTGGTTTGTACAGTCATTAATTGGGCAAAAACAAATGTGTTGATGGAGCTTCCACTTCATGAAGGTGGTGTGGTGGGCTGTGCAAGTGAGAATGATCTGAGACCCTTGTGGTTTTCTGCTGCTGCCACATAGGGCAGGTCTTCTTTCAACCTGCAGTTCTGATGAATCAGAAAGAAAATTCCTTTTAATAGAGAATTTTGAATTGGCTATAATGAGGCCTCATTTAGAAATTCACTGCATGTTCCTCCTTTCTCTTTGTTTCTGCAAGTGTCTGAACTTAGATTCTTATGAAGGAAAGAATCAGGTGATTTGCAGCTTTAAAGCTGTATATTTTGCTGTCTTGGCAACTTACAGTAGTTAGGTCACATTATGATAATTAGCCTATTTATAAGTTAGCTAAAGGAGTTCTTTGTTTGAGGCGCTATAAATTCTAAAATTAGTGAATAAAGCTAGAAGCCCGTTTTCAGATTCATTTGGATGAAAGGTGCTATATAATTTTAAAGCTATTATAAATGATTGAAAGATGTTTTCACAACTGCTGCTAGATTGCACAGGAATGTGGAGTAGCATTTCAAAAGACTTCAAAATTAATGTGGCCGTGGATGCGCTCTGGAGAACTGCTGAACCTTCACTACAGCTTCCTTTCTGCCTGCTGCTGACTATTGCAGTGTTTCAGTAATCAGGTACTCGTTTTCATGCTAACGTCCTTCACTTTCACTCCTCCATCTCCCAGCGCCTCTAAAAAGGCATCGCATTCTTATTTTTAAAATATATATATGTATTTATTTTTCACCCCATTTAATAACAATAGATTTTAAATCATTTATATGATAAGGGGTGGGGTTCCAGATGGATCTTAATCTCCATTAAGTGCAAGGTCTTCAAAATAATAGTATTATAAAACTTGAAAGCAAATCTAGACTTCTATATTATTGCATGTTAGGAGTTACTAGTTATATTGTCATGGTAAAGATTGTTTTCCAATGCATTAAAAAGCAGCGATTCAGGCTCTATTTTTATGAAATATACAGCACGTTCTTCCGATAATGATATTTGATTTTAAAAAAATAATTGCTAAGGATGCATTTGCTGCTGAATCTCTTAATTATAGTGACCTAACATTTACTTTCAAATAGTCACTTTAAGAGATTTTGCCATCTGTCAGACTGGGGTTTTTTTAGTTGTTTTTGAAATGTTTTACTAGTGGAGAGGAATGCAGGTTCTTTAATGTCTCTTCAGAATTAAAGCTAATTGAAATCTCATATTTGTGCTTAACATAAAGTACTGGCTTTAAATAATTGTCTTTGGACGTTATGTAGATGGTAGATACTGGTCTTTTCTGCCTAAAATGTTGCTTCAAAGTTGCTAGAAAAGGAAAATAAAAAGGAACTTTTTGAAAGATGTTCTAAGACTAGGGATCAGATTTCAGCAAGAATTCTCCATATAACAACTCAGGAGACTCCTTTGTAAAAAAAATAAAAGTAAACTGTATTGTTAAAAACCCCCCTACTCTTGAAAACAATAATTAGCAGGAAACTTTTCGATTCGATTTTCAAAAAGTTTGAAACACTGACACTTAATCCTCCAGTTCTCATAGTCTTTTCTTTGTGATGTCTCCTCTTGGGTCTCCCTGCATCATTCTCATACCAAAGAAAGAACTGTAGAATGAGATCAAAGAATAACAACCAAGAAACTAAATTATGCAACCTATGACTTGAAAACTGGTTAACTGAAAGGGTTTTTTTTAATAAGTTTTATTTCCTTAACCCTTGCACTGAGATATTTTTATTTCCTTTCTGTTTTGAAAATTGTGATACCTTGGGATGAATGCAATAGAATTATTACATCATTTAATATAATAGGATGTGACATGATGCAATTTGATATAGTGCCTGAAAATAACAGAGGACAATGTATTGCAGAAGGCATTTGTAAATTCTGAGCACTGCAGGTAGAAAATAGCTACTTTGAAATCTAGCACGTGCATGTCTTCATTTTTACTCTCTAATTACGCTATAAACAAACCTAATTCACTATTGCACTTTGAAGTAGTTGGCAATTATTCTTTTCAGACTAAAACATTACCTTAGGCAGTGAGAACTTCACTTCTTCATACATCAACATGTTAGTGTGCTAATGTGCCTATTATTGTACCATTTTGATTGACAATGCTAATTATAATTGTTCTTGAACTTAATGTGATTTTCTGGCTGACAGTGACCATTTAAATAAATGGGTAAAACTTTCCACTAAAGGTGCTATAAGCATTTAAAAGGGAACTACTCTTCTTTTTCATATAATCCAGACATTACTCCTCTGGAACAAAGTCTTTCCTCATCATACGTTTAATACCATTCTAGAGGGTGTCGTTCTCCTCAAATGGTCACTGTGGGGGGGAGTGAAGGCAGTCCTGCAAAAAAAAAAAAAAAATGCACAAGAAAAAGAAAAGTTGTTACAAGAAGTCAAAGGACACTGTTAAAATTCTTTCTTTGGAATCTGTTAATTTGAATATATAAACCACAGCCAGTTGTATTTTAATTGCAGTAAAGTAGTATGTCTGAAGTTTGGGATAGTTATTAAATCTATTTATTATGGTGAATAAAACAAGTCAACATTTCATGCAAAAAGAGAGCAATTGATAATTCAACTCACCTGAAAGCAAAACTAGTGTCTGGGTAGAATCACTGTAGAAAATAATCCTTTTAGAAGCGAAGGTTTCAGGTGTGTGAACTGATTTGTTACTGCAATTCATAAATTTGAATTTGTGCTAAGCCCATTGTTGAGAAGCTCATCATTAATGTTTGTATTAATTATTTTACTATGGCAGATTAAATTATGGCATTTGAACTTTGTGAGGATAGGAAGGGCCCTCTGGAGTTATGTTGTGCTCTTTGAAATCAGAGAGATACTGCCCTAATTAAACACACAGGAAATATCTTTACAATCTGATTTAGCATTATTATTTCAGTGTCCCCCTTAATCCATAGCATAATTAATTAGCATTAGGAGCCATATACTTGCATTGTTTATTCAGTCCTCTGAACAATGCCTGTGTTTTTTTTCTTTTGTAGGGCTTAGCAGTGTTCTGTCCTACCCTGGTGTCTGGAAAAACTGTGCCCCTTTCCTGCCACCCCTCCAGAAACCTGTGCCACTCTGCAGGGGGACACAGTGGGGATACCTGCCAGGGAGGGGTGCACCTTTCTGCCAAGTCTGGCTTAGTTTGGGGTAAATAGCTGTTGTGAGAAATCCAGTTTATAATCCTTTGTAAATTCCTTAGGAAGAGTTTGCAGCTTCTGCCCCTCTACCCTGCTCTGGTGAGACCATGTCTGGAGTACTGTGTGCAGCTCTGGGGTTCCCAGTACAGGAAGGACATGGACATCTTGGAGCAAGTCCAGATGAAGCCACCAAGTTGATCAGAGGGATGGAGCATCTCTCCTATGAGGGAAGGGTGAAAGAGTTGGGATTGTTCAGACTGGAAAAGACAAGGATTCGGGATGACCTAATTGCAGCCCTCCAGTACCTGAAGGGAGCTGACAAGAAATATGAAGAGGGACTATTTACAAGGGCCTGGAGTGACAGGACAAGGGGGAATGGCTTCAAAATGACAGACTAGGCTTAGATTAGGTGTTAGGAAGAAAATCTATACTGTGAGGGTGGTGAGGCAGTGGAACATGTTGTCCAGAGAAGTTGTGGATGCCTCATCCCTGGAGGTGTTTATGGCCAGTATGGATGGGGCTCTGAGCAGCCTGGTCTAGTGGAAGCTGTCCCTGCCCATGGCAGGAAGATTGGAACTTAAGTGATCTTTGAAGTCCCTTCCAGCCCAGGCCACTTTATGATTCTATTCTTAGCAGGGGAGAGAGAGAGCAGAAATGGGAAAAAAAAACAGATGAAATATTTTATGGATGAACAAGACAGACTCATATTGGTCTGGCACTGGAAAGGCTGTGCTAAGAGAGGAGTTTTTTTGGTCAGAAAGCATTGCTGTAAGTGTAGCAGGAGTTTGGGAACTGAAGAAAACTGTATGAGTCTAGAGAATAAAAAAAAAATCTGCTCTCTTACTGAGAAGGAGTATAGAAGTTGCAGCCTCATGATCATGAAGGCTTGTACAGAATTGTTCAGCCTGCTGGTGATCCAAGCAGGGTCTCAGCAGGGTCCTCCTCTCAGCCTTGATTACAAAATGAAAATTGGGCTACCATGGTCCTAATTTAGTCATCTCATGCAAGTGTTGAAAACTGCCACGGTTTTGGGGTGGAGGCTTGCTATTTCTGGTTTCATTCCTTCTTTGTGCAATATAGCACCAGTCTGGGTTGCTAAAACGTGATTACTGTTGCAAGTAAAAAAATTAATAATAATGGCTCATGCTGTTATTTAAAATATATTGCAACAAATCTTCAATTTCTCCTTGATAGAAAATTGTGCACCATAAATTAATCCCCTGCATAGGAATAGAAAAGTAAATATATTTTAAAAAAATAAATTTATGTTTAAAATAAATGGTGGTGTACCTCAGCAAATTTTTGATAACTGCAGAAGCAAGATATCTGGGCACTTCTGGGATATATTTAGTTTTTCCTTATTACAAATGTTTAGTTTAATAATGGCTATCTGCTAAATAAATGCACTGCCATTAGGTCTTGGGTATATTCATTATTAGCTGCATTTATTGCCACTTTTTTTTTTCAGATATGATTGTGAAAGAGTACCTCGTGATTGCTTGGTGTTATCAGCTAACTCTGGCTCCAGAGGAATTAGGGGTTTCCAGGTCTAACCTGGTGAAAGTCTTTGCTTTGGCTTGCTTGAATTCCCTGCTCGTATTTTTGCCTGGCATTCTTGTCACGAGCGAGTGCTTAGACCCACAGCCACATCTTGCCCTCAGCACCTTCTCATGTGGCCCCTGTGCTGCCACATTTGGTTGTTCTCTGCTGTTGCTGCCCACGAGCACAGCCCTGGTAGGGTCAGCCGGGGGCACATCCAAGCCTGGTACGGCTCATCGCCCTCAGTGCTGCTCTGCTGGAAGGGGAGGGATGCAGTGGGACAGCTGTTGGCTTCGTGGTGTCACAGCATTCCCTGAACTATCAAAGATCATCAACCCCACTGTCTTTTCTTACCTCTTTAACACAGAAGATTAATATTAAATTAGTTAAAGCCTGGAGTTCTTGTGGGTTTTAAAGGGATGTTCACTTAAATATGCATTCATTTTCAGACTTACAGTGAAGTCAAATATCCTGTGTATCATTATACTGAAGTGGGTTATGTTTATCAGCTGTCAAAATACTTGCATTTTGGAATATTGGAAATGTTACTACAGGAATTTAATTCCTCTCCTTCCCTCAGAAAAGGAAAGGGAAAGCAAATACAGGAAAAAGTATAGGCAAAAATATCTAGGATTTCTCTGTGTGTGTACTTTGCTATTATTTCCAAAGAAGTAAATTTAATCTTTGATACATGAAAATTTTTAATGCTAAAAAATTCTCTAATTACCAAATGCGAAAACATGTCTTCTATATATGATCCTATAGTAATTGCATGATGTAGCATTTCATCTGTTATAATTCAAATATAGAAATGCCTTTTGAAATTCTCTAAATATAAATAAAAATCCTCTTGATTGGTTAGAACAGTTGACTGATATGTGCCAATAGTTGATCTGATCTATCATACATGTCTGCTGCAAACTACACTTCGATATGTTAGTCATGGACTATTATTTAAAGGTCTCTAGGGAGATTGCGTTCATGCACTGTGCTGTGACTTTTTTTTTTGTTTTGGTTTTCTGTTGTTGTTTTCTACCCTGCTATTTTGGGGGAGGTGATGGAAAAGATTCAATTTATTAGGGAGGGGAGATAAAGGGAAACCCACACATATGCACAGTAATCCATGCTATAGGTGACTCAGTGATGGTACAACTCTGCCATCCTCCTAATTTCCACCTCACTGTAAATTGGCATCCTGTCCAATTTTTGATAATAAAATGGTATTGTATACATGATCATTTAGTTCTTGAAGTTAAGTGCTCTTTGAGAGAGATGGATCTAGACTGAGGGGAGCTCAGGTCTTTGGGTCTTTGTCTAACAGCAGCTATAAAAGTATAACAAGTCTGAAATTAATGAGATAAAGCATTTTAAGAGTAATACTAGACTTTGTCAAGAATGCATAACACAAAAACCTATAAGATTTTAAAGTTTTNTTTTTTTTTTTTTTTTTTTTTTTTTTTTTTATTTACATTTGAGTACTTCCTTGCTTAGATATTGTGCTCTTTGCTAGACCAGTTCTCATTAAACATATACCAAGAAGTTTGGAAGGGACCTAAAAGATCATCCAGTTCCAATCCCCTCTGCCTTGGATAGGGAAACATTGCACTAGATCGGGTTCTTCAGACCCCCATCCCACCTGGCCCTGAATGATTCCAGGGAGGAGGCATTGACAGCTCCTCTAGGCAACCCGTTCCAGTGCCTCACCACCCTCACAGTAAAGAATTTCTTCTTGGTCTCTGATCTAAATATACTCTCTTTGAGTTTGAAGCCACTTCCCCTTGTTCTGTACTACAATAGGAAGTAAGACAGCACTGCTTTACAAATAGATATCTAAGGCCTTATATTACTTTGTCCTCCATGAGAAAACTTTGATTCATGTTGGCAAGAAGGGAGGTTTGAGCCAGTGTGAAAGGAAGTGTGTGCTGCCACATACTGTTGCAGTCCTCCCCAGCTAAATCTTAACCTGCTACTTATGCTTGTGCTGGAGTTCCTAATTAACAGGGCCTTTCTGAGTTCTGTGTCACAGTGAACCATACAGTATAAAATTCAAAGGTGGCCATTCGGGCAGGGCAGAGCAAAAGCAGCTCCACAGCCCCTCCGAAGAAGAGCTGCCCTCTCCTTTCAGGAGCCTGCCTGCAGTATGGGAGGTGGTGCTTGCACCCCCTGCTGCAACCTGCTGCTGCTTCTTAGAGGTCTTGAGGGTTTCCGGAGAGAGACCTTGATGCTGCACTGCCACCTGAAGTAGCTGCCTATTGAGTGTTTCTGTGAGAAGGTACAGTGGCAGAAAAAGCATCTACTTCCTTTGCACCCCTGGCATATCTACAACCACGGGGGATTTTTTTTTTATGGTAAACCTACTTCCTTCTGTATTTTAAATTTTTTATTTTACACAAAAGAAAATGCTAGAATGGAAAAAAAATCTCTTAGCTACCACTGAAAATCAAATTAGTGTTCTATTTGCTTGGAAACAGTTGTACCAGCACTAGTTATGTCCTTTCTCACGACGCTGGTATTTCAAACGAGTATCTACTCACCAGTAACCACAAGTGCTATGAGGGATAATTCTAAAAGTCCTTTCCTGCCTTTAAAAGATATTCATTGGAACAATCAGCATATGGGCCCTTGTAAGTCTGTAGGATTGCTGCAGCAATTTGCATATTGAAAAAAAGCTGATAATATGTACTGTAGTATGAAGATACGAAAGACTTGGATTAATCATTTTAAAAGGTTTTGCATTGTTTGAACGCTGCAAGCTTCTCTAAGTATTCCTGAAATTAGGGCACTCTGCTATGTAGGATAAGGTGGCAACATCATTATATCTCAGGTTCTGGGCTGAACTAAAGCACATATCCTAAAACAGGTCACCTCCAGCAGTGAATATAAACTAACTCTTAAATTGTTCATTATAGGCTGGCAGTCTGATTTGCGTTTATCATTTACTTGTTAATCCATGTCCTTAAATTAAAGCTGTGTATGGCTTTGAGTAAAATGCTTTGCAGCTAATGAGGGGGATTGATTTCTACAAGTCCTCATCTAAATCACGAGTTCAGCTGCAAACTGCCCCATTCTTAAGCTTAGTTTGCATCTCAGCTGCTTGTTTATAAACTGCCCATTTTTCTTTCATGTGTTGTGAGAACGAAACCTTAAGGGATTAGAAATTATACAGGTACTTTGATGAAAAAAACCTATGTAAGTATATAGCTAGATTAATATATGGAGGAAAATGACATCTGCTCTGACAGTGATAGGAGTTGAGAACCAAAATCTGACAAGGTCTTTGTGCTTATAAAAGTATTTCTAGCATTACCTTAATGCAAGCCTACAGGAAACATCTGCTTCCAGTTTTATTCAGTCTGCATAATTATCTTTTCTGAAGCAGCAATGTGGTAGTTATTTTATTTACATATACGTTATCCAGACTTTGTGTCTGGAAGTCTTGTAGGTACAGCATAAGAGTTTGTTCATTATTATCTCAGCTGGTATGCAGTCTGCTCTACAATATGATGTGTGAGTTAGTTGGGTTTTAGTGTTGTGTTTTCTGGTTCACACACATACCCCCCCTCCATGGAAATTGGTGTCATTTGTGGAAAACTCAGCCATGTCATTTTACAGTGCTGTCCATAATTTGATGTATAATAATAATTTCTTGTAAAGAATTATTGCTAATGCTGCCAAATTAGCAGAATGCCATATTGTAACTATAAATTCCGGCTGGCAGGGAATATTGATCCAAGGTTTCTGCTAATTTCACTTGTGCTTACTTTGGAAAGGAAAAGCCTGGGGACTTACCTAGAATTGCCTGTTGCTTCATATTTGATCAGTGAAATGCTTTTCCTCACAAAAAATAGGGGGTTTAAGGTTTTGTAATGGATCATGGGGAGCACTGGATCAGAGACCAAAATCTATCTGTTGAGAGCAATGTACTGTAGAAGAGATACTTCACAGGTCACACCTGTCAGAACCTGTGCCAAGCCATGGCTCAGATGACTGGCTCAAGGGAACATGCATCTTTGTTGTCCTCAGTGTAAGAGTGACACTCAAATTACACTCCCACACAGAAACCTGAGTTAGAAATCCTTCCCTGCTCCTCTGCCCGGCCAACAGGTGCTGTGGCAGTAGGACCCCTCTCACCACACCTGGACTTCAGATGCTGTGAGGTCCCGTCAGTGAGGAAGTTTAACAAGATGCTTAAAGCACTGCATCAAGAAATGCTGTAGAGTTGTGATCTGCTCATGAATGGACTGGATAAATCCCAGTTATCTGTTGTAGTTCATTTTCTGAACTCTATTAATCATAAACTTAATTTTGGCTTACAATTTAATGATCTGATTTGCTCCAGATTATTAGGGTTTGAAGATCAGGCCAGACGTCATTTTAAAGTAGTTTCTCTTGATTTGCAATTGGATTTCTAAATTGACCTGCAACCTTGCTGACATATAATGTTAACGAACCACACATGGTTTGCATATAGAAAAATGCAAACACAGAGGTTTTTGCAGTTTTCCTAGAATCAGTATTTTATCTTTAACTCTTTGACATTTAACTTTGACAAATCTTGCATGCACATACCTTGGCGGAAAATTGATTCTCCTATTTTATAAATATCTCTAGTCATGCAACATCTCTTATTTGAGAAACTGATGAAATATCAGAGGAAAAAGTAAGGAACTGAACTAAAGCAGTACTGAGAAATGTCTTACCTGTATTTTCTTAGTCCTGTACCAGCTGTTTGAGGCAAATGGTATTGGGTCTCTGTCATTTGATGTCATTATAGCAAAGAAAGGTATTTTAGTGAAGAAACACAATGGAAGACTAAAAACCTTTAAGCACTCTGTCTAGTTTATAGAAATGCATTTAACAAGTAGTTGCTTAAAAAAAGATATCCATGAAGCACACTGATTTTTATCACAGGATGAATTAAAAAAAATAAAAATCAAATAATCAGTCAATGAGCTATAGAAGGAACAGAGGTTATTGATGAGCACTTATGGAATTTAAACTTATTATGTATAATCACAACGTGTATGCAAGTTCTCCAAGGATATATAAGGAATTATTGGCAAATCTAATAATTGTTTCCTGTAGTTATTAAACTCTATTTTTGTACTTTTAAAAATTACTTAAAGTTGCAGTAGATGTATTTAAAAAACCCCACCCTCTGCCAGCTGCACAAAGAGGTCAGAAATAGTATGTAATTATTGCTGAGCTAATTGCTGGGTGCTAACATACATACAGACATACAGTATTCAACTCAGACACTATCACAATAGTGGACAATTAGGGCAAAGTCAGTGACAGATAAAATGCAAATAGAATTTTTAAGCCTAGTTATCTACTGGCTTTTTAATTTTTTTTTTATGATCTTAGAATAATTGTCACTTCTATCTTTAGCTTTACAGATGTAATCTAAAAGAGTAGCAAAGTCTGAATAACAGTTGTAAATTCATTTTGAAATACTATGCTTAAACTCAAAACTACTTCTTGTAAGTCGAGATTGTATTTGCTTTCCAGTATTTCTGAATGGATAAAATGAAAACTAGATCCACAACAAATACATTACATAAATAAAATAACCTATACCGTAGTTGCAATGTTTCTTAATGTCAACCTGGTTTGGCTTCCATTGAATTTATTAGAAAATAACTTTCATTTTCTTCATAAGAGTTTTTAGGCACAGATAAATGTGTTTTGTTTTTTTTTTTTTTAAATGTATGGAATTTTTTTGCGTCTTTTTTGTGAAACAGAGGTGAGGATTGAAAAGCAGAAATTTGATTTGGAGAATGTGTTCTGCTGTTTAATTCCTGACTTCAAACTATCTTCCTGGAATACCAATTTTGGTAAAATGTGGAATACTTTACTAAAAAATGAAAAAGTAATTTCAGAATTATTTTTTGTGCTCAAATATATTAAGCTGTAGAAGGGCACCGAGGAAGGTAGCATAATTAGAAGAAATCTGTGGTAACAATCTGTGCACTACATTAAGCTTAAGGATACAATGTCCCTTCTCAGACTTAAAAATGCACTGTACCAACATAGCAATGGTATGAAACACCAATAGATTGACTGTATTTTCTATTTATGAACATTGTTAAATCTCATGAAGATGGAAAAATAATTCTCTCTGTATTTAGATATGGGTTTCTGATGGTCATGTGTTTCAAAGGAGCAAGAAACATGGTCACAGCTTCAGGGTTTTGATGCAGGAGGGACATGGGCCAGTTATACTTAAGTTTAAAAGACATAATTGCTCTACAGATGTATTCCATTTGGGGATTAATTACACATCTTGGTATTTCCTTTGAGCTTTAAAAGTCAAAGATCTCATAGGCAGCTAAAATCACTCCAGAATTATTTCAATGGTGTATAAATTAAGGAGTAAGAAATAATTTTAAATTTCATTTGTAGAGAAGAAGCAGAAAAGTCAGAAAAATAAAAGTTGAGGCTATATTTAAATGGTGAAGATAGTTAAGGACAGACTTTACTTCCTTAGGGCACATCTCTACATGCATTTAAGCACAAGAATCTTACAGAGATCTATTTGAGGATCCCTTTGATGGCACATGAAGACCCCAAACCCTTCCCAACACTTGATTCCCCCTTGCTTTACAAATTGAAGGCAATTCCTCTTAGAAGCCTTCTACAAACTTCTGGTAGTTTTTTTCAAAGTTTGATTTATTTTTCACTCAATACAGTGGATGTGATTTATTGCCTGTTTCACAGAGGGAATGAGACTTAAATTGCTAAAGGCAGATGTGGACAAAGCTGGGAGTAAGCGTATGTCGATTGATTTTGGGGATATATGGAAGTTTTATGGAGGCCGTGTCTGATAAGGCTAACTCTACTTGGACAAGAAAAACCTCTTCTTTTCAATAGGAGCTCAGATGGACGGACTCTGAATTGTTCAATTAGTAGTGAAAACGACACTGAGTTTTAAACTGAAGGTTGTAAGATTGATCTAAATTTCATGGAAGCCAGAGAGCATATGCCATTTGCTTTTACAGATTTCATGTGGTTTTTGAGGCTGTCAGCCAGGACAATGATTTGGGGCTGCTGGCAGAACAGGGAGAGAAGTTGGCAGAATAGAATAAGTAGGTGAAAATTGCCCAGCCTCCGAGAGGAAGAGGAGGGCCTGCCTCTGCCTGAATCTGAGATCAGAGCGATTGTCTCTGTCACTGTTCCCATTAAATGATCTCACTGGCATGACCTGGTGATTTTGCCCAACCAGAAACTTCAGAAGAATCGCAGCTCAGCATTTCTGACTTTTTGCCACAGTTCACAGTACACTAGATAAAGGAGAGGTGTGCTGGCATGGGGTCCACTGCTGAATTTCAGAATCCTTTGCATCCTGCTTCACAAAGGAGAGCTTGTTCAGATGCCAGGATTCAACTTGCAGCATAAAATCCCTCCAGTTCTTCTTAATGTGTGTGTGTGACGAAAGGTCCACTCATGTCTGTGTTCATGTGTTTGTGTGGGCTTTGGCTGATGGCTGTCAGGACTGGTGTGCACCACAGAAGGCACAGGCTTTGGGTTTCAGCCTTAGCGATGCACCTTGTAAAGGCCTCTCGTAGTCAGGAGTAGGTCTGTAGTAAAAGTTCACTTCTCAGGTTCAAGAATAATAATTCTAGTCATTTGCACTGTACGTGGCAGGGCACTGCATCCCTCACCTTAGGGCAGTTTGTTCCTGTTTAGGGGTATATCTAGTGAGGTTTTTGCAGCCAAAGCAAGCAGTTCTGTGTGGGGCATAATTTTCCATGCTGAGGGAAAGAGCAGAGTTATTAGCTGTTAGACATATAGGCAATGACCTTATTAAAATCAGTGTACCAGGAAAAGGTACTGAAGTGCACTGCCTCATTCACATAATTTAGGTGCCTTAACAAAACATGTAGATGTATGCAAATTCCCAGTTGTTCCAACCAACCTCTGAGCAAGGCGTGTTCAGCAGAGCTTTGACATGCACTCTTGTGTATGTGTGCGAATGCACACACACTTGTTTGAACACCTGGGCCTTGGAGACAAACTTCCTTGGGTGGTGGTCTGCTGCTGTGCTAGCTTGTCTTGGGAAGCTGCTCTGCCTTACAGTGCCATGATAAATTACAGCCCTCGCTGATTATCCGCTGTCATCTGGCCCCTGGTCACTGAAGTGAAACCAATGAAAGATCACATTTCTTCCTACTGTGTTGCTATAACACATCCTTACAATGCTGTAGGCAAAAACCTTATTATAAATTGTTTTATTCAGTCATGCTTATAATGCCACCTCTACTGAGCCTGCAGCACAGGACATCCAGGTAGAGAGGAATAACCCAACTCTAATTTTGCTCCATGTATTTGACCCTCTAACAGCAAAAAAAGTTTTTTACCTCCTTGTTTGATTTCTTTTTTTGTTTAATCATGAACCAGTTTTGTATGACTCGTCTGAAAGCCACTTGCTGTCAAAGGTTTGTGTAGTGGTTTAGTAATGTTAATTGTTCAAAGGGAAAATCGTTCTTGTGTGCTGAATAAGTGGAAGACAGTAAACTATAATGACAAAAGCCCTCATAGGAAGAGATTATGTTTTTATTACAAAAATGGTGCTTGAAGTGTGGCCTCAGACCAAAGTGGGATTCTCTGACAATGGTGTGGCAGGGTGGGGTTGGGGATAAGCTTATCTTGGAAGGACTTACATGTAAATTTTTCTTAATTCATGAATAATAAGTTGTGTTTTCTAACATCAGGCAGAATAGACTGAGGCGAGGATTATGGTCTTGCCAAGATCTTTTGCATTGTGAATCAGCACTGGTAATAAATCTTTCTGTAGGTCAGATTTTACTCTCTCCTATGTCTATGCAACTCCATTGTGTGTATCCTCTGGCCTTGGTTATAGGCCAGTGGGGTTGGCGCTGGCATTGGAATGTCACTATCAAGCAGTGCCTGATGTATGAGCAGCACTCAAAAGCAGCCTGGTTTGTTTTGCTAGTGTGGGCTCTGCAATGCTTTTAGAAGTGGGGGGAAAAAAAAAATAGAGTGAAGGAGTTCAGAATCTTCAGTGACGGCTGTGACAGGTGAGGTGTCTTGTGGTAGCTCTGTCAACGTTGCATTTATGAGCATCTGATCCACTTCTGCTGCCTAGTACAGAATGTCCCTGCCTGATGGGCTGTCTCCCAACAAAAGCAAGATGGAGCCAAAAGGTGTAGGTACCATGGATTGTCAGGCAGTTTGGATTTGTTTCCTACTGTAACACGGCTGGGCAGATATAATCTGTGATTACTAAAGTGTAAATATTTTACAACACCAGAACACTGTAAAATATAATTTTTTGCCTTATTTTAGAGAATAGATGTAGACACAAATATTGTGAAATATATCTGCAATAAAAATGGAAAATGAATGCAGAACTTGAACATATCCTCAATCAGCAATTGGTTTTGTACTGCCCTAAATAAGAATAGTTTGAATAAATTGCAGTTAAATCCAAATGCATTTTAAATGCAACAGCAGGTACTTGCTTAGCAGGAGTCTATATAGTCAGACAAATGCTGATTATACAATACTTGCTGTTGCTTAAAGGCAATCGTAGATTCTTAGAGTAATTCTCTGTTTTCTTCTTTATATTCAGAAAATATAACAAAGGATGGTGGCAGGCGTGTTGCTATTTTCTACCATCTAAAAATTCCTTAACTTGAATGTGGTGATGAAACAACCAAACAGAAACGGTCAATCCCAACTTCTTTCTTTAGCAAGTGGATTGCAAATTGGGGATCTTCAGAAAAGTTACTCCAGGGTTTAAAACTGCAGGTGCATGAGCAGTGTAGCACTTGGGCATGGCTTTCATACTGAAAGCATTTCACCCTTGTCTGATAATTGTTGGTATCTTTAATTTGTGCCTGGAATCCCAGCTGACAAATGAGATTCTTCACTTGAGCACTTCAGAAGTCTAAGACAGAACTGTGGAGTCACTGGTACATCTTTTGTCTTGAACATGTCCTCAGGGCACCTTCAGTACCTCATAAAACGGAAAGCAAGCTGATATCTTTAATAAGCGCGATTTGTCAGAGTTTCATTGTTTCAAAACACCTGGAACGTTGCATTTTCAGCAACACTGGAGGTGTCCTGGACATAAATCCAACTGGATCAATACATGTTCAGGACAAGCAGATGTATCTCTTGTCACCAGCAGTATTTCCTGAATGATCTCTACTACATCTTGGTCCTCCCTTCTTTCTGATCTGAAATTTCAGATCCCACTAATTCCATTTTCCAATAGAACTTGCCTTCTGCCCACATCTTTATCTGGACATACTGAATAGTCTATGATTTGACTTGTCTTTTTCCATGTTGAATTTCTGTAGATAACATCTGGGGATATTTGATAGACTGATGTTTGATTCTTCCTAAGGGAGCTACTGGGTATTGCAGTGCCAAAGCATGTTAAAAATTAATTGTAAGTGGGATAAGAGGACCAGATCAGTATTTTTACTCCAAAGTTGTGCATAGAGAACTTTAAAATGCTTAGATCTAAAATAATTCCAAAGAATTCAATAAACTGGAAAACAAACAAAATGCTTTGAGGCTCTCTGATTTAGAGACCTATCTTAAAAATGAAATGTGAGCTGGACACATTTTTTTCCTGTGAATGAAAATTTGTTTATTGATAAAGCAAAGCTTTTGAGTGCCATGGAAGGTTGGTTAAGACTTCCATATATACGAACTGGTACTTTCAACTTTGCTATCTCCTCTTTATAGATGTTG
>VXAU01000750.1:194630-250999 GCA_013399695.1 Formicarius rufipectus
CAAACAAAAAACCCACAAAAACAAAAGGTATGATAATTCAAAGCATTTTATTAAGTATTTTCAAAATGTAACTATTGATCCACTTGGAGTTTGTGAAAATAGATCCTGACATCTTCTCTAGCTACAAGTTGCTTTGCCCTCCATTATCCCATTTTCCCCCTCTCCCCTTCTGCTGGCTAGGTAGCCTGTGCCAATTTTTTATTCAAAAAAATTTCATGGTTTTGTTTTGGATAAATGTTCTCTTTCTCAGTAGGGAATAGAACAAAATAAGTAAGATAACATATATTAGGATTTTTTGACACTAGAGGTAAATAAGACCAGAATGGTGTACTTTTTCCATTTCCCCCTTGTCAAAAACAGAAATGTATTTTCAGTGTTCAGTGCAAAACTCAGTAAAGTGTCTCATTAGTGGTTTTACCTCCTGTAGTGATTTATGACTTCCTATAGTATTTTTCTTACCAAAGCAACCTATTGGGAAACAAGACATATATGTTGTTTAACAAATGGTATTATTGCTAAGTAAATAATATTTATTACATACTTCTGCTTATAATTATATTTTTTGATATTACAGTATGTATAGTTTATGCATATAATATATACATTAAGTGTAGCTTGTTACCTATAGACAGCAATAAAGTTATAAGATAGAGTTTGCTGTTACTTTGAAATATAATTGCTATAGTATTTCTCAGTGATGAAACACACTAGTATTTGAGTTTAATACAGTGGATAAAGTTTTCCAAGTTAGTCATTTTATAAAATACTGGACAAACTACAGGTTGTAGTGTGTCTTACCAAATATTTAAGCAAGTTGTTGTTGCCTTACAAATGCCATCAAGCAAATTTATACTTTTGGAATTGAAACAATGAACTATTAAAGACTGGAATAATTGCTAAATGCGAAGTGAATTATTATCACTCTTAATATACTTAAATATAAACCTTAGATAAATCCTGATTGGCAAGTACAAAAAATGAAATAGCTTTCATGCACTTCTTTATTCTGCATCATATAATTTGAAGAGTATCAGAAACACTTTAGGACTCTAAGCATAAAGAAGAAAAAAAATTCTTGGTGTAGCCATGTGAATCTTGGACTTATTGTTTTTATTGATGTTTCTTTTACTGCACTAAAATTTGTGTATTGCTATACATCAAGCTTTCAATGTTGCCTTACACAAGAAACAGAGCCAGCAGTTGTAGTTATGAAGGAGAGAGAGACCCTTTGGTGGGTCTTTATTACCAGCAACAGCCAAATGGTAGGTAGGGACTGGTATGAAGTGATTGCCAGAACTTCATCTTATTTGGTTTTATTTGTGAAGGGGGAATATAAATGGGTTTTCAGAAGGCCTGCAATGGAAATGCAGATCATGCCCTTGGGCAAGCACTGGTCTCTTAATCCTCAGAAATCATGTGAAGTAGAAGGAATTTCAAATATATTTTTGATTTACAGCTCTGTATTTTTTTAGTATTGTATTATGTTACAATTACCCAAAAAGGTTGCGTCTATTGGTGTCTGTGGCTAACAGAAATCCCCGGTAGGTTTCCACAGCCCTAAGCTTAAAGTATTTAAAATCAAAACAATTTTCATGCCTAAAAAGAACTGAATTAATTATGGCTTATGGCAATTTGGGCCTCCGTGTATGTTGAAGGAGACAGGAAAAATACTCTTCATGCCTACAATGAAGGGATGTGATATTTTCATCTTGTAGTGTTTAGTGTTGATTATATTCCTTTTGCAAAGTCCACTTAGTCATGGGCATCTACATGCTGCCAAATGCTGGTTGTATGGGATCTTTGGGAGAATCAAAAAGGAGAGAGTAGGAGAAAATAATATATTTGTAACTTCTTAGGGGAGGGAGTGGGCATTTAATCTTGTTTCCAGTCCTTCTCTTCCTAGTTATGACACTCTAAACAGCCATTTCCATTTTGTTTTCTGCAATCTCTTCAATTTTTTATTTTGACAGTCCAGTGTTCTGAAATATGAAAAATAAAGGCTGTGATTCTTCCTGAGCTTCTCCAAATGTTAAGTCAATGCTAAAGTTATGAAGTGCCAGGAAATACAATGAAAAAATGCCTGTGCTGCTGAATGCTGGGTGTGGTCAAAGTGTTGCTGAAGCATTCTGAGGAAGGCTGTAACCTTCCTCATAGTGAAACAGAATCTGGATGGCAAGTTGTTGAGGTTTGACCTTGGCTGAATGCCAAGTGTCCACCTAAACTGTTTTAGCCTCCCTTTCCCAGAGGGAAGAAAAAAAGTAAACCCTAGAGTTACTGAAAAAGCAATTATAGTCCACAGAAAGGAGGAAAAAAACCCAAAACAAAACAAAGGAAAATAAACTAAAAGCAATGCACACAGAGTAAAAAACTAACAGTAAATTCTACTTGCCATGAGTAGTGAAGGGTTTACTCCTCAAGGAAAGAAGCAGCTCCAATACAACTGCCATCTCAGCCAGAAGAGAGCCTGATGTTTTCCTTCTTGCCCTCTTTGTAGCTGAGCTGATATCACCATCATCATGGCTAGACTTCGCGAACGAAGATTTGGGAGGGTTTTATCCACGCTTGCTGCAAGCGCTGATGGCTGATAAGGCCAATGCGAGATAGGCAAGTCTGGTGGCAAAAGGCACAGCAGAAAGTCTCCATAGGTGGCACTGTTAAGGCATGATTCCTTCTGCGTTGCCTTTTCTCCTCCAGGCTGATTCTGTGTGTGGTTTCAAAGGAGACAGCAGCGTTATAGATTGTGTGTCTCCACGTCTCCCGATTGGAGGCCAGGGTGGACCACTGATGGTGGTCAATGTGGCCAAGGCTGAGGTGTTGTTTCAGGCAGTCCTTGTATCTCCTCTTCGGGGCTCCTCTCTTGCGGCAGCCACTGGCAAGTTCACCATAGAGCACAGTCTTAGGGAGGGGTCATCCTCTATCCTGGACATGTGCCCTGCCCAGCGCAGCTGCGTTCTCAGCAACACGGCCTCGATACTGGTGACCTCTGCTTGTTCCAGAACGGCCACATAAGTCATGTAATCGGACCAGGGGATGTTTAGGATTGTACGGAGGCAGCGCTGGTGGAAGCGTTCGAGGAGTCGCAGGTGGTGGCGGTAGATGACCCAAGATTCAGATCCATGGAGAAGAGTGGGCAGTACAGTGGCTCTGTAGACACCGATCTTTGTACTTTTCTTCAGGTGTTTATTGCGCCAGACTGAGCTGATGTATCATGGTATGGAATATCACCTTGGTCAATATAAATCAGGTGGCCTAGCCTAGGTTCCATCCCAGAAAGAGGAAATGTTTAGCTAAACAAACCCCCCACACGAATAGAAAGGGCCAGACACCATGTCAGCAGGCAAACTATTGAGGCTTCTGTCTGTCCTTCCTATAGTTTGAAAGCAGCAGATCTCTCCAAGATATCAACCTTAAAAGACCATGTTGCTCAGGGACTCTGATACTTAGTTTTCCATGAAGTTGTTGCTGTTTATTTAAGCTTGAGGATTTTAACTAAGTATTTGCACCAGTAGTCGTTTGTGCCAGATAGTGATTAGTAAAAAAAGAGGGAAAATACGGAAAAGTGACCAAATAGCTGGTTACACTAACTTCAGAGTAAACTAACTTGGGCATATTTTTTACTGGGTATCTCACTGGTAGTTTCCTTTTTAGGTTGCTGAAGTATGCTGTCCCTAAGTAAACATCCTAAAGTTCTGGTAATTAAAAAGAACCTCTGTACTCCTTAATGTTGTAGGCATTTATAAACATAACTCCAGCTTAATTGTAGCTGCTGCCCTTTGGCTTCATGAGCAGAATGAGGGAGAGAATATGCAACTGGTAATTCATCTTGAATACTGCAGGCATTTCTTTGGACTTCACCTCATAAACACTAAATTAGAACTGGATATCCTTAAGATTGAGGCAGCAAGGACAATTGTGAGCATGGAACATCTTTAGTCTTAGAAAAGATTTGGTCTGGTAAGAAAAGTCCTATCCTAATTGTATGAAGGGTATGTTGGAAAACCTCAATATGAGGAAAGATGAACAGGATTTTTTAAAATTATTATTTTAATGAGAAAAACCCTACATCAATTATACTTTTCAAAGAAACAAGTGGAAGTTTGTTTTTCAGGCTGCAAGTAATTAAATATATGGAACTCATTGGCAGGACCTATGGACATTGAGAAAAGCAGAAATTAGTAAAAAAGGACCTAGACAAAGTCAGGAAGCATATGTCTGTAGCTCTCTAATCAAACTTAATAGCTCTGATATAGAATCTCTAGTTAAGGAGTTTGAAAGCCTTTCACAAGGAGTCGGTAAATGGAAAGCTCCACTAACACTTTTGTACCATTCTTGTAGTTTTTCCATAAGCATCCAAGACTGACCACTCCTGAAGGTGTGGTGCTAGACAAGATCAGTTTTAAACAGTCTCATGCTCATGACTGGTGGAAGAGACCCTGACAAGGACTGGTTTGCTTACTGTAGATCTCAGAGGAGTTTTTGTTGTAGTAGTAACAGATGAGATGGTAGACTTTAGATTGCTTAATTTTCTGTTTCTAAAACTGCACATGAAACAATACATGCACATGAAACAGCATGAAACAATTACAAAACTGTTCCTTTACATCTCTAAGATACAATGTTGACTTAAAAATCATGATACTTGAAAGAAAAATAAATGTTGGGTATCTTTTATTTGTCTTTCTGATGTTTCATCCTATGAAGTTTGTATAATCTTTCTTGAAACTAGATCTTTTCTCTGGAGGCATTTCAGCTCTGGAAAATTGAAAATTCTTATGAACCTAGAAATGAGAACATTAAAAAAAACCACTAAATTTCATAAGTGCCAACACTTTTTATATGCTTCCCTGAAGGTCTGCCTGCTCACTCCTAATAGAATCCTAAATGGATTTGATAACTTACCTTTCATAAAATAACCCAGAAAACCACAGCACAGTGGAAGTCTGGGTGCTTCAGGCATCAGACTGAACCAAGACACATCCATGACCAGGGTGGAAACTGTGGCATTTTCCCTTATGCTCCTGTATTGGCTGGTCCTTCCTTTGTCCTGCCATATCACTTGAGCTGCTACTCAAGCAGTACCTGATCCTGTTGAGGCTGCTGGAGGCACACATCAGAGCTGGCAGAAACTCACTGTACTTCCAAGTACTTTCATTAATGTTTAGAATACAAGGTGTCCAGGCTTGCTTGAAAACCCAGGAGGCATTTTTAAGGATGCCTGCCATCACTGGAAACAGGTCCCCCAGCAGCAGCTGACTTCCTCATGGATAGGAGTAGAAACAGGATGGTATGACGACCTTTCAGGGCATTATAGAATTTGAAAGCCAGACAGTGACTGAAGAAAGGATGTGGAAGGCAAAAGTGACATAAGGGTGAAGAGAGGGCCAAGACAATGTTCCTGTCAGAATTTCTGAAGCATGACTAATATTGTTAGGCATGTTTTGGACCATGGAGGTGTTTGCTTTCTGATTTAAAATTTTTAAGTTACTGAATTTGCATACTGAATTCCCGGTGGTACTTGGGAAGTGTGGGGCTGGTACTTGTTTAAGTTCATCTTATTATCTGGATGTAAAGGGTTTGAAATTTTGAAGTTGTTTTGATTCTTCAACATACCAGTCTGGTGCTAGTTTCAGAGTACTGCTACAGAGGCATTCAAAATGAACAACACAAGGGTCTGCCAATCTCATTTCGGTAACAGTTGGGAGAGAAATAGAAGAAATGGTGTTTTAATTATTAGCAATGAGAATGGTGATTAAGAATGGCTTGATGGAGAAATTTAACATAAGAAGCTGCAGCTTAGAGACCCTATGTGATAGATGCTGACCTAATTTTTGGCAACTAAGAGCCATAAACATCATCCTTGATGTATCAGACTCAGCATCTGGTAAGCTGTCTTATGACTTTTAAAAATTAATGCACAGAGGGATGAAGAACTACTGTACATCAGAATGTGTTTGTTTTCTGTCTAAATGCAAATGTTACATCCTCTAACAAGTCCATAAATATATTGTAGAACTTAAAATATTTTTCAGAGTTGATGTGGTGGTGGCAAAAATCCCAATATTTCCTGTTTGTGACATTAAGTGCTGTTTGTTTAAAAAACAAAATCTCTGAACATATATTAGATGTTCTTCGTTGTCTCCACCAGTCAAAATACCATTCTTTATTCAGGTGAATAAGCAAGGCTTTAGATTTATTAATACCATCTTTTTAATGTTGCGCTGAAAAGGGCATCGTGTCTGTGGCTGAAAATGTGATAACTTTGGGGAATTTGTGACCATTGTTGCTTTGTCACTCTAAAGACATTGATTTTTTTTTTTTCTGTTTGTATAAATCTACAGCACAAGGTTTGTGGCTCATTGATTTGAGTACTGCATGCTTATATGGAAGCAACTAAATGCCAGACTGTAGATGGATTCAAGCTTTTGGGCATACTTAAGTAAGCACTGGGCATCTCAAGACTAAGCAGTCTGAATGTCAGGAATCTTTCTTTGTGACAATCCAAAATTTTGCACAGAAATTCTGGTGTTCCAGCTTTGGCACTCCTAAGTACAGGCATCTGTAGATGGAGGTAGCTATATTATTTCTGTGGCATTAACACCTGTTAAATGAAAAATTGACTAAAATCTATTATTCACAAGTACATGTTTTCAAAATATCCTCTTTCTCTTTCCTTCTCCCTCTACCCCCTACTCCCACCCCCCTGGATTTAGGAGATCCTAAGGACAGACAGTGTGAAAATATAAAATGCTCTGTGCAGAAAAACATATATGCTACTGCTAAGGATTTGTTCTTCCTGTTTGCTACTTAAAAAAAAAAAAAAAAAGGCAAGCATGCAGGATTTTTGCCATGCAGTAATTCAGAAATACTGCAAGTCATTACTGTATCAGAGCTTGCATTTTAGTTGAAAATATGAAATAAAGCCTTAAGAAAATGCAGTCAAAAGTCCTGAGCAGTGGCACAGCGTAAAGCAGGAAATCTCCTGCACACAATAGAGATTAAATGCTCCCTGTGCATACTGTATTCTGTTCAGCCCTCTGCTCGGAGCTGGGACCGTGGCAGTCGTTATCTCTAGCAGGTTCCTCGGTGATTTTCAAGCCCTGCACTACCTACCCAAGTGGCAGTGACACCAGCTTTCACTGAAGCCTTATTACTCTTAAAAGAGCAATTTGGTTGGTTGCACAGCTATTAGGATCAGACAGTCAGGCTTAAAGCTGTCAGTACAACTGCTTCTCATCTTTTTTCACAATCCTGACATCTTTTCTCTTTTCTGCTGGACACAAGCATTACTGTTTTTATCATTTTCAATCAAGCTCACGCTGCAAGCTGAGGAATATATTCCCACAGAAACCAAAGTGAGGAGCAGAAATTATTTTATAGCTCCTGTAGTAGCAGCGGTGCTGGCTGCATGTTGTGTGGGAGAAACCGGATCAGTGAGAAATGTGGCTTTCCTCAGGGCTACATCGGTGAGATATTACTTCAACGTCTGAGGAGAGCAAAGCTACTTCTTGCTCTAATTTTTCCATGATTAATCACTCCTTCTTGAGCAAACAGAAAGTGGGAGAGATGTAAGATATTTTTTTTTTCTTTCCTTTTTTTTTTTTAAATATTTTTTTAATATAACTTGTGGAAATGTTGTTATCAGTGAAACGGGGGAAAATCACTATGCTTGAACTTCTTTTCCTTTGGATGCTGTTCTTCTCTGGACCAACCCTGAGCAAGCTTAGCAGGACCAAAGGCAAACACTGGAAGGGGGGTAAGTGGAAAGGAAAAGTTTTGTAATGGATGCTTGGGTAAGATACTAAAAAGCTGTCCTAAAGGTAATCCAAGGAGAATACCTATGCTGTTTTGAGTGACTCAGGTTTCAGGTTGCTGTGTGGGCTTGCTATAGGATGCTAAAAAGAGCATGGAGTTTAATTTGTTTTCTTGTTAGTTTGCTTGACTGACTTTGTAAGGCACATATTCCTTGCAGGAATTTTACTTTGCATTGCATCATTAGCAGAGTAACCTTTAAGGCCTTTGTACAAATAAATGCATGCCATTTAGAAAATGATTTTTTTTTCAGATTGTGAGAATTCAGATCGTTCTTTTCATTGTGGCGCCTCTGGGATGCTTGTGGCTGTACTGGAAGTGATGTTACCCCAGTCATGGGGGGTTGCAGTGTTGGAGAAGAGAGAGAAGGCAAGCAGCCTATTCTGAGTGCAGAACTGTTAGTTGATGTGGCAAAAATGACTAGACAGACATTTTTTTTAGAGTACATGAATGTTGTGAAATGCACTGCCAGCAGCACTAATTGGCTGACTGGCTGTGTCAGTGTTGATGTGTTAATAAAGATAAATTGCATTAACTTTATCGAAAAAAATGCTGTGTTGAGAAAACACTTATGATTTTTGAAGGCAGCAATCCATTTTCCTCTTCTGTTAGAAACTGGTGAGAAGATTTACCCTGTGTGTGCTGTGAACAGTTCACTAAATGTGCCTTTTCATAAAGTTCACTTTGTTTTGCTTCCTTGCATGACATTTGTTTATGGAAAACATGGGTTATTGAGGTCGCATAATCAAATATAGCTCAGTGAGCATAAATGGTATCTCATAAATACTGGGACTGAGGGACTGTGGACTTGATATTTTCTCCCTGGTTGTTTGTTGATGTTGCTCAGTGGAGGCACCCCCAGGATTTTTTTTTTTCCCCCCTCCCTTCTCTTTTCCCCCTTACAAGTGTTGCCACAGCATGGTGTGTTTATCACAGCTTTAATAGCACTTCCAGTTTCTCTCTGCTGTCAGTATTGTGATCTGAGGTTAAAGAGTAGCATCAACATTAAAAAGAAGTTTTAATAATTTATCACAACATCTCAGCAGGAGGCTCCTCCCTCCCTCTGTATTTCCTTTTGTTGCATTTAATCTTCTAGCTACTGTACCTTCAAGGGAAAAAGTTGCAGCACACACTTAACCTGGACTATTAATGCAGCACAGTATATCTGAAAATTATTTCCTGATCCTGTAAATCACATTATCACATGTATCTCACAGTGCTGCTGCTGGGTATCCTCATTGCAAATTACAAGCTGTTATTTACTCTGGGCAGTGTGACCTCTTCTCAGAGGTATGTGAGTTAAGAATATATGTCACTGTCAAGTTCCTAGGATTTAAAAAAGTGCTGTTAATTTTTTTCCCCTTTCTCCCTTTTTCAATTAAATCTGGTAAATGAGGGCTGTATTGCTCTGGTCTTTTACCTACTCTCTAACAGAGGCAAAGAGCTCTAGTGAGGAATTTTTGTCATGGATAGAAAATAATCCATGAATCTGACTTCAGAAAATAATATCTTAATGCAAGAGTTCACTTTTCTTAGAAGTGGCTTTTTTTTTTTTTTCCCCCAGCTGAAACAAAATGTAAGTAAGATACCTGTTTCAAGGAGGCTGAGAAGCAATTTATCTTGTTTACTGGAACCTCTGAATCAGCAAAAAACTAGACATACCTGCTGTACAGTAGTTTTCTTCTTGTGTAGATATTACAGTGAGTGTTGTGCGACTTGAGGATTCTTGCTTCCTGGTGGAAGTTTCAAGTTCAGGGTCTATCAGAAAACAGGTGTTACAATGTCTGAGCATTTCTGACCTTCAAGACATAATGTATGCACCTCCCCTTACCATTAACCATTAAGGATCACCTTTTGCTTATGTGTCAGTGATGTGAGGTTTTTTTATGTTGGCATATATGTGGAATTCATGGTGTTGGTGGGATTTCAGCATGCAAACTTCTCCACTGGAGCTCCCTGGAAAGCCCATGGAAACAGATTTTGGTTTTTTTAAAGTATTTTCACTTTTAAGAGATTCATGGAAACCAGAGACCTGCTGCACATACAGACTTCCAGCTGTACTGTTGAGATGGGGAAGGTGAAGCTGGATACATGCAGCTGGAAATGCATTGTATGACTCACAGTACCCCTGCTAACATCAGATTTTTATGGTGGACAGCAATAGGTTGTTTAGACCATCCTCTAAAGTTTTCCTGTACCATTTTTTCCAACAATGTTGCAAAGTATAGGCATCTTTCTTGCTCTGTTGGCCCTGATCATGATTAGTACAAGTGTAGGCTAATGAATCTGGAATTTTTTTGTGGTATAATTAATGAAAACCTCATTGCTGAAGTCACAAGCTATGAGAAGATATTTTATCTGGTCTTGCTGTGTAGTTCCTTTATGACCAACCCAGCTCTACTCACCTGTATTTTTCCCCTTGGAATTCACTCAAAAAGTAAACAATACTTGTCCATCCACATACAACTACAAGAAATGGACTTATGGGTAGAAACAATCTCCTGATTGTTGCAGCGTCTGGTGTCAGGAAGTAAAATGAGTTCTACATGTGGGCCTGGAGAAACATAAAAGTGCTATTTTCTTGTCTAGCTGTTTTCAAGTCTGCACTCCAGCAAACCTTTCAGAATAATTCACTGGAATGCAGTCTCTAAATGTGCTTTAACCTGGGATTTATAAACTAATAATCAAGATAAACTGGAGTCTGAAAGCAGAACCTGAAAGTACAAATCAACTGGATTTTATTTTTCCCTTTGAGTCCAAATAACACACCAGTTAAAGTTTAAAAGAAGGATTTATAATATGGAAAGTAAAAAAAATAAGAAAAGATTAAGTACCATTTTGAGTTTACTTTAAATCAGAAAGCAGATTTAAGGCATTGCTGATACCTATCCCTTTCTGAATTTGTTTCCACAATGTTTTCACTCTGTCATATATCATAGTGGGGAGGTGGGAAAGTAAGTTTTGAGTGTATTGAGCCATATGCACTTTGTATCTGTCCAGTGACATCTGGGAGAACTTGTAGACTAAGAATAAGCCATCCACTTTTTTCATGCTTGGCAAACCTCCCAATACTTTACTAATACCAGCAGCATAGTAGTAGTAAATCCTGACCAGGGAGGACTGGAGAAAACTGGGAATTCACAAACCTCCTGGCAATATCAAATGTCTCAAATGTTAGTGCTGTGTTGTGCTGGCTAAGCACCACAGGCCAGAATGAGTGGGAGAAGGTGGTTGTCCACACTGCTGCAGGGACCCCAGCCTGGCTGAGGGGCTGGCAAGGGCAGGCCAGCACCCATCCCATGCTGTGTGTGGTGGGTCTTGTCTTGGCTGGCAAACAGTAAAATGCACAGGGGAGAAGAAAATCACTCACTGTGCTTGACCTCTGGTAGACATCAGTGTATTTTAAACTTTGTGGAATATTGTGCAGCAGAAAAGTTTCAGAGAACGAGTGAGACCTTTAGGGACAACCACCACTCTTAGAGGACATAAACCCTCAACTCGCCTTGGCAACAACTTATGCTTTCCATCTGGGGCATAACTTTGCCCACTTGGGCTGTTGGGCACCTTTGAAGAGCCTCATTCTTTATGTGGTGGTCTCCACGTAATAGGACGTGGTCCATCTTCCAGACCAGCACCAACTCCGGAGATGCTTTCTCCTCAAAAGCTTGTTTGCTCCTTTCTATCTTGTGCTTTACCAAAAGAATTTTCATTTGCAAAACTTACAGGGTGATTTGATTTACTGGTGATCAAACTGGAGGAATAAAAATAAAATACAACCACAAGACATCCCTCCACAGAACTAGATGAGGGTGGTGCCTGTAGTTACTGTCTACCTATAAGTGAAGCAATAATCTCTTTAATGACTAAATCAAAGTTTATTATGCAAGTGATCCAGTCTTATATTTCAGTTCCAATTTCAACTCTATTGCAGTTTAATCATTTTTATGGCAAAAGGTACCAGTGTGAAAAATCTTAAGTGTCACTGGCTAAGTATTACTGGTAAGGGTGATACAAAGCTCTGTGTGTGACATTCAGTCTCCCTATAGATTGATCAGCACATGTATTATTTAGGATGTACATCATCCCATCAACACTAGTTTAAATGTTTTTAAAGCTATAACTCAAAGGTTAGAAAATTTCTACAAAGTTGCTTCCAAACAGAAAAGTAGACACCCCACAGATCTTCCAAATTTGGAGGTAAAGTATTAGATTATTAGAATAATGACTGGAGTGTTAGAGTTGCAGGGCAGCTGCTGCGTCCCTGGTAGATCTGTTCACACAAATATCTCAAGTACATGGGTGTTTGCACGGAGAACAACTCTATGGGGCACGCAGACTGAGTTTGGTGAAAATAGGGCCTTGAGACTTTCTGCATTTTGTGATAAAGAGTCTCTGCACAGTCACAAAGTCACACACTTCACAAGCACCATGAATTGTTATAGACGTTTCAATGTCTTCTTGGCAGCCTCTCAACAATACTATTCACTTCCCTCGTGGGGAAACTAAGAGAGCTTTTTATTTTTTCATCAGGAGGTCCTTGTTCTCATTTGCCTCACATCTGCAGGGTTGTGAAGATAAAGGGATGGAGGCTGAGACCTTTGAAGAGGGCGAAGTAGAGAAGGAAGCATTTTTGTGGACCCTGGTAGCCTCAGTTTCTGAGTGGGTTATTGTGAGGCATCAGGGGTCTGGTTGGAGGTGGTAAAGTGGAGCTTTTGATGTGGTGGTTGAGTTGTAGCACTTAGAAAGCACAGTCAGTTATGCTGATATTATTCACTGTGTACTTTGTGATTTTCAGGGTAACTGTTTTTTTGCCATTTATTTAATTTAAGCAATATCAAAAATAAACTGCATTAATTATTTTTAAATCATTATCCACTTGTATAACTAATAGTTCTTCTTAAATCATAAGACACAAAATGTGCTGCTACACACTTGTACACTGGAAAAGCTTAGGAAATGCTGACCAAAAGTTTCAAACTCAGGATCCTAAAATTATTTCCTGATATTTCATAAAAGCAACTTGATTTCAAGGAGTGAAAAAATTCATAATTTTTTAACTTCAGAGGAAGCTCAATATATTTCAGGATGTGGCTTATGCATAGCTAAGGATCTAAAAGTCTTAATTTTAGAAACTGAGTACTGTAAGTGCAGATCTGCAGTTTTAGTTTGACTGCAAGTACATAAAGCGTGTGACTACACACAGCATGAGATGTGATGTACTGAAGATGTTCTAATAGTTTTGCTTTGAACATACTTAGAAGGGAAAAGCATATTTGGATAGAGTGAGTGAAATTTACTGGGTTTTATTCACTCTTCTATTTTCTTTTAAAGTCTAGATTTAATTCCTGTCCCATGATAACAATCAAATCTTTACACCAACTTCTTCAGAGTCAAATCTGAATTTGAAAGGACTCTAGTGATGAGTGAAGCTTCCTGTGCTGGAATTTGTGCTTGTCTATTTGTCATCTCTTTGAAGCCATTTTAAATACTTCAGAGAAGTCTGGTGACCTGTATTCCATCTCATATAGGCAGACATGATGGAGATGGGAGCAGTGGAAAACCAGGCTTTTGAGTTTTCTTCTCAGCTAGAAGGGAGGGAAAGTGATGGGGTTATTCCCGTCAGAAGAGAGGAAATGTAACATCTACTTAAGAACAGACCAATGTTAGCACAAAACTAAACTGTAAGAAAAGAACACAGGCTGGAAGAGTGTTTCTAACTAATCATGGAGAAGGGACTCCCAGCCTTTGGCAGATGAAGTCAACCTGAGCCAAGTTTTCAGTCTCCTTCAGCTTCCAACAGGATCTCCCTTCACCTTCTCCACTGGTACCAGCTCTTGTGCACATCTGCTGGCACTCCTGCCCAGGGAGCTGATCCAGTTATCAAATAGCCATATAAAAGAGAGGATAGTATTCATCTGGCTGATGTGATCCCTTCATTTCTACACTCACAGTTCTTGGGGGAGCTTAGTACACAAGAGGGTTATTGCCACAAGGGAACAGAAGAGATTGTTATCATGGCTCGATTTAAGCTAGTCCACGTTGATACATAACTTCACCTTGCAGCTCCAGATTATCTAGAAGGGGGGGGGAAGGATGGATTTAATAAGGTAGTGCCTTCCTTTGAATCCTATGTCCACATCCTGTGCTTGGAGCCCTGCTTGAAATGTTTGCCATCATATTAAAAAGTATGTTGATCAAATACCTATAAACCATAAGGGATATTTAAATAACACTTCATCCCCCATGCATACACATTCCTCTCCTTTGGTTATTTGCATATTAGTATTTTTTCGGTGTAAAACAGATTTTCGAACCACTATAAAGCATCGGTGACATTAGAAAAGTAGCAAGCACAAGCAAACTCTCTTTATTTCTGCCCTCAAGTAAAATGAGCATGTGTAAATTGCCTTTAGGTGTTGAAAGAGCACAGATCAGATGTGCTCTTTCAAAATGATGAACAGGCTTAAACAGGTAGCAGAATGTCTGAGGGAAAAAAAGACTATTTTGGTTTCCCTTTCTACTAATTTTGAAGGACAATGTTGATCATCAGTTAAACACTATTGATTTTTTTTACTTCAAAGCATGATCTAAAGAGTACTCAGAGTACACTGCTTCTTTAAAGAGCCATTACTAAATAAATAACCTCACGGAAACGTCTTTGCTTCGTATATTCAGCATTTGGGGAGGGGGGGGGTGGGGGAAGACATGATGTTTTTACAGATTATTTCTTTTTGGTAAATGATGCTTAAATCACCAACAGTGGAAAGCCTTTGATGTTTCAGAGCTGCTATTCAATGTCAGCACCTCCAATAGAAACTACTTTTTCCGTAATTTATATCTGAATCCTAAAATCTTGTTCTTGGCTAAATTGTGTCTTGTTAGCTCTCATCCCAGCACTGATTTCATCCTACTAGATTTGAAACTTCCTCCTCTTATTTGTTTTAAATAAAACAAATTAATGGTTGCATATGTGTATTGTACAGAGAAGTGAAGTAATTCAGAAACACCAAGAAGTTATTTCTAAACTGGTGGTTTTCATGACTGTGTTTCCTTACATAAGGAAACTTGAAGTAATGGAAAAAAACCAAGAGAGGCAAAATCCAATTTTGTTTCCAGAGATGCTGGTCACTCAGCAAAAGCTGCCAGAGATAAGGACTCTCAGCCATCACAAAAATTAAAGTTTTGATGTGACTAAGTGCATAGCTCCTCTTTCCTCTGGGCTCCTATGCCCTCTGAATACCAACACCCTTTGCAGCCTCCCTATTCCCTTTCAGCCTTCTGCACAACCCTGTGGTTTCTGTGCTCTTGTCATTTGGGATGAGACTTCACCAATGAAATTCCTGCTGTTGTTCCAAGCACGGATGGGTCCACAGTCACACAAAGAAGCAGCAAACTTATTCTTTCACTGTCTTTCCCATGAGGGATGCTGGATAAGTGCTCATATTAACAACATACAGTGTTTTAGAGAACAATAAACTTTCTACCAACTGGACTTTGTGTGTTCCTTAAAACTGTATTTGGTGATTTGGGAAAGTTTAGAAAGAGGAAAAGCCATAGGTTTACCACACTGCCTGAGATTGCTGCCTCTGGTCTGACAATTTAATCTAGTCTATAGATTCATTGTATTGACAATGTAAAAACAGGAAAAAGGGATCTTTATCTCTGTTTTGCTCACTGCTTAGAACCTGATTGAGAGAAGAAATCAAAGTGTGTGTAATATTTGATATAGAAAAATTGAAGGAAATGTAAAAAAACCACCATAATTATTCAAAAAGTTAGGGAAAATGTTTTTGGGAGATTGAAGGAATTTAGTATGTTTGATTATGGAAAATTTGAGAGACAGCTTTCATGTAATTTAAGTATGTCGCTAAATTTCTTCTCCTGTGGATGTCAAGGTTTCTTAAAACTTAGAGAAAGATGCTGCAGGAATGGATGAGCAAAAGCCTGTGGCCGACATCCAAACAATATCAAGTTGTTGTGAATTTCAAAAAGGATTCTTCAGTTATATTTTTAAATCTTATTGAGATATTGGAAATTTGAATTCCATTGTCATACTTGGCGTAATTAGTGCTTACTTTGAGAAACCACAGGTAGTGTTCTGAATTTCTTTTATCTCCTGAGAAGATGCAGGGAGAGCCCATTCTCTCCTCCCTACGTTCAGCATTCCTTCTGGAAAACAGTTGGGATACCAAATTGACTTTAGCATTCTAGAGATAATACAGGCCTTGGGGAATGCCCCTGGTTGAGCATCTTCTGCAAATAGAGGATGGTGTCTTATTTCTTGTTTTTGCTTGGGAAGAACTGCTGTGTTGTGTTGTGCTGTTTATTGTACAAACCATCCTTGTACGTGTTATGGGCAGGAGTAATGCCACTGAAACTTCTAGAATGATGCCACTTTAAATGAGAGGAGAATCTACTTTAGAGCCTTAGCTGTGATATCAGTGATTTGATAATCAATCACAGCAGTTCATACTGGGTAATGCTTGCCTAATAATGGATCAAGGCAGCTGGGGAAAGACTGATCTGAAGATGAGAGCATGGGAGAATCCTGAGGGTGATGACACAGGGAAAATTGTGGCACTGATGCAGTTCTTATTACTGTAGAATATTTCCCACTAGTTGAGGTGATTTTATATTGCTGGTGATAGTGGGTAAAGCTTGAGAATTGGTCTACTATCCTTAATTGCTCTACATCGTATTGCAGCGTGTCTGACTGAGCTATTTATTGTTATCTCTGTTCAATTAGCCATGGACTTGGTATGGGTTTGTACACTAGGAGAGAAAATGTTTTAATGACTCACTGTCTGGCTGGTGTCAAGAATCACTTAATTTTCAATTTATGTGTAAAGTAACTTCAAAGATATCATAAAACTTAGATTAGTAATACATGTTTAATAACAAAAAGAACAGATGCATACTTAAAATAATTTAATGTTGCAGAGCTTGGTGAAGGGTAAAAAGTTCAATAAAAATCTGGACAACAGTCAGTTTTTACATTTTTAATTTTGATTTTTTTTTTCCACTGCTAGAAATTTTAGCTTCTGGTTTAAAAAATGACAGTCTTGAGATCTGAGTAATGTTCTAGCTGTTGGTAGTCACTGTGGGAAAGAATAACTTTGCTGAAATTTTAATTTTTATTTTTTTTTTAAAAAGAAGTCAACTTCTGCTTTTGACTGTTGAAGATCAACTGAAAGGAAATAGGAGGAGAAATAAAGAAGTCAGTGCCAGTTCATTAATTCATACTGTTGAACTGTGTGTTTTGAAGGAAAAAATATATTTTAAAGATGAAAGTTGTGGAAGCTGAAGATGGAGTTGTAGTAGAGTTATGAAGGCAACTTGTCTAAAGTTGGTGATGGACACTCCTGACACAGTGCGTGGAGACAGCGTATCAGGGCAAAGGCAGGTTTTGGTTCCGTGAGAAAAAAGCCTCTTGGATAATAATTGCCCAGAACTTAATTTCAGTCTCTGTTAGAGGAGGTACTGTTTCTTCCTCCTTTTTTTCTCTTTTCCCCTAATTAATTTGTTAATGCATTGGTTGTTTTATTGTGAGGAGAAGAAATTCTCTGCCTAACATGGTCTCGCTTTACTCATTCGAAAGCAGCACAGCATAAGATATATTTCAAAATATGAGATGAATGCAATTTCACTCCTTGAGCTGTCTTAAGAGCTTGTTCTGCATTACTGCTCCTGGGCACCAGTGAGTGGCATTTTTCTATCTGCATCTTGGTTATGTTGACTCTCAGTTCCTTCTTTCATTGCAGTTTCTTCTGCTTGTCAATTGCCTTCTCATTTTTAAAAGATCATTTACATATGGTTATCTACAGAGGGTATTTACCAGAGAGCTATTAATTAGTTTCTATCAGTTTTATGGCTTTTTCACTGTATTTAAATAGAAAAACATTATTATTATTATTTCTATAGACAGCATTAGAGACAGTATTGCAGATCATGAGGAAAGTGTTAGATACACTTTTGTTTGTGACAATATGCTTTGTTTAATTTATATTCTTGGGAAAATACGGCTCAGCATGTTGACTAATTTCCTTTCTGGTGTCCTCCTATGGTAAATTATTGCTCTTTAATCTGATAGGAACACAATAATTGGTAAGAGTTTTTGCATCATTCAAATTACAAAGGATGCATTGTCCTTTATGTATTCTCTGGCATTTATAGCTACTTCATAAACTTGCTTAAAGCATAGTTTAAACAAAAGCTATTTTATAAAACAGCTTGCATGCGCTCTCAAAAAGTAAACCTCATGTAGGGGAAAGTGAGATGTGTTGAGAACATAGGATAATATAATGTATTATGCATGCAAATTTACTTGATCTATATTGGTCTTTTCAATTCCCTTTCCAAACAACAAACATGCTAATTTTGTTTTACAGATAATGTAGTTTGAGGCCCTAAATCAGTTTAGCAGTACAGAGTTTTGATTCATGGCAAGGGCAGTTGCTGCTCTAAATGTATCTGTTCATAATCTCTTCAGCAGAAACACAGCAGTGACTGATATGTTTAATGGCACTTACATTGCTTTGCGTATTGGGAAAGACCACGAGATGAGCTATGTGATTCATCGATCAGAAAAGTAATAGACAGTCACCACAGGCTGAAATTTTGCTGTGTGATCTGAAAGACAAAGAATTTCAAGAATTTTTTACTTGGCTCTCTGTGACCACCCTCTTCCACAGATATTGTGATTTGTTATTGTATTTATATTTTTTTTATATGAGCATGTGTATCATGTTGAGTTCCAATTTTGCATCATGGTACAAATAACAACTGGAAGCAGAAACCTTCCTATGAAGATTGCTGATTTATTCCTCTGTTCCTCTGCACATGTAAATTTGGCATAGACTGAAGACCAGCTTGAAGTTTGATCCTTTTTACTGCTTGGTCTGCAGGTTGAATTTGCACCAGACCACACAACTGTTAATAAGCCACTTGTCATCCTTCCATAAATTATCCTTTAGTTTTCAAAAACCCTGTAGACAGGGGCTTTTATAACAGTGTAAAATGTGCAGTAAGATCTGTCACTTAACTCACACAGAATGGCAAAGGATGTGCCATTTGCATTGATTGCTATAGATTTTTGTCTTGTCTAATGGGATTTATAATTTTTCTATGAACTTGTATTGAAAAAAAGAGAAAACAAATAATGGCCAGACACAGCTAAGATATTTGAAGTTCTGTAATAACTAAACTCCTTAAATTTCTCATGCATACCATGGCATCCCTGGTTTCTAAGGCATCCAATCCCATCTGTCTTTTTGCCAAGGCAGCCACACTACAACAGTCTGAAAACAGCCTCCTTTCACTTCGTATTAAAGCACACAGACCAGCACTCAGCCTTGTGCATTTTGAACTCACTGCAATAAAAGTTTTAAGAGATAAGAAGCTTTTTCTATTTCAGGGTTGCCATTAGCCTGAATAATATATAAACAATGGGAAAAGGGCTGAAGTCCTTTTGAGGATCACAGTGTAACTTCAATTAAATTATACATCATTATCACGGCTGCCAAACCTGGTGTGGGATTTTAGCCCACTATCTCACTAAATGTTCCATGTACCTACCTTGTCCAGTTCTTTCTTCTTCTTCCTCCCCCCAGCAATAAGACCACTTGAAAAACTTAGCTTAAGGAGTAAGTGGAGGATGAGGTTTGGTTAATCAAGAAAGGGCATTGAGATTTCAACAGTCAAGCACCAAGGGAGGAAGGAGGTCAACTCTCTAGCCTTAAAATCCACTAGGGAAAAATCAAACGCTATTAAGTCATGACATATCATGTTCCTTTTGAACCAGGGCTGTGTGTACTCTCTCTTTCTGCTGAGTAGTTTGCTGAGCAGCTCCGAGCTGATCATGAAACCCCCTGTGAAAGCAGAATTGCTTGGGCCACCCACTGGGGATGCACATAGCTGGCAATGCCCATAAAATGCAATCTGGACAGGCAGATTCTTTGTTTGCCCATCTATGGTTCTTTCAGGCTTTACAACCCAAAATGCTCAAGATGGCTTGTCATATTGCCGATGAGCGTTTTCTTGGATCTCAACAGGATATAGAATTATTCAGTCTTCATAATAGGTGTCAGGTAGTTACTACTTTGTGGTGGCTTTGGCATAAATCTGGGATATACAGAACTATTACCACATACTTAAGAAAATCATAATGGCTTGTCTTTTTTATTTATTCCTATAATACCCTCTAAAAGTGTTATGAATGCTTTGATTAATTAATTACGTTATTCACACCACCAATGGTTCTGCACTTCCCATTAATTTTATTGATTTGCTCTCTTCTTTATACTGGATTATAATAATAAATATTCTGTCTTGAGTAGCCACATATGAAAGACTGAAATCAAGGTGGCATTGCAGTTTTGTGTGTAGAATGCTTATTTAGGATTATACCCTACCATTGGGTTTTTCTTGGTTTTGTTGGTTTTTTTGTTCGTTTGTTTTTGTTCATTTTTTTTGTTTGGTTGGTGTTTTGTTTTGTTTGGTTTTTTTGTTTGTTTGTTTTTCACTAAACAGGTCATTGATTTCAGTGAGTGCTTAACAGGCAGGTCAATGACACATGATAGGGCTTAAATAATAACATTTGATACTTAAAAATGAATAGACCAAGGGTATCACTGGCATTGAAACAAGGCTAAAAAAATCTGATAAAAATTCAAACTGCCTTAAAATTTCAGATAGTTACAGCGCTCTGTTCAGGAGAAACAACAGGTAAAGAATGTGTGAAGAATTGTGTTTAAATTCAGACCACATAGCTCATTACCTCAGTGTCCTGAATTTATGGAATGCAATTGGAAATCCCTTAAGACCGTTTGCATCATAGGATATGAACTGTATGCTTTTCAGTCCTATTTCAGGGACAGGGAGAGATGTCTGACTAGGAAATGCATTATGAATTTTTGGAAGCCTATTAAACAAGACTTTTAATTTTTAATCCTCTGCTTGTCCCAATTTTTTCTCTGATGCAGGTTTTTTAACTACTGGTTGAAACTCACGTATGCTCTTAACTTGGAGAGCATTTGCAGCATTCAGATATTTTTCTTAAGCCGAATTTGTCATTGAAGGGCATTGAGATGGAGGATGAAGTGTTCATTTTTGGCAGTTTTTTTTCTTGGAAAAGAAACTTTTATTTTTGTATCAGCTATGCTCGAGTAAAGATCTTAAAGAAAAATGCTGAAGCTTTAAGGCAGTGCAGGCTGTCAGTTCAAATATATAGTGTTATTTTTTTGCTATTCTGTTGCAGAATTATTTTATAGGAATTTTTGATATTGAACGAGAAGAAGTAGAAGCACCTTTCTCAATCACTTCTTCAAAATAACTTTAAAAATGTGTTCTCCAGAGTGTAACACATGCCCTTTAAAACTGCTACTGTGCTGCTGCCTTCCTTTATCAGTATGGGCTATAAATTTTGCATGGGTATAGAGGGAAGTGCAGCTTGAGTACTTGAAATAGTTAGCGAGATGCTGCTAGAGTATACAAAAAGTACATTGGCAAATGGGTCTTTGTAGACAGGCATCATTACCAAGATCCATGTGTGCTGAGTTGTGTAAGCCTGAGGAGCATTAAAGGCCAGTGCTCTCAGGAACCTAATTTTGGGTGAATGAAGTCCTTAGATTCATTGTGATATCACACATAAATGAAAACACCAAATGTCATTGACTTGTCAGTGAAAAAGTAGCCTAGGCTTTGTAACAAATGGATCAGCGATGTATATTTGGAAGCTCTGTGACATATTAAAGTAGTTTATGAGGCACAATTTGTTTTGGTGGTCTGCTCTGATTGATGGTGTGCTATCTGCCACTGCTTTAGATGATGTGGTATGTTTGTAATAAATGTTCGTTCTGAGACAGTGCTAAATGTGTTCCATCTAAATCATTCATTACTTATAACAAGTTTCACTGTATGAGAATCAAAGCTCTTTTATACTTGCCTTTGAAAGAATTTATCATGTTGAAGCAGCTCTATCACCTCTGGTGGGGCAACTCCAGGCTCAGGTGCTCAGACCTTTTCAGCAGTGCCTGCTGGAAACAGCACAGAAAGTGAAGCAGCAAGCAGTGTTGTGTTAATTACTGCTTTTAAAAGTGTAGGCTTTTCCAGTCTAGCACTCCTGTTTGTTTTCCTTTGTTCCTTTTTTTGTTTTGTTTTGTTTTGCAAACAATATCAGAAAATACCAGAAATAAACACTGAAGGATGAGGAAGAAACATTTGTGCAACAACTGTGACTTGTCAGAGGAAGTACATCAGTGGGAGGATTTTTTGCTGATGTTTTATAGCAGTGTATCACTCATTCATCAGAAAACTATAAAAAATGTATGCACAACCCTCAGGGGATTTTCTCTTCCTAGAAAGTGCGGAATGCACCATCCTTAAAAAGTGTACTTTGTTTCCTTTTGATTTGTAGGAGAAGGCATTCTTTCTTTCCCTATGGACTTTGTATCCTTCCTCCAAAATGCAAGTGATAAAGGAGAAAACCCAAGGACTAGAATTTCAGTGTGATCAGTGCAGAAATATTACATGGTTTTTTATGTTAAAAACATTGACTTTCATTTTTATTCAGCATCTGAAATAAGTTTATTTTTTTTCTATTTCAATAACCACTAGAAAGTAACAAATATAGAAATATCACAGAATAGTTCAGGTTGGAAGGGACTAAATTGGGTTCTTTGGTCCAATCTCACTGCTGAAGGCAGGTCATGCCAGAGCATAGGATTGCATTCAAGATGTTCTGGAATATCTCCAGTGAGGGAGACTCCACACACTCTCTGGCCAACCTGTTACATTCTCAGTCACTGCAGAGTAAAGAAGTTCTTCCTCATGTACAAGTGGAACTTCCTGTGCATCACTTTCTGGCAACTGTTTCTTGCCCTTTTGCTGGGCACCACCAAGCAGAGCCTGATCTGTCGTCTTGTCACCCTCCTTGCAGTCACTGATGGACACTCATCTCAGTCATCTCTTCTCGAGGCTGAACAGGCCCAGCTCCCTCATCCTTTCCTTGTAAGAGGGATGTCCCTTAATCCCTCCACTGGACCCACTCCAGAAGGTCCATGTCTCTCTCTTGTACTGATGAGTCCAAAACTTGACACAGCACTCCAGAGTAACACAGAGGTGTTTAAAGTAATCTTGAGTTCTTAATAAGAAACCCCAAATAAACGGAGAAGTGAGTACCTATTGATTTAAAATTTGCATGTTGTTGGATTTTTACTACTCTTTAAAGGCAATTTTTTTTTTTTATTTTTCCATATCCATGTAAACTAGAATGTAGACTGAGAAAATAAGATACAAATTAAACATTATTTTGGCTCTTAGCAATTACTTTTGAATCATATCAAATATCTCAATCTTCAGATGAGTGTACGTGGTCCCTTATAACATTAAAAGAAGCAAATTGTTACAGTTTGTAAAACCTAGGAACAAGTCTGACGAAGAATGGAGAGGGGAAACAGTTCAAAAGCACTGCCCAAGCAGTGCAGTCTTGATGCAAAGATTAAAAAAAAAAAACAAACCACACACACAAAAAACCCCCAAACAAACAAACAAAACCCCAGAATAAACCAAACAACAAACAACCAAACAGAAAACAAAAACAAAAAACCCACCACCCTTCTATTCCTAATTCTGTTTCTCTTTAGTTTTTCTGTACCATACAACAGAATACACATGAACTATGTGCTGGTATTTGGAAAAAGCATGTGGGTGCCTTTCCTCATAATTTCCAGCAAGAAGGGGAAAAACGACACAGTATTACAGAGTTAAAAGTTCTGTAAGGATAAGTTGGGGCTGAACAGCTGCAGAAACATCAACCAGTGGTAAGCAGCTTCATGCCATAAGGTATTCTCTTCATTCCCCCAGTGGTGTGTGTATCCATGCCTGTGCTCAATTGATTGTGGGTTGTTTTCTCTTTAACACACAACCTTTCTAGCTACGAATTGATCTTATTTCTTGGTTTCTGTTAATGTTCTTTTTCCAGAAGTTCTCAGCATGCTAGTAGCATCCTGTAAGCACCACATTCAGGAGTGTTGATCAAAACCTGAAAAGTTTCATAAATAGACTCACAAGAGGTGGGGGGGGAAAGATGGAGCACGCTAAAAAAGGTAACAGAAGCTTACAGCATCAGCAAAGTTAATGAAAAAATGTTACTTGGCAATAGATGGAAATGAAATCTTCATCTGAAGATCATCTTATCTACCTCTAACCCCTCTCCTGCCATTTTAATTGCAAATCTTTATCTGCATATTCACATTTTTTTCCTCTCTGCTTATCTTTTTCTTTATCATCTCATAAGCAACCAGCTGTTGACTTCTGCAGTCTCTTATATGGGTTCAGCAGAAGATGTGGCTGCCTTGGCAATGTTTCTTTTTAAGACTGATTATCCCATAAGTCCATAGAAACTATATCCATCTGTGGGTAAAACATGGCTTTTACTGATTGCCTACTTGTTTCTCACTCTGGTATTTGGAAAGATGTGGTATGTTTGTGTGTGAAATGTGTATGGCGGGGGGGGGGTGTGTCATACGCATGATATATATGCAATATCTGAGGCTCTGAATGGTGTTTTTGTAGGTTTTTTAACTCAGAAAATGACACATGCTCACCTCAGGGAGAAGGAAAAAATGGTGGGAGGCATTTCTGTCACCTGATTAAATCATTGCTCGGACTTCAGTAATGTTGGCTACTTTTCTTGGCCTCAATTAACAGCAGCTGTGAAATCTGGCAGTAAGAGTTGTCCATTTCTGTCTTCTTCCATTCAGAAAATAGTAAAGAATGAAGAAAACAAGATGGAAACCCCAAAGGTGCCTTGATGGTTGGTTGGTTTGTTTTTTCTTTACTTACTCTCGAGCTTGTGCTGAGAATGAGAAGAGAGAAAATAAAAGGAGGCCTTGGCCTTGGTAATCACCATAGTTTGGCTGTGATCACAAAGCCACTCAGCTCAAGAACATGCACAGCACTCTCAAGAATCCTGCCTTGAAGGGGGGCCCGCACAAGTAAGCAGTGTCTTAGTTGTTGTGCCTTCTTATCCTGCTTCTTCCTTACCTACTGTGCCCGCTGTTTCTCATTTGCAGAAGGTGTTGTGGATTGCAGCTGCTTCTCCGTTGGCAAGCCCAGCTGATTTTCAGGGTTGCTGGCAATAGCAGGTGCTGCTGCGTAGCCAGGCGTCTTTCTTTCATGTAGGAACTTTGTAGGTGAGCTTTCCACTGCAGAATTTCATGAGAGCAGTTCAGACACCGGGGATTTATACTACCAAGACAAGGTCTTTTATTCAGGCTTTTTGACAGTGATGCATAACACTCACTGTGTCTGGGAGGAAGCAACACATTTGTCTTTTTATCCGGTTCAATAACCTTTACTGCCTGTGCTTACTGCTACAGAGGGAAGACTAAGCTGGGAATCAGGGCTTTAATTTTTGACTCCCACCTGCTGGTGGAATCTGTTCGACCATGCCTTTTATAAATTTAGCTTTGTTGAAAGGGAGCAAAAGATGTCAGACTGCAAACTTTTCTACCAGCTTTGATGGAACCTACTGTCCACACTCGGCTCTGATATTCTTTGCTTGTCCTACTTGCAGAGGGGTCTGCCCTTCCCAGCAGTTATTAATATAATCTTTTTATTTCCCTCCTCTGCCAAAGTAAATTTAACCCCACAGCCCTCTTTCCATGGAGGAGTTTTATCTAGTAACTACATAGAGATCTGAGAAATACAGATATTAGATGATCTGCCAAGTTGTTCTGTCTCTTACAGCACAATAATGAAAAGATCTTTCCTATAATGACTCTTTATTGCCAATTCCCTAGTTGTTCTTCACCACAGTACAATTAATTACTAAAGGGGTTTCCCATACAGAAAATAGTTGATGGAGCATCTGCAAAAAAAGCAAAACAGCATAACCCCATGGAAACACACTACAGGAGGGGATTAAAAAAACCTGTATTTCCCACCCCAGGCTATGCCCTTTGATCCTCTCATTTACATTCTGAGGTTCTTGGTGGCTTGGTTGTTGGGTCCCTTCAGCTCCCCTCTTCTTAACCTGTCTCTGTCTTCCATGATGCTTTGACTACTGCCATCTATTCTTCATTTGTCAGTGTGTTTTAAATGGTGGAGGAGTTGTCTGCACTTCATGCAGTGGATCTGCAGTGGCAGCTCCAGGCTGCCACTGCCCTCCTTTAAAATGACAGGTTTCCCTCCTGAGCTTACTCTGAGAGGCTGAATTTGAATGCTAATGCACATTTTTATTATTATTATTGTGCTTTAATTCAGAGATTAAGGGTAAAATAGAGAGCTAGGTTTCTGGCTGCTTAGAGACTACTGAAAATAGGACTAAAATGCTACAGTCCCTAATGGTTTATTAGGGAAAAGACACAGTTTGCCAATATTTCCTTTAAATATATGGGAACTCAATCTTGCAGAAGTTGTAAAAATCAATTTCACTAATAATTAGAATTATAGAATTTTCTGCCAGTAAATGTGCTAAATATAAGGAGGCACTGGACTCCACAAGGTCAATATGTATGCCTTCAAAATATATCCTAATATCTGTTAACGTAATCTACCAATTAAAAAGTCTATAAATAAGTATTTACTCAATAGATTATGTCTCCAAAGGGAGCAATTAGGCTTTTAAGTAGAACTCTTAAACATTTCCATGAAGGTTTTAGTATTTTCTTTAGCACTTTGTCTTAGAAAAATGTACGTTTCAGAAATCATATTGGAAAATCTAGCAATTTATGGTAAACTTGTACTTTGCACCCTGATGGTAAATGGTCCTAAAATGAGTGTTGATGACTTATGTATAATAATATTTATTTCAGTCTGCAAATGGTAAAAATGAGGCATGTTTTCTTTCCTGCTATAATGGTGTATACCTTTTTTACATACCAGAACCTTTCTTGTAATTGGCAATCACGTAACAATAGATTTTGTCCCACAAAGCTCTCTATATATTTTCTATCCTGGTGATAAAAGGATTTAAAATACTGAGGCAGACTCTTGATGTAAATATCAGTGAGCTGGGCTGATTTAAATTAGCTGAGCATCTGGCCCACTCTTTGAAAACAGATAATCTGCTTCAGTAATTGACTGAGATTTGTGAGTTTCATTTTATATTTAACTGTATGAAATAGTGGCATGCAAATGTAGCCAAGATTATTAAAATTATTGATCACCTATGTTATCCAATAAGCTTCAGACTATGCACAGTTATAAACCATTAGTTTTAGGTTATATTAGAAATTCATCCAATTAGCAAAAATAATAATAATTAAAAGGATCAGGGATGTGTGTCAAAATATAATTGCACATTCCAGAGACAGAAAATTGCAATAGTGGCACTGGCAGTCATTCTTATAGGAGAGGGCAAGGGCAAATGGTGAAAAATTCAAATAAGAGTGAAATGCCAGTAAATGTCATACTAATAACAGTATACATTACAACCTGCTGTGATTCTTCTCTCCTGTGGGTCATATATTTTTCTCTTTTCTTTCAAAGTTCCATGACCATGGAAGACAGCCCTTTTTCATATCTCCAGCCCATTTTCTCAATATTTTTTCCTTTTCACTTAATTGATCAAAGTAAGTTTCTATCCTTGTTATACAGCCTTATTAATATGAAAACTATGACTGAGACACATGCAAAACCAAAATAAATCCCCTTACTTTGAAATTACATTGTTTTATATAATTTCCTTTAGAAAAAAAAATGATTTCCCCATAGCAGAACAAGATTCACTCTGCTTTTTTCTGCAAACTTTGTAAATAAAACTGTACACGTTGAACAGCTATCAATATAGAAGGCTGTAATTCATATTTAGTCACTTAGTAAGCAAAGGCAAAAGTGACAAAAAGAGATTTGCATTAGTGGTTGCAAATGATTAACAAGCTGATTAATAATGTGATTTTCTCTCAAACTGTATCTGAAAGAAAGGCAATATTACCTCTGAGATTCCATGGAAAATGGTAACTTATAGCAGTCACAGCTTGCTTTTCTATCAGGAGTCTACTTATTCCTACAATGAGATTGCTTTCTTATCCTTGGGACATTGTCAGCATTTTGGGAATTTTAGGGAGCTCTTAAGATACAGTCTTCTCAGTGCTCACACCCACCTGTCACAAAGGCAGTATCTGCCTAAAAATAAGTTTGTGGTGTGTGGTTGACGCATTGAGAAGTGCTGGAATTATTTAGGCTTGGTGGAAAATAAGCTGCTACATTAGAGCTATAAAATGTATAAAGATATTTTTTCAGACTGTTTGAAGTAGACAAAAGTCAGTCAGAAAGCCACCTTCCTAAGGTAACACAGCTGCAGCCTCTCTAGTTCTCTGGATGAGGACCACAGTCATAACCAAAACCATTAGCAGAGCATTTGGAAGAATTATAACAGCCAAAGGATGCCTTTTAATGCTGAGTACTTTCAATGACTGAAATTACTGGAAAGTGTCCATTTCCCTTAAGTTATTTAAGTGCCCAAAGTGGTAAATGGGTGCAATTTTCAGAAGTATATAGATGAATAATTCTGATTGATCTGAATCAGAGAAATGACCAGGTTCCCCTATGAAATCCCACTTTGCACTCAATTTTAGGTGTCTCGGTAGTGCAAATATTTTCTTTGGGCACCAAATCAAGAAACAGTCTTTGTTTATTGACATTTGTGAGTTTGTGTTTTAAAATTAAGCATATGCTTGTGTGCTTTTCTCAACAAATATAACTGAATGATGTGAGAGTCATAAAATCAGTACCATTTAAGTGGGGGAAAAGATCAAGATCAAGTCCAACCTGTGCCTGCTCACCACTGTCAACTAGACCACGGCACTGAGTGCCACATCCAATTGTTTCTTGAACACCCGAAGGGATGGTGACTCCACCACCTCTCCAGGAAGCCCTTTTCAAGGCTTGACAGCACTTTCCATGAAGAAATTCTTCCTGATGTCCAACTTGAACATCCCGTGGTGCAGCTTGAGCCCATTTCCTCGTGTCCTGTTGTTAGTTGCCTGGAAGAAAGGCTAGAGGAGAGAAGGGAGAGGGGACGTGGCAGGGGTTAGAGGGAATTGCAGCTGCTGCATTGCTTTCTCCTAACTTCTGTGGTTCTAAAACTTAACTAGTCTGAATTGAGATGTCTTTTTTTGTCTTGAAACCAGAGGGAATTTGAATCTAATCTGTTAATGTGGAATAGAAAATAGATCTGGATAGAGGCTGAGGGTGCTTGTTGAAAGAAGAAAATGAAGACTTAGAAAAATAATCCTCATTTAAATCCCTTAGGCAGCATTCTGAAAATCTCTGCCTTGAATATCAACTGTGGTAGGGATTGATATCAGACAATGGGGGAAAGAAAAGTACTTGAGATAGTCAAAAAGTGTTTGGTTCTCAAATAAATAAAAAGGGCTATAGACTGTTGGTTTAGTAGCTTTGCATAATTTTCAAAAAGATATATTTGTTGAATAGTAGAGATAAACGATGCCAGACCTTCAAAAGGTTTTCAGTGATGATATACAATACTGAAGTCTTAATTCATGTAATTAAAGAAGAATAAGAAATATATCATTCATAGCCTTTGAAAAGAATTTAAGAAAAATAAGTGGACTGAGGATTTTTCCATCTATCATTGGTAACAAAGATCTTAAATCTCAGTTTAAAAAAAAAAAAAAAGGAAAATTGGAACTTGTCATCTATAAAATATGTAAGCATACGAGAGAGCAGAATTAGCTTCTAAATTATGTGCTTATTAGAGTGATATTGTTCTTTGGGGGGCTTGTTTTTTTCACATTGCTCCCTTTTATTTGTAATTAGAAACTTCCTAGTGTATTTTGACTGCAAGTGAAATAGAAATTGAGTTAGAGGCTATGGAAACTGGAGAAAGCAGGATCGGCCTCCAGGCACTGCCTTGCTGTGTTACTTCCCCTCCTTCCCCAGCTGGGAAACGTTCAGCTGGATTTCAAAGGTGCTGCCTGTGGAATTGGTGGTTGAGGTGTTAGGTCATCTTGGATGGTCCAAATGGGGACTATTTTGCCAAAATGTTTCCGAGGTCAGGAAGGTGACAAAGGCTGGGATTTCAGTTTGATTGGATTTTGGAGGAGGCAAGGAGCAGGGGGCTTAGGGAGATAGAGAGACGACCTGCTCTTGGGCAGGTTTTGTCACACAAATTAGAGAGGAACTGTGATTTCTAATTGTCCTACTGGTCTGGTCCAATTTGCCTCTAATGTAACCCCAGATCCAGAGGATTCTCCATCTCTCTTGAAGTCCTGAGAGAAAGAAAAACCAATAGAAATAAGCTGTGGAGAGTAGCCTTTCCTACGTTGAGGAGGTGGAGTAGGACAGGGATCCAAGGTCCTCGCAGGCTGAGATTCCCTGTGGCCTTCTTTCCCATGGCAGGGAGAATCAGCCATATTCAGAACTGGTCCCTCCAGTTAGGCCAAATACTACTTAATTTGAAATATTCATTGTGAACTGGGAGGTCACTAGCCCACAAGTGGGTCTGCTAACTGCACACTGTAGACCCACGAGTTTTAAATCCCTCTTTGTGGAGACCAACATGTCCTACCCTACAGCCTTTTGGTATTTTATCAGTAAATATTGTACAAAATTTTAAACTATTTTAGCATAGCATCAAAACTGCCAGAGTCCAGAAGCTCATATTTTGGCATGATTCCTGGGGAGATAATAGGTCTTAATACACTTTTACACTGTAAAGGAATGTTTATACACAGCAGTTACCTCTTACAGCAAGTAAGAAAATATAATTATTGCAAATTCAAGTAGTGAGATAAGCTGAAAGTGTTTTTAATGAAATTAAAAACAGGACTGTACTTTTATGATAGAGTGGATGACCTTATACTGAAGTAGAACACTTCTGTGTTCACTTAAGCAAAAAATTTCCTGCATGAAAGGAAGCTGTAATATCAGTTCTAAATTTCTTTAATATTTTAGGAAAAAAATTAAAAGGTAAAGAATGACACCAGCATTTCAACACAATTTTTTTGCAAATATTTACCGCTGCTTATAAATTGTTTTGTTTTGTTTTGTTTTTGTGAAATTCCAGGTACTTCATGTTTAAAAATACAAAAAAATTTGGTAACAAAGTTAAGTATTTTTATATACTTATGCTATTAGATTCATTTATAGGTGGATATTTCCTATGAGTTACTGAAGGCTTGTGTCTTTCAAAACTGCAACTATGCTTCTCAAATTGACAGGAGAGTAAAGAAATTCAATGTATTCCACGTATTATTTGGAAATTATACAAATTACCTAACTTCTCATGCTAAGACTTATCAGTCCAAACCTGGCCATGTGCACTGGGAGCCCAGAAACCCCTCGTGTCCCAGGCTGCATCCAGAGCAGGGTGGGCAGCAGGGCAGGGAGGGAATTCTGCCCCTCTGCTCTGCTCTGGTGAGCCCCCACCTGCAGTGCTGCCTCCAGCTCTGGGGTCCCAGCACAGGAACCACATGGACCTGCTGAAGCCAGTCCAGAGGAGGCCACCAAGGTGATTAGAGGGATGGAGCACCTCTGCTGTGAGAAAAGGTTGAGAGAACTGGGATTGTTGAGCCTGGAAAAGAGAAGGCTTCAGTATGACCCAGTTGTGATATTCCAGTATCTGAAGGGAGCCTGCAAGAAAGATGGAGAGGGACATTTTACAACAGCATTTAGTGACAGGACAAGGGAGAATGGTTTTAGCAGAAAGAAGGTAGATTTAGGTTAGATATTAAGAAGAAATTCTTCCTTATAAGGGTGGTGAGGCACAGGAACAGGTTGCCCAAAGCAGCTGTGGATGTCCCATCCCTGGCAGTGTTCAAGGCCAGGTTGGATGGGGCATTGAGTATCTTGGTCTTAGTGGAAGGTGTCCCTGCCCATGACCAGGGGTTTGGAGGTAGATGATCTCAGACATCCCTTCCAACCCAAGCCCTTCTATGGATCTGTGACATTACAGAACTTGAATGCAATAGCCTCATATTTTGACAGATAAAAGAGGTTAGTGTGTCTGGTAATGATGCTTATTTTAAACTGAGTTTTGAGTAATGTAAGAATGCTTAATATAAGTAAAATAACACAATGTACATGTGTTATACTTTAAACAATAATGCAAATCTTTCTTGCCCTCTATTTAGTTCTCTAAAAAGCGGTGGCAGCCTAACTTTATTGTGCTACCTAAACACCGTTGGTCTGAAAAGTTAGGTCAATTTAAGCATAGGGTTTCAGAGCAAGAAACCAACCTTTAAGGAATCATTCTGAGAAACTGGAGTGCAATTTGTTTTATCAAAGTAGCAAAGCTTGTTTTTACTTTTTTTTTTATGGGATAACATATTTCTTCATGAAATATCTTATGTATATATTATGTACCTTACTTGGTTCCACCACACCCACTGCAGTCAAGGACATTATCCAGATCTGGAACAAGCCCCAAAGGATTTTCATCCCTTTAATAACACAATTTTGTCAGTTTGCTCCATATATAATCTTGCTTCCTTAAATTAAGAAGCATTCAATAGGAAACTTTCCAGATCTCTACATCATTCTGAGCTTTAAAAGAGCACCTACCAGTTTGAGTAAGTATAGAAATTTGAGATACCTTCTCATATTAATAGTTAGTGTACAATTTGCAATCTGTGTGATTATTTTCAATCTATGTATTATTGTAGTTAATACAGAGTGTATTTGCTTTCACAGCTGACGTTTGTGTTTCAGTAATGGAAAAAACAATCAATCTGAGCATTTTTCTTAAGTCCTCTCACTAAATAAATGACAAGCCTATTATAAATTCTATAATTTTGAAGTAGGTTGTAAATTTATGATCTCTTGGGGTCTCTCTGAGTTTTTTTCTACAGAGAGATTGACTTAGCAGGATTTTTTTACTGGTAGATCAATGCAGTTATTCTACAGCTCTGCAAATTGATGTTGCTTACTGTGTCCTGTATTACTCCTGTAAGATTAGAAGGCTGACATCAAAGAGACTGAAGTGAAATCTTTATTTATTGGTTTTAGCTTCAGTTTTTCAAAGCACAATAGTAATAGGAAGTGTAAGATGCTCATGAAAAATAGTGGGGCTAAAAATAAAGTGAAACTCAATGGAAATAAAAGAAAAATTTTAATCTGAATAAAAATAGAGTAAGAAAAGGTTACGAGCCCTTTTCAAGTCTTTATTTCTAAGGTAAGAGCATTAAATGACAAAAGTATAGGATTTCAGTGGGATTGTGTATAAACATTTCCTCCCCCTGAAGCTCCAGGAAGGGGATGGAATTAGAGCTGCCAACTCTGTGTACATAGGCTGCAGCCTTCCTTTGCTTATAAGAGCAGTAAATAGTGTAGATGCTGGTACTTGTGATTTTGAGTTTTTAAATATTCATGTATCTGGGGTAGAGGCAACAGTTCTCTACTTCCTGGAAGTTATGCAGGTTGGACAGAGAAGAAAATTTTCCCCCCTTCCATGCATTATAATGAGTTTTAAATAATCTATGTCTGAAATAAGTTTGGTTTGAGATGGAAGCTCCTCAAATGAAAGCTTAAAATATCAACATCCTTAGAACCTTTGGGATCTGTGCCTGCTACTTGTAACTTAATAAAAATTAAATCCTAGGAGCAACAGTTCTACTTCCAGAATGCTGAGTGTTATCAAAAACAAGCGTAGTTTCCAAGGAGAGCTGACCAGGGACTGCTCTTGGGTCTTCCATTCCCAATTCTGTTGTGACATTGCACCAGGATATTTGCCTGAGCACCTCTTATCCTATTTCCTGCTCATCAGGGTCCTTCAGTTCCCCCATAAGGATGAATTGATTATTATATTTTCATAGTAAGAGATGTCTTCCTGACAGTGAAGGTCTCCATCCTGTGGGATCAACTGAGGAGACTGACAGAGACTCTGTCACCTCACCAGAGCCAGAAAACCGAAACATTGGTACAGTCACCAAAGGATGGTCAGGGCGTGGGTTGCATTCTTTAGGCTGTATGAAGAATTTTCCCTTATAATATGGAAACTATTTTCTTGTGAATAACATGAAATAATAAAACAAGCTATTGCCTGTTTAGTCTCACTCATGCATACAGAATGGATTTAGTAGATAGAGTGCTGCATGATTAATGATGATGATGTGTTTTAAATTTCTGGGATCCATTATTAAATTTGTGGCTTGTGTAAAATAAGATTAACTCCAACATACAGTATCAACAGTAAGTTAAAGAACGAGGTAGATTTCTTCTGTCAACATCTTACAAAATAGAGCTGCATGCAGTTTAAATCTTCTACAAGTACACTTTTTTTTTTTTGGAATCAACGCTTCATTACTTTTTAGAAATCAGAGGCTAAACAAAAATGTATTACTGTATTACAAAAATGTATTATTAGAGATATAGATAGCTATTATTTATTACATAAAGAGTTTATATTGATTTCTTTTTAGAAAGCTGTATATACAAGACTGAATAGATTTATATGCACATGCACCCTAAGTTTCTTATAGAGTGATTTGCATTTTAGGTAGGTTGACTGAAAATATGTATGCTTTTTTGTTTTTAATTATAAATTCTTATCTAAACATTAGTGTTTCAAGTTTCTTGTGCTAGTGTCCTTCTGGGTAAAAAGAAGTTTAAAAAAAAAAAAGCTGAGAAAATTAATCTTACAGCATCTTTCTGGAGATTTCAGAAAATTGTTAATGTGATTTTGGTTTGGCAGGCTGTGATTGATGTTGTTGAGGTGGTTTCTGTGGAGCTAGCCTGCTTTTTCAGGTGGATGAGCAACTCACTTCTGCAGTTGCGCTGCTTTTTCACCTCAGCTGGCTCATCTAGAGCCCAATTGCATGTTGCTGCAAAGAAAATTGCAAAAATAGCACAGAGATGAAGCTATGACAGTGCATAAAATCAAAAAGGAGGGATTATGTGGTGTAATTATGTGTGTAAAACTCTGAACTTTTCTGCTGGCAGACTGAGTGGTTCTGTAATGGTGCAAAACTCACTGAACTGAGAGCAAGGCTTGGAGCTTTGGCTCTGCCTCCAACCCTTGGCAACCAGAGCGATGGGCAGCCCTGCAGGTCCCTCTGCTGAGCCCACGTCACTTTGGAAGTCAACGGTTTGATTCTATCTCACTTTAAGGTCACAAGAGCAGAGTTTGGTCTGGACTCAAGGAAACGTTTAGGTCTCAGCCCTTGCCATTTTCCTTTGGTTTATCTTTCAAGGACAAATACTTCAGCTGAACAAAAGTGGTATCTTGTTAACAATAAGTTATGTTTGAAATGTAAAGTTAAGATATAAGATAAAATTATAGTTCTGCTCTGATAAACTAGGTGCTTAGGTGGACACAAAATGATCTGAATAGTCAGGAGTTTTTGTGTCTTTAGGGTCCAGGTTTCTTAAAACTGAATCAGATTTTCAGTCCCTTCATGTTAAACACAACTGAATCCAACTGGGATTCATGCAAATATTTCCCTCATTAAAAATGCTACTCAACATAGAAGGAGGCACTGGATAAAGATGTTCCACCTTGATACTGCAACACCAAGATTTTCCTTTGGCACTGTGCCAAGGTGGGCTCTGCAGTCTTTACTGGCTGATTTACAGAACTATGCAGTACACCTTTGGCAATCGGTGCTCTTTACTTTTGATCAGAAAGTAATGGCCAAGAAGGCCAAGGAAAAAGCATAAAACAAGTAGTATGTTTCATTGTAAATAATAACCCCTGTGTTCATGCAAGGTAAATGCTGTAGAAGTCTCTCCTGTGAAGAGAAATGCCAGATAGTCTCATGTGAAAAAGAGAACATTAATGCAAATTTAATTTTTTTGTACCTCCATCCCTCCTCTTATCAACATGTGTTTCTCTCCTTTACTGATTTTTAAAACTATTTCTTGTGTTTGGTTTTTTTTTGCCCCCCCCCCCCNTGGTTGATTGGTTGGGTGGTTTATTTTTCTGTTGTATCTTTCGTCATTTTACCTCACCACACTACTGTCTCCTTTATTAACTTTAGGGCTGTGTTATAAATGAAATTTATGGTGACCTTTACTTTTCAGTTTAATCATCCACATAATTATTTAGTATTGTTTTAGTTCTAATACAAGTTGTTAATATGTCTTTCAGTAGAGGTGGTATATGGCAGAGACTGAGATAAAAGTTGAAGAAAATCAGTCTTATCTGTAAAGAAATGATACACCAAGACTTGGAGAATCTTTTCGCTTGCATAGCTGTTTGTGAATTTCTGTGCTTGCTCCTGCATTTCATGATACTTGGTCAGAACATGGAGTTCTTTTTCCTCACATCAATCTATCCTTCTCCAAAAGAAAGAAACAAACAAAAGATAATAGAATGTTGCCTGGGAGAAAAGGAAATCAGTACATATCTCATAAACCATGTACCTGCAAATTTTGAATAATTTTCTTGTGTTTTTGTAGAGTATTTCAAAAAGCAATCAGGTCCAAGTATTTTTCAAGAGTCCCTACTTTGTGGTCCCATAACCTCAGTTTAGGTTGTGCCTGACAGATCAGTTTTGAGCAGCAGGCCTCATTTTTCAGGGATAAAAGCATCTACTTTGCAGGCAGTTTTAAAACCTGCTGTAAGCTGCAAGTAGTTTGCTTTTATGTGTTATCTGTAAGAGCAACTCCAGAGATAGAAACTTTCACATGTATGGGTCAAATTAATTCCCTAATTCCATCAGAAGACAGGTTGTTTCTTGAAGAAAAGTTTGAAACAATAATTTTGACTCATATTTTTACAGTGTGCTTCTGCAAGCAAAACAGAGTCAGTCTAAAAAAGGCCATTTCAAAAGACATTACAAGATGAATCTCCATATAAGGGACTTCTGTAAGCTTCACAATTTGTCAAACATTGCACTTTCCAGTGTGGTTTGTAATTTTCTCCTAAATTTCTGCTATTACTTGTTAGTTTTAGAACTGACTGATGTCCTCATTCTAAACTATGCGTAGACAGTGACTGTATAAAATTCCTTTAAATTTTGATATTTGTCTGAACAGTTCTCACAACACCACCAAATAAGTGTATGTAATACTTGACTGGGCTATTCCTTTTAAGATGTTGCATGGTCTGAAAGATTTCTAAAGGCTTTGAGAATTGTTTCTTGCCACTTTTAATAACTTCATAGTGTGCCACATTAATTCATTGAGCAAATCCTCATTTTGTAGTCAAATACATTGGTTATTTCCAACAGCATATATTTTTCCACTGCATTGTTTTCTGGTATCAAATAGGCACAAATATTGGTGAAATGAAAGAATGGGTTTGAGTTCATATGGATTGAAAAGATTACAATTGCTGAATATAATCTAGAAAGGTTAATAAAAGACATAATCTATTAATTCTTCTCTAATAGGAAAAAAAATGCTGTAGCTATCACTGAAAGACACATCACTTTAATCTGTTTCCTACTGCAATACATCCTCTTTATTCTATTTGTAAACACAAATTTACACCTGACTTTTGAGGTTTCAGATCAGGTCTGTCTTTTCTGCCTTTGGTGTCTCCAGCAGAGATAGCTACAGGGATTCCTCTTTTGAGTCAGTAGGAAGCAAGAGGCATTTTTCTTATTCAACAAAACAGGAGGGTGAACTGCAGCCCAGAAATGCCTGTTCTCCTCTGATGACTGAAATAAATATCTACTGCAGTTTTTAAAACCATTAATGTACTCATTAGTATGTGCAGCTATTTCAATTATTTGAAATTTACCCAAATATTCAAGTTGAGCATAAGCCTTAAAGTGAGAATTTACACATTTGGACACTGAACTTTATGAAATTCAAGAACAACATCATGACATTCTTATAAGGGAGAAGACAAGATAAATCTCTGTCCAAGTTTTCTTTCCACAGTATTTTGTGGTGGTCAATTTTCCTATTCACATATTGTGTCTGGAACCACTATGCAATAAGAGCTAGTAGCATGCTTTCTTTTACCTTTCTTACACTCTCAAGACCTTTGATCTCAGGTGAAAACAATCCCTTTTAGTTTCCTTGTATTGCTGCTTATGTAAAAATTTAGAATACAGAAAATAACGAATGGAAAGATAAATTGTCATAATGTCTTGTAATTCTTTATTGGAGCTGCTCATACATCCTAATCCACTGTCATCTCAACCTTTTGTGTGACAATGATTCCAGCAGTGATAATCAAGACTTTATCTTAGACCTGATGGAATTTTGGATGTAAGATGCCTATGCCACAAGTCTCCCTTCATCTGAGTGAATTTAGTCTGATCCCAGAATGGATAAACTTTACTGAGCATGGTGATGTTTTGTGCTGACCAGGCTGACAAGCTCCTGTGGCCACTGGCTAACCCTGCCTGCCACTTTGCAGGTGCAAATGAAAGGGAAAAAAGCAAAACAAGGCAGCACAAGATGTGTTTTAGGTCCTTGTGTTTCTCTGAGGAGTAAGCAGGGACCTTCCCTAAGGAAAACAGCCATCTGTATGGCTCCCTGTCAAGCACAGACATTAACATACCCATTAACAAAGGCACATGGTGTTATTACCAGAGGGCTCTACTGTTTCTCTCATCCTTGAAATGCATGTACTGTATGAAGTACCCCTCAGCAGTATGAAAATTATCTTCCTTTTTACCCCCTCTTTCTTTCTCTCTTGGTAGGCAATCTTCTCTTTGCGGGGGTTTGAAAAGGAAATCCTGACTCTGTTCTTTAACATGTAATTTTGGTATCTAAAAACAGCACTTGGGATTAGCAGGCTTGTGAGAAAAACAAGAATTTAGATGTTCAGAAAAAGCTCAACAATCCACCCCCAGCCTTTCAACTGTGTCAGGCATTATTTGGTTGTACACAGCTGCTGCAAGATGAAGAGAGGAAATGCAATGAAAGGAAAAGGTGTTATTTTAAGGGCATGATGAAAATAATGGAATCACCCAAGTTGCTTTATATAATGTGGTTCACATGCTCTGCAAAGAGATGAAAACGCATGCTGAGCTCACATTTGGGCAAGTGTTAATTATAGATCCACTGATAAGAAGACCAAGTCTCTTAGAAGTAGTTTCTACCTTTTGGTTTTCTCTAAAACCAAAAAACCTGTGACTTGACTCATCCTCTTCTCCCTCTCCTGTCTGCACACAGATACTAGTCTGCTTTGTAAATCAGGGATGAAATGAGATACACCCAGTTCACACTAATAAATGATTTTATGAAGGCATGGAGACTGCAATCATTATTCCTGACAATAGATAAAAAGTTGTCTTCTCTCTAATTCCCTTTCAAAACTGTTTCTGTCTACCCACATTCACTAGTTTTGTCAGATGTAACTCTTGGGTCAAATTTTTTTTTCTGTCCTCCTTGTCTGTTTGCTGTTCAACCTCTGGCAACTTTTAACTTGTATGAAGCTACAAGTGAAATACCAAGTTATCATTTAAAATGTTTTCTTATCATGGTGTGTAGATGTATTTCAAGTGTTTTGGTTGTGAGTGCCTAATAATGCCCTTTATTAATGCTGGTAGGGGTTTTAGTTCCTGCTGATCATAGAAGCTTAATTTTAAAACTTTTTACGAAAAATAACTTCCATAATAAATTCTAAAATGAACCTCTAAGTTTTGACAAAGTTGGAAATATTACTTTAGTTTTGCAAACAAAACCTGCTCTTTGTTCTGTTCCTCCTCCTAGTTCTCTACTCACGCTTTTGGTGTCAATAGTTACATGATTTTCCTCATCTTCCACTGAGGTTTCATTGTGGATTCCACAGAAAACCATTCTTTTGTCGTCTTCAGCCACAGTCATCTTGGATACCCTCATCCTGCAGCTCAGGTTCAACCACCAATCATCTGTTATTTCTCTAGGGTATCTCCTGGAATTCCCTCAATGATAAACTACCTTCATGTATGCGTAGTCACCATCCCAGACTCAAGAAAAAAAAATTGTCCTTTTGACACCTCCTAAACTCCTCTCATTTCCTCTGTTGGAACTACTTTTGTAATCTCCTACCTTGTCTGTTAGTTTGATGTCAAATACCACACCACTGTTGTTCCTGTTCTTTCTAGGTGTGAAATGAAGGCACATAAAGATACACAAGCATTAGTTGGAATGTTGGCAAGAATTATGGGAATAACAACCAAAAGAACAGTAGCCCTCTGAATTATATTTAATTTTCAAGCCAAAACACTCAGGAGTTGAGTTGCAATTCAGTGTTGTACACATAATTCAAAGCTCTACTTTTCCGCACTGCACATGACTTTGGTTGTATTTCCAATGTGAGACTTGCTCAGAAACCCAAGGCACAGAGATGATCTTTTCTTCCTCCTTCCTCCCCAACTCAGAGAAATAATATAGACATGGTCAGAAAACAAGCCTCCTATGGTCACTCAACTCAGAACTTTCTGACACTTCATATATAATCATAAATAAGAGTATTTTATGAGAAGTGTGTCAGGATTGCAAGTATGCCAAGCATCAAAAGGAGATTTCCAGAGCATCTGGCACTTCCTCTTGTAAATGTGCTGTGATACAACTCCAGCTGACCCATCAATGTATATCAGAGGGCACCCTACTCTGTGAATGCTTCAACTGACAATTGATGGATTGTGGGAAGGGTAAAGTACTGGAATAGCCCAGAAGGTGGGGGTTTCTACTGCAGGCAGGCAGTGAGCGAGGTAATGGTAATGTGAAGAGATTAGATCTCTACAGGCGACACTAATTATATCATCTCAGTGGTTTCTCTAGAGCTCCCACTGTTTCTGTCGCTTTACATCTCCTGTGTATTGAGTGGGAATTCCCAGGGACATGCTGTGCCTTGGTGAGGTGCCACGCCACACAGTGGGGGAGCAGCAGTGCCTCTCGCTTCTCCTTGGTGGATGGAGTACTCTACAAGATAAGAGAAGAAAAATATAGGCACGGATGGCTTACTGAGAAGAGCAGGCTGGCTGTAGTCCTCCAAGGAAAAACATCCTTGTGAAACGTGCTCCTTGTGCTGAAGTGGTGACAGGAGAGAGAGGCTGAGGAGGAGGCAGGAGCCTCCCAAAGCAAGTACCATCCCCTTCAGCCTTTTAGGTTGTCCCCAGCAGTGTCAATGTTGAGTAGTATTGTTATGCAAATTATAGTACATATGCAGTAGGCAAATCTAGTATTTGAATCTTGACTTCCACAATTTCAAATTTGTCACTTAAACTTTTGATTATAGTTTTATATTAATCCCCTAGTATTTTACATATAAGTATCCTTTTCGTGACGGTGATTCTTTTCCTCAGACCTTTTTCTACTTATATTTCTGTGAGTTTCAGGTGATGTAACAACTCTATAACACTGAAAATGCTCATGTACTATTCAGCAGAAACACACGAGAGTTATTTCCTTCTACAAGAAAAGAATGGGCATATGGGTATTTAAAAAACAGTTCACTCCAAAATTGAAAAATTCCTTCCACTCCCTTTCTAAATAATGCAAAAAAAATGCATGCTGGCAGTATTTTCTTTTTTTTTTTTTAAATGAGAAATATGCAAAATATGGAATCAACAAAATGAAATTGTGTGGTTTGATATATTTGCATTTCACTTTCTGCATGAAAATGCAAAATGGCCAGCACACCTGCCTTAAACACTCACAGAGGGTTTTCATCTGTTGCAGAAGTTGTCAGATATGAAGGAGAAGTACCCAAGTTTCTGATGATGTTCATATTTTGCTTAATTCCTTGATCTTTTGGAATTCATGTGAGTCTAATCTTCCTAAAGTATTACAGCGGTGCCAAATACCACCTCACAACCTGACATATTTCAGAACAGCATTTATGTAGGAAGTAATAGGTGGCAAATTGCAGCCTTTCTGCTGCTTTGAAACATCAGGGGTTTTGCTGCCCTGGATAATAAAGCTTTCCCTTGTATTTATTTGCAGTGCTGTTGAGCTAAGCATGTGCTGCAAGAGCACTGTGTGTTAGATTGCTGAGGTGTGTTTATATAAACTGCAGCAATACAGGTGCACGTAGACAGGATTCAGAGAGGGGCAGAAAAATCTGATGCATTTTATAGTTTAAAAAATGTGAGTTGGTATTCTCCCTTTGGAAACTATCAAATGTATGTTCCTTGGTTTCTGGAAGGGTAAAAATTGAAACATCCAACTACTAACTTTGTATTTTGGCTTCAAAGTTTGGAACTAAATATCTGGCAGGAGCTAAGCAAAGGTATGCAGCAACATGAAAAATAATGCAATATAGACTTTAAAAATGCTGTGATAAAGGAGGTTTTTGAGGAAACAGAAGGACTTAAAAAATGAGGAATGATAAAGGAAGTATATAAAAAAAGAAGGAAGCTTATGGGCGTGGATATTGAAAGATTCTATATGCTCTTATTTCTCTTATCAGGAAAACTGTGCACTTTATTATGCTTTACAATGTTGAGTACGATGGGTATGCTGTAGCTGTGCTCTGACAGGTTTGTTCATCACTGTTCATTTCACAGTTTGTGAACACCATTTGTTTTTCTCCCTATCCTTGGATGAATCTGCTGACACACAGTGCAGGTATTATTTCAGGATAACAGCAGATGAAGCCATCCCAAGCATTATCTGATGCTAAAAGCTAATGCCGAAGCAGGTTTGTGACCTGCTTATTTTTTGTGTGTGGGTTTAGTTTATTTGAAAGCTGCCAGTGCTGGTGCAGGTTAGCTAAGAGAAAGTGCAAGTATTGAGGACACTTATAAAAGTGCTGTGGGATGATGTTAGTGAATAAAGTTACTGACAGTGCAGGCAAGGCAGCAGAGGAGGGGGCAACTGCCCCAAGTGGAGCTGTGCTGCCCTGAGTTCACCCTCCTGTACTTATGGACTAACCCTCACCTGGGGATCACATCTCCAGCTGTGAATCTTTTATATCTTAGCCATATAGAAAAGATTGTGGGACTCTAGGCAACGACTTGTTCTAACTTTGGAAATGTTTGTTACAGGTTGGAAATAAAACATCTTAGGATTGTTCTGGAAATTTTTGTAGCATAAGTTACTCCAAATCCGATCAGCTTTGAAAGCATTTGTTTCTTCTGTTTTCATCCTTTTCTTTATTTTAGCTTTGCAATTTTTTGGTCTACCAATTACAGCATGTGTAACAAAAGGAATATATAAATATATAAATACCAAACATAGACAAGACCACAAAAGAAGAAGGGAAATACAGGTTATAAAATTTAAATAATTGCAAGAACAATGTCTTCATATTTGGGTGATTAGAAATAATGTACTGCCTGGCCAAAAAAAAGAAAAAAAGTAACTGTGCAGTTATTTAAGTTCAACTGTATTACTTTTGCCCTCAGAACAGTTGTGTTTTCCAAAATTCGGTATCTCTTATGAAAACTTGTCTGTGTAGCACTAAAGATAAAGGAATTCACTCTTGACTAAAAAGCATCATAGGGGTTCTTGGAGTATTTATATGTGTGTACATGTTTTCAAATTGAGTGTTACTATGGAAAGTTTTTGTGAGCTCTCTGGAGCAGTTTCCAGACATACATTTGCTGTGTTGTATACAAATACAGTGCATGTGCATGGCCTGGCACAGAACTCAAAACTGAGGCAGAGTGATTTCTGATACAGTTTTGGGCATTAGGTAAACCATGCTGTTCTGATGCCTAGTTGCTGTCTTTCCATTTCTTTCCAAGGCAGCAAACAAACAATTATCACAGTTCAAAAGCTTCTCTATAGGAGAGGAAAATCTTTAAGGTGTGTTGCTATTCATTTGTCTTTGAGATGGATAAGAACCTTAGAGAAGGGAATCTGTTCACAGCAACACTCGGTAACTTCCTTTTGTTAATTAAAGAGCCACATGAGAGGTTTTGAGTGCAGAAGTTTCCTTCCTTGAAGCATTTTTGCCCCTTGCTATTAATATGGGTGCTGTGACAATTAAGTTTACTTCAGGTAAGTGTTGCTTTCAGAGCTGGAGTGCTGCCGCCATGAGGAGCACGTTACACATCAAATATGTGACATGGTTATTGAATGCTATCTAGGAAAATTTGGCAGAGTTTAAGAGGGATAATGATGGAAAGAGGATATTAACACAAGTTATTTTTTTTCATAATCCCCTCTCTTCTCATCCTGTGGTTTCCCTAGCAATTTTTTAATAGTTCTTTTTATTTTGTCTTTACAATGAAGTTTGTTCTGCTGAAACAATACTGAATGGACTGTAGCAGGGAACAGATGAGCAAGGTCAAACGTTTCTGTTGATTTTAGTGGGATTTGGGTTAGGATGTGTGTTTATTGTTACTAAAGAATCCCACTGGATTGCACAAATGTCTGTCTAAGCTTAAATGATGAAACTCAGTGTGTCTGAAATTTACTAATATGTCAGCTCTAACGGTGATTTTGTATGTGCACACCTTTCTGAGGACAGTGAAATGTACTGATACATCACTGGTATGTGTTAGCTGCACACATCTTGGGATCTGCCAGCTGATGAATTTCTACAAGCCTCTGTGTCTGAACTGAGTAAATGTTATTTCAGAGCTGCTTTTGTTTTTATTTGTGTTACAACTAGAAAAATAATAAAGAGAGAACAATGACCCTGGCATAAATGACACTATACAAATGAGGGAGAAACCAAGATCATTTATGGAAGATGGAAGGAACGTGCAGTAGAGAGTGAAATATAAACTAAATTCCTCATAAGGATAGCTTAATATGCCTTCTTTAATTATTTAAAGGAATTCAGAGTCCCAACTATAAAAAATAATCTTATTTTGTCATATTGAGAAATTTTCCTTAATTTTTCATGCAATCTGGCACAGAAGCTTCATTAAAGATAGTTAAGTCCCTGTGCTTGGGAATAGTGTGTAGTTGATTTTGAGGGCTATGCAGTCAGCATCACATGGCCCTTTGTGAGCACTGGGTTGCAGTGTAGTTTGTAGGGAATGGTCCATAGGGCAGCTTAGGATGTACATCCTTCTCTCTTGTCTTTTGCAAATGAGTCATATTGAAAGTTGATGGACTTTCAAATGGCTTTCTAATGCAAACTTATGAAAATTCCAAACAGAAGATATTTAATTATAAAAGCAAATGGGTGAAGTGTTAGATGTAAGAGTACACATTAGACATGTGCAATTTAGAAGTCTTAGAAATCTTCCAAACAAAAGAAAATACATTGGACAGATATTTGCATCTGCAGCAGAAAACTGAGTGTGTAAATGAAACTATCTTGTAATTAATGCCTTTTAAGTTTTAGAGACAATTTTTTTTTAGTGCTTCAGGAATGGGAAAATGTCAAATAGTTGCAGTTTTTTTGAGGATGGCTAAATTCTTCATGGAAAATGTTATGGATCATGTTCACCAGAATTTATGATTCAATCTATTTGGGGAATATCCTTATTTTCACAAAAAAAATCTCTTAATTACTTTCAAAAACCGCACTTCATGTCACTAACAGATGTATCTTTTCCTTAACCATGAATGTGTAAGATTTTAGGGGATGTAGATATGGCTATTTATAATTCTATAAGCACCACACTAAGAGATCCCAAACTTCATGCTATCTTAGTCCATCTTCATGTTTTTGTTTGTTTTTTTTTTTGTTTGTTTGTTTGTTGTTGTTTTTTCTTGTTGTTGTTTTGTTTTTTTTTTTTTTTCAGTAGCAGATTATTGGTTACTGGTTCTTAAAAGACTAATTGTTTCAAGGTCGGAAAAGTTCTTGAGGAGTCTTGGGCATTATTACTCTCTAAAGAATCATGTGAAAAACTCTGCTTGTATAAGAAGTTTACCAGTGTTTATTTTGGCATTTTGTATTAAAGATGGATAAGAAGTATCCTTGTATATCTCCAGTAATCCTTCATTAATAGCTCCATGGGGAGCTGAATAACTTTTCTGCCTGTATTTAATTTGTGCTAATTCTTGAAGGCTTATCAGTGTAGTACAGCATCATATTACTTCAAATCTCAGTTTATTTTCTTTTTACCTTTTAAACAATATTATCTTTTACCTCAGTTCAATTTAGTGTTCCTGGTAGAAAACTCTCCTACTAATTTTAATTTTAGAAGCTTATCAGCTTACTGATTTCCTTCTATCAGTTATTTTTCAGTTGTTCCATACTCAGGAAAGTTAAAGCAAAGCATTGAGGCAGAACAGAGAGGGTGTGACCTTAAAATATCTGTGCTCAACCAGGATTTCTCTTTGAAACTCTGCTTTGGGCAATGAGTCTTCTAGGCAAGATGCAAGTGCTTTCTATATATTTCAATTTTTACCTGTGTTATTTGGGTTTATTTCCTTTCAAGTTTGATAATTTTGGGGTGTTTGAAGTTAGGTACTTGAACCTTTTTTCAGTCATATATGAATGGATTGTATTTCTGAGCACCTGAGCATTTACAACTTATTTAGTGAGGTTGAAAGTGATTTTTCTGTCTGAAAAATCAGGGCAGTTCTTTTTTTCTGGCCAAACATACAGATGATCCCCGAAATTTAGGTAGCTGAATTTGCACATATAGATTTCTGGCTGAGGGAAATCTCCTTATGGCATATGAAAGCCCCAAACCTTCTGTAATTTTTATATGCCTTATGCACGTAAATGACAATGATCATTTATCCTTGTGATAAAAGCTGTTCATATAGTTCCCTGCTTAACCAACCTGAGCTCCCAGAACCTGGTCCTGCAGGAGCAGATCATGTCATCACCAACCTTTTAAGACATCAATTTGGTCATTTGTTGTGAGAAACTTGTACAGCACCAGATATAAGTCTAGCAGTGAGTAACAGCAAGGACATGGAGTGTTTAGCACTGGAATTCCCTGTGTTGGAGTACCTTGCTTCAACAGCTTTTAATACTGAGATCTTGGGGTGGTCCTGTGCTGCTGTTGTACCTGGAACTGAGGTGGTGTTCTTGCACCTTCAGGTACCAGGTCCTTCAGCAACTCATGCTCATTACATGTGTGCCATGCACCTCAGATCAGCTTCACTGCTGAGGTGACCACTATGGGAACACTGTCCCAGCATCAGAGCACCAAGCAGCAACACTGATCCCCAGGCCAATAGTGAAAATTCAGCTGAACTGGGTTCCTTCTGGATGAAACAAAACAATATTAAATGTTACATGAGCACAGGTGGTCTTCTCTAGCCTTCTAGTAGATTAGAGTTACTCTGGGTAAAAACTGCCCAAATGTGTATAATGTACATATGAAAGCCTTAATATGAATGATGTTGATCTGCAGGTCATCTCTTCCTAATATCCACAATTTACTGATACAGGTGCAGGCCAGGTACCGTTTTACAGGTGAGGATTTGAGGAACACAAGGCTAAAGATCCAGTCTTGACAGGTCTCTGTTCTCCTAGCAAGCAAAAAACTAGCTAACTATGACAAATGGCCTGTAAGTGATTTGGTCAAAGATGAGTGGGAATTCTCTGTGTAGTCTCCCAAATCCATGATGGATCCATTTTCTTTCTCTCAATACTATACATGAATCAGTTTCCCCCTCCTCCCCACCCACCAACCTCTGATAGCATGAGTTCAATTCAGATTAATCACTACAAATAATTTCTCTGGCTCTACCTCTCCTTCTGTGTGTACACCCATAGCATAAAATGTCCCACAACTCTGGAAGTCTATTATTTCTAATGACTAAGTTATTATCTGACTTATTATATATTATATATCTGACCTGGGCAGAGATGGTTTATTTTAGCCTTGACCACTCACTTGCACAGCAGAAGCAGCTGATGGAGGTATTGAAAAGATGTTCCCAACATATTTATTGAACCCCAGATAGCAAGAGGAGTCCAACAGATGGAGCTTCCTTCAGTAACCTCATGGCTATGGGCAAGTTCAAAGGCTTTTGTGGACCAGCAGTTGGAGCTGTGCAATGGGAACTGTTGCTACCATGCCTTTTCTCCTGGGAGAGAAATAGAGTCCAGGTCTGAATGCAGAAGATTGCTAAATCCTACAGTAAATCTGTGTGGTTTCCTACCTACAGTGGTGTTATTCCAACTTTATAGTCAGTCCTCATTTTTTGAAAAAATGCTTTTCCCTTATAAGAACAATGAAAAAATAACCATTTCGCTTTTGAAACTAATTAGACTCCAATGTCTAATATGAGAGATTTAAAAAAGAATCTTGAGGACCAGTTTTATTGAAGGTCTTTGCATCTCAGTCATTTCTATTTAATTTTAAATACACTGAGTAATTCAGGATTATTGACATTTGGTTAATTGCTGGTGTTTTGTGAATAATTTCTTAACTTTCTGATATTCAAATTAGTAGCCAGGCACAATTTCTGTCTTCAGTGTTGACAAATAAATTCTTTTAGTGATGGAAAAGTTGCTCTGTAAAACAACCTTCCTCTGTGATGTGCTTCATACCCCTGCTCTGCAATTTATCATGGTTTAGACATCACTTCTGTGGAGACCATATATGAAAACACTGGTAGCATAATGCATTTTCTGCTTTTGTACATCTCACACTACCTCAAGTATATAATAGCATTTAAAATACAAATTACTACTTTAAATTAGTATTACATACTGAGTAATCGGGATTTAAATTGAAATTTGGTATCATAATATTAGTTTAGTATGTTTTTCCTTTTTTTTTGTTTTTGGTTGGTTGTTTTTTGTGTTTTTTTTTTTTTGTGTGTGTGTTTTGTTTTTGTTTGGGTTTTTGTTTGTTTTTTTTTGTTTGTTTGTTTGTTTTGTTTTGTTTTGTTTGTCTGTGAGTCCAGGTATTTTCTGAGTGATGGATGTTTAGGTCATTTCCCAGTGTTTTCACTCTGGAAAATTGTAGTTATTGAAATCTAAGTTGTTGGAGGAAAACAATGGTAGGACTTAACTGACTACCTTTATTATACCCTTAGATAGTTATGTTTACTGAAAGGAATGGTTCAGGACAGATCACACCAAGAAAGCAAGTTATCCAGCTTATAGGAATATTACTAAAATAAAAGAGAGATGTCACAAATGAGAATGACTTATCCCCAAACTAGATTTTATGTACTTTCCATATACATTTTGACTGGAGAAAATGATTTGTCAGAGCATGAAGTATTTCCTCCACCCCACTTTGGACTATTCACAGAATAAACAGGGATTTAAACTTATGCTTCATGGCAATATTGACCATAGCAGACCTGGCAGATTCAAACATGTGATCAGCCAGTCCAGGCAGGTGAGCATCAGTTTTAAGACACAAATTGGTACTGATTAGTCTGTAAGCTGGTTAAAAATGGATCTTTCATAAATCATGCACATGCTTTCTCTGTTTAGTGCATACAACCCTGCATTCAGCTGTCTTCAAGAGGAATGCATTCAAAGTAAAAATGTTTTTCATTTTCCCTATCACGTCTATTAGAGTCTGGTGAAATACAGTACAGGGTAATAAACCAACAAAAATCAAACAAACAAACAAACAAACCACACACACACCCCCCAAAAAAAAAAAAAAGAGTGGGACAAAACACACACTCTACATCACCACCACCACCCCCACCCAGTTCATCGGATACTTCCTTATTTTGCCTTCTGGAAAGCTACCAGATCTGTGCACAGTACTTTGTTTGCTACCCAGGAAAACTATCTGCTCACTGATTTACAGGGAACATGTTAGACCCTGGTCAGTCTGTGGAAAACTGCATGTGCAAATCCTCAGGGGGCATCATGATGGCAGAACATACTTCCAGACTGAGAGGGCAAGCAAATATGAAGTGCATGATATATAATTGATGAAGAAATCTCTAAATGTAACAGTTTCGTACAATCGTAATAAAGTAGTGGAGGGTGTGCAGACATTGAAATTAAAGATACATGTGTTCCATTCAGCAGACCAATATTTTTTCATTGGTCCAAGACAGCAAGCATAAATTTTATATTTTTTGCCTAAAAGCAAGACATCGATTTAAATCTCACAAATATGAAATAAATAAATAAAATAAGAAAAAGAGCACTTGGGATTTTTTTCACCTTTGTAATACGAGCAAACTTTTAAAAGATTTGAAACAATTGTTTTAATTGATTACATGAATCACTTAGAAGATCTTCAAAGAAAGGAAGGTTGCAAGATGCAGAACAGAGAATGATGTTAGCTGCAGGACACGTGCAAAGCATGTAAACCTTCACAACACAAAGAAAGGTAATTGTTTTCCCCTGAGGTTCTGGAATTTGTTGTGAGTAGGGTGTGATGAAAATTACAATGCACCGCATTCCTCTTGAATTCACAGTGCCTAGAAGAGTTATGGATTTGCAAACTTTTCAGTTGCACTAAAGCTAACAGGTCCAAGAGGGAGTGGTTTTGCAGAGAACATGCTGCCATAAATGGGTATGGGATTGAACCAAGGCTGCCACTCGTCTAAATGGCTCCAGCTTCTTGTGTTTAGCCAACTAAATCCCACTTTGGGTTTTTAATTTGTCCCTGTATAGGGAGGTGTGGGGTGGAGTGTTTTAGTTTGACCTGCACATAACAGCATTTAAAGTGCTTGGTGGTGCCTCTGGCAGCCCAGCCGTGGAGCTCTGCAGGATCCCTGGGTTGCTTAGGCTTAGCTTGATGGGAGGGGAAGTGGAGAAGGAAGACATCAAGAGGGCTGGAAAAGAGAACAGGCTTTATATTTCTTATATACCAGAGTTGGTATGGTCTGCTGCAGTTTGGGAGGTTGTAGGAAGGCTGAAGTACTTGTTATAAAGTGTGATCTTTCCAGAGAGGCAGCATTTATATATGGGCTTTCTGCATAGGTTTCATTACGTGAGTGATGTGACTGTCAGTGGGATATGGTCAGCAAAAACATCCTTTTAATAGTGAGCTCTTTGTTCATGACAGAGGTCATTCTGCCTAAGATGAAACTATTTCTTCATTGGGTGCCCTCATTAGATAAAAGTCTTCAGACTTTGCTTTCTTATGAAGAAAGTGCTTAGCACTCTTTCTAAAAGTAAAACCAGCAGTGTCTGAGGCTGGTCCATAATACAAACCACTTGTATACTTAAAGTAGTTGGAGGTGCGTGTGTTGTATAAAGGGGCTCAGTAATGTGCAACTTCAGTGATCTCAGCATTTGTGTGGGTCTGCAGTGGAGTTTCTATGTTATCTCATTCCATTTCTGTCATATTGTAAACTACCGTGGGACCTACACCTGTGCCCAGGATATGGCAAAAGCAGTGCTTAATTAAGTCTCCTCCTTTCTAAAACTGATTACCAGTCATTGCCAACCAGTGTTTATCTTCATTTGCTACCTTTTTTTCTTGCCAGAGGAAGTTCTATGTAAACAAAAAAGCTGCTTTGTCTTTTTGCCATTGTAACATGAAACATATTATTTCACCCCATATAACATTTCATGTACTAAAGCATATTACTTCTTTGTAAAAACATTTTTCTTTCCTAACCATCCAGCTTAAAAGTCCTTGCTTCTGCAAAAACACCCAAATGGGTGTGGTAAAGTCAGTTAATGCAACTTGTGTATTACTGGATTTATTATGGATAATAAATTCACTTGTGGCCACAAGGACTCTGTTCATTACTGTTGCAGGGCAGTATCATGGGCAATAGCTGAGGCTGGAATTTCCAAGTCAGGAATCATGATCTTTGGGACTTGTGTTGGTGAGGAGGAAGTTTTCCTGTCTTTTGTAGAAAGTAGTAGCAGTGAGACCTGATAAAAGTTTTATGACAAAGTATGTAAATTGTTACTAGCTTTGAGATAAAGATGTTTGTTCTGGTAAGGAGCAAAAATTCGGTTTTTTTCCAAGCATGACATTTCCATTGTCTGTTTACAGGTTTCATTCAGCTAGCAAATACAGTGATTAACTGGGCACGTATCAAATAGTGTCATTTTCCAATGACATTTTCTTCCAACAGTGATAAAATGGGGTATTTTTTGTGCTTAGAAATGGATATTAATATTATTGCAGGAAGATTGTATCAGGCAATACGTACTCATTTATTGAGGTGGGGGTTTTTTTGACTGTGATGTTTCATACTATCTGTGCCATACATCCAGTGTAGTTGCTTTTGCTTCTTCATTTTATGTTCCTGAAGATAAAATATAAGCCAATATCTCTTTGTTTTTCTTTATATTAATCGTATTTACCAAAGTAATAAATTATTTTTTAAGTCAGGGCACTTTCTGTTTTGAAGGCTCTGAAGGCATGTACAAATATAAATGTTAGAGCATTCTTTCAGAGGAGAGACTGGTCATTAATCTCTTTTTCCTTTCATCTCTGTCACTATATATTTGTATTAAAATCGATGTACTTAGACTTTATCAGGAGAATAAGGAACTGCATTCAAAATCTACTCTCATTTTGTGTGGCTTCAAAATGCTCTTTTGTCTAAAGGATGCCTGGTGAGGCTTGACTTTTTGTGATACTTAGTTTAAAGAAAATATTTCATTGCACAAAAGTGGCTGCTGCCTGGAAAGGCCACCTGGATCCCTGCACTTCAGGGGAGAGCTCACCTCTCTGGAGGGAGAACTGGTCAGTCACCTAGAAAATGGCTAAGACTGGCCACCATGTTCCACTTGATTACCACAGAAACACTAATTACCAGCAGACATCTGTACAGACACAGCTATCATGTAGCTGTTTATTCACATGCCATGTGATTTGCCTTGTGATTCTTCTCTCAAGCTCAGTAACCAGTTAAACTGGGCCTGGTCTTTAAACAGACAAAAAGGTATGTGAGGATTTTGATGTTCTTCAAGCAGGCTTTCCAGGGGGTTTGCTCTATCAGTTGAGTGCAAAAAGTTGGATAAATATTAAAATCCCTTGTTAGCTGAAACAATTGCCCACAACATCGCCTTTCTTTGCTTACTTTTATTCAGTTTTGAGGGGTATGAAGCATATGAGATGCTTTGTTAAAATTCTGCTTATTTAGGCTGCTTTTGTTTAACTTTCCAGTGGGCAACAAACCACCTGCTCCGTGTGTGTGTGCCTGTGCACATCCTTTGAATAAGTGAGAGGTGTGATAAAGCGAGAGGCAGGACGGGAATCTACATTTCCCAAAGCTTTTCTTCTACCAAAACCGAGGTTAAAGCTTCTTACATTTCAGCTCCTTTCAGTGCCACTGAAACAGTGGCACACTGGTAGTTTTAAGGGCTTGGGTTTTTTTTTTAACTCAGCAATTTGGTATCTAGCTTAAGTAGGTCAAAGTGAGTAAATGGTAGACTGAGTTGAAGGTGGATGAACTGTTTGCGTTCAGTATCGACTGAGGGTGACATGAACCATTCCTAATTTGCTTAGACCAATAACATGGTGAGGCAGATTATGTTCCAAAAGAGGTTTCAACACACTTGGTTTTTTAATGGACTAGATTTTGCTTTATCTGAAAGATACATTTTATTGAGCATGGGGTGGATATTAAGTGCCCCAGTTCTACACAACAGTCTGCAGCTGCATTCAGTTTATAAGTACTACTGATTAAAATGTACTAAGATGGTCAGCTCAGCATTGCTGTTATCTATAGTTTTATTGGAAAGACTCAAAAATGACAGCACTGTCATTAAATGTTTTAGATCTTTTAAAAATCTGCATATATTTAGACATAATTTGCAAGAATATCCATTGCATTAATAATGCAAATCTTAATTACTTGTTAGAAAATTGATGTTACCCCTCCAAGCTACATTATTGCACAGGCTTTCTCCAGAGTAAGATTATTTGGATAACAGTCTCTTGAGAATCTCAGGTTTTGTGTTGTGTCAATTTTTTTGCAGCTCTGTGGCTTGCAAGCTCGGTTGGTTTTTTTTGTGTGGTTTTTTTTTTTTTTTTTTTTTTTGTTTGTTTGTTTGTTTGTTTGTTTGTTTTTTGGTTTGGTTTGGTTTTTTGCACAGCAAGAGTGAACAATAATCTTGACTGGCTTATTAGTAATCCTGTTTAGACACCTGTACAAATCTTATTGTTTAGAGGAGTGATTTGGTTTATGTGTATTAATAAGCCTGGAAATGCATTTCTTCGCTATTATACATTGATGAACATTTCAGTCTCACTCTCCTCATTAAAAATATAAAAACCCATGCCTGTATGTAAATTACTGAGCATAAAAACTATGAAAACCTTGCTGGCATTTTTAGAATTTTTTTACTCTGAATTTTTTTGTGGCATTCTCAACTCACAACTATAAAAATCTGTGAGAAATGTTAGAAATAACTGTATTCTGACTTTATTAATGGCTCTTTTTAATGTGTTTAACACAACAGTATCTTCGAGCTTCATTTATTAGTCTAAAAAATTCATAGTGAAAGTATAAGGATAAAACTTCTTGAAAATAAAGCTTATCCATGTTTTCAAGTCCCTGAGCCTCCCAACCTTCCATGTTTTTGTTTTTAAAAGCTGAGGTTATATAACTGTCATTATATAATGTCATTATTTCTAAGTGCATATTACACTATAAAGTGATTTACGTGTTTGAAACAATGATAATATTATTTCTTTTTAGAATATCATTACAGTCAATGCCCATTAGCAGAATTTCACCCAGTTCTTGGTTAGCAAAGTGGCCTTTATTGGTGCCATGAGTATACAGTTGGGAATATTATGCTGCAGCCTGGAAATGTACTTCTGGGTTGTGAATGTATGTCAGCCTATTGGACAAATTTCTGATGACCTTTGGAAAATCCTTTCTGTCAGGAAGTTCCCCACAGTATCCCCAAAGACCAGAATGAAAGCTAACCCTATTTGGCTGCATTTCCTGGAAGTACACACCAGCCAGCTTGCTCTGTTTCTACCATGCTTCTACCAGCTTCATGGACTTACTCTTGAGCAGCTGATCCCATAGTTCATTTCATGTTCACTCTAGATTTTTGTATTTGCAAAAAAATCCAAAACCAAAACAAAAAAACAACAAAAACCCCAAACAAAACCAAAACAAAAAACANTTATTGTTTATCTCATTCATTTTTTGAAATGTCATGTCAAAAATAATTTTAAATAGAAATTGTATATTTCTGTGGCCCAATTATTTATGATTGAGATTTATATTTCAGAATATCATTATTTTCTGATGGAATGTAGGCTATTCATTATGTCCTGCTTATAGTTAAATAACTAAGAATGTTATTTTTTCAACAGAAACAGATTTTTTTTGAAGTTTAATTTTCTTGTAATATCTGCTCAGCCTTTATGTCTCAACTACCTCCAAAGGAATGCGCAGATGTTACCTGTCCATTACAAAAATCCAGAAAAGTACAGTGATTTGCTATACTTTTAAAAGGGTTGTGCAGTGTGGTGTTCAAAAACTTATTTGTCATCTTTATATATGCACAGTGGAATAACAGGAGCTTTATCGAAATTTATTGTGCCTTGTACATTCTCACTATATTTGTCTTTGTAACAGTGGTTGTAACATCTTGTTGAGCTGGGACAGGGAGGCCGAATGTTTGGCTTTGGGTCATGCTGGAAGGATGCCCACTTCAGTCCTTCACCTCCTCAGCTGCCATTTCCCACCTCTCCAACTTCTCTTGGGATTAACATGGAAGGAACTTCCCCAGAGGATTGCAAGAGTCTTGATAGCAACACTTCCCTGTGCATGGAGAAGTTATCAGAGACAAGATGGTTTCCAGTACACTGCCTTCTATCTCTAACAGCAAAACCAAGAGACATGAGCTTTAGGTGACAGAAGGAGCTTTCAGTAGTAATTTAGATTAGGTCTTTGGGAAAATGTCTCTGTGCTGGCATTCAAAGTTCACAAGCAACACAATTAGTACAATAATGGGTCAAAAATTCAATGCAAATGCAAAAATAAATATGGTGATGGTTTACTAATAAAGGAGAATAAAATAAAAACAAATAAGCCATGATTGAGAAATTCTATTTTAAAGGAGCCATAAATATCTGTAGTTTATTTTTGGTGTCATAGAAACTTTTCTCCCTTTGTCTCATCTTTAAAAGCACCAGACGCATTATATCATTGCACTGAGGTAATATGAGATAATCATGCTTTTCCTACTAGTGATTTAATGAAACTTTCACTGGCAAAATGTCAAAAATCCATTTAACATGAACTACTGAAATATGTAAAGCTTAGAAATTAAAAACTACAAAGAATTCGTATTAGGGGAATATTGATTTAACTTAATCCAGTTTAGTTCCTTTGTAATATTTTAAAACTTAAAAGTGATGAGTTTAGACGAGCGCAAAGTATTTCTCAGCAGTAAAAATACCAAATTTTAAGGCAGATCTACTAATGTCACTCACTATTCGTGAACTTATGCTTCTTCTTCACTGTGCTGTGTTTATAAGGCTTTTATTTTTAATTTTAATGCTATAGATTTTCGGAGTGGGAGAGTATATTGTGGCAGACTTTATTTTTCCAAGGCAATAAAAGGAAATTACGTGGTAAAAAGCTGTTTAATGCTGTAATAGTCAAGGAACTAATAGCGACGGAAATGATGAGACTGGATGTCAGAAGTGTTCTAAATAAAATTGTGCCTCAACTTCTACACAATACAGTGTGGAAAGATACAGCTTTTGAAGGCTTGAATTTGGACTTAAACAAGCATGATCTGATTCAATGTCCTTGGATGAGTTTCAGTGGGATCATGATCAGGCCTCAGAACTTTCTTTTGGCTTAAATACAGGAAGGCGTGTTAACTTAGGAAGGCCAGCAATTAATATATGAATAAGTAAGTGCTGACTATGCATAGTTTCTTCAACAGCTGATTAGAAATGGGGAATGTAAAGTCAGATACATGTTTTGTTTGAACATCTTAAAGTTTGTAGGTTTGTTTTTTTTTTTTT
>VXAU01000750.1:251063-357773 GCA_013399695.1 Formicarius rufipectus
TTTAATTAATTGTGAAAATGCACATTTAGATGGACAGGTGGGCTATCACTGGGTAGGCAAAAGTATCCTCACTGAGCAATGGGAAACTTTCTTGAAGCATCTATTCTATTTACTAATCAATAAAGTTTGGGGTTTGTTTCTTTGTTGTTGTCTCTTTGTTTTCTTTGGTTTTTTGTTTGTTGGTTGGTATTTTTTTTGTTGTTGTTGGGGGTTTTTTGTGTTTTGTGTTTTTTGTTTGGTTGTTTTAATTTTTTTAATTTGTGACTTCAGGAAATTAAGAAATGAGAGTAATAGTTTTGATGGTTAACTGGAGATCACTACATAGCTAGGGAGATCCAGTAATTTTAGAGCTTGGAAATATCTTAAACCTTCAATTTTTGGTACACAGGGATATTTCGGTATATTATGTATATTGTGCATATTTGATCCTTAGGGAGGCAGTGACATAAGGATTATTTCGTGCCTAATTATGGAAATTTGCATCCATGGCTTCAGAAAATGCTGACAATCTATTGAGAAAGCAACATGAGATGTGGAGTGACAGAAGTGTTCAGCATTTTGGTAAAATCTCTTCCATTTGTGTTTGAGCAGAGCCCCAAAACTGGCTGTACCAAGGATGCTGCAGGCTGAGAAGCAAACCTGTTTATCTCAGCCCTGTGATTTGCTCCCCTTTGCAGAGGAGCAGAGGCTCTTCATCCCCTGCAGGATGAGCAGCCATCCTCTCCCAAACACGGTTCCCAAATAAGCTCAGCAACCTGCAGTGCTGGGTTAGATTGGAAAATGTGCTTAAGCAAATTCTATGGAGATTTTGGGCTTTGTGGGGGGATCTCTGTAACAGATGTGTCAGGGCCTCAGCAGCTCAGAACTGCCATTTGCAGTTTGACACAGTGTGTTTTCAGCTGAGATTTTCTTGAGGGAGGACTTTGGTTTTAAATCGGTGCCTTTAGATCATCTGGAAGAAAATGGCAATTTCTACTCTTTTTTTTTTTACGGAAAATAGGTTTCATCCAAACACTATAATTCAGCTTTTACATATATGAATCTCCCTCTCTAGAGAAGACCTGAAGGCAGAGAATTACCTACAGAAATCACTTTGAGGTCAAAGTCCTGGAACTATGGTTACCTTTTCCATAATAAGTGGAAATGTATAACCTCCCACTGGGCATCCTGATAGCCTGAGGAGCTATAGATAAATTAATCGCTCAGTAGTGATCTGCACAGAGCCTCACTCCTTGCATAATGCCTCTGGTAGTCGTATGTACCTCTGTTTGCAGCTAGGGAGAGCTGGGAAGAGGCAGAGTATGATTTTTTTTTTTTTAAAGTACCTGCCGGCTGGCAGTGCTAGCAGTAGATTTTCATGTTACACAGGGCAAGAGACAACACAGACCTTGCAACACAGGCCTGCATCAGGCCCTGTTCTTTCACTTGGTTGCAGAGAAACGCAAGTTGTGTGATCATTCTACTGCAGTTACTTCTCGTTTTTAGCCTCGTCTCTGCTAAACCAGAAGAATAGCTTGGGCAGTAGAGTCAAGAAGACACCTGAAATGCTACCAGTTCATCAGGTCTTCTACATCTCTGCACAACCAAAGGTGCATCAGTTGTTTGCTCTGATGGTGGTGTTGAAGGATCACATCGTTTATACATAAATCTTTGTCAGTGTGTGCAAGTCTGTAGACAAAAACACATTAAAAATGGACTCGTCCTGAAAAGTATTAGTCTTTTACTTGCAGTTGCATGCATAAAATGTATCCCAGTTAAAATCTGTGATAAAAAAAGGAAAAAAAAACAACAAAACAAACAAACCTTCCCCTCCCAAACTGAGCTTATTGTATCAGACTGAACCTTACACATAAAACCAATTAAAATGTTGACTGCAAGTAAAATGTACTGTGGCCAGTACAGATTTCTATATATAGCACTCACCTGGAAGTGGTGAGCTCTCGCTATTAAATTACGAAACCTGTGGTTTATGTATTACATTTTCTTCTCCGCTGACTTAAAATATGGATAGCCCAGTGATTTCAATTAGGTTTGTATTTGCTTCTTGCAAAGCTAAATTGGGCCAGAGCCTGGCTTGCCATTTATTTTTCTTTCATCCTACAGTAAACAACTCTGTTCAAAGATTGAAAAGCAGTTGTACTTCATTTTATCTTCGCTACAGGGATAGAGTGAGAAAGTTGACAAAAATTGTAGAGCTATTGTGACACAGGACTTTCAGCTTGGAGGTTTCTGGCCTCTCTTCTGAGCACTGTAAAGTACGGGGGACCAGCAAGCAAGTTGTAGAAAACTAAACCAAACCCTTCCCTTACTTGACTGAATGCATCTCAGGTGGTTATATTGAGCTGTTGACTCACTCATCAATTCTGAGCTCCACAGGGTGCTGCCTAGCATGCCCAGTGTAAATATTCTGCCTTGTGTTCAGCTGTAGAGTCTTTATTTGAGAGGCACTTGAAGGGATGTTCTTATCCCCAGCGATTATCTTCTGAAATGCACAAGTTGCTTTTTTGGTTTTGTTTTTCTTTTTTCTCTGCTGCAGATATTTTTAAGCTGGTTCCATTGCAGAGAATATCTTTCTCTCCTTAAATCCTTTATGCAAAACCTTTTGTATGCTTGAGAAAGAAGTTTGGTTTGATCCTAAAACATGGTCAGGCTTCCTAAACAATTATTTTATCAAGGCCTAGTCTCATGGAAGATATTCTATTTTCCTTCTCTGTGTTGAGGAGACCTTCATCACACTGCCATTGCGCTACAAGGTAATAGAAATAGTTTATTCCTCTGTATAGGAAAACAAAACAAAACACAGTGATAAGAAGATGGGTGAAAGTGTCATAATACAAATTTTTGTATGAAATAATAACATCTCATCCAGTTTGATTTAAAATAGAACCACCTGCTGATATCTCAGATTATGTCCTAAATCACTTTGCTTTTGTGTCACTAATAAATAAATCAATAAATAAAAGTGTCAAGAATAAATAAATTCATTGTGGTATGTTCTTAAATTGTTTTATTAGTGAGAATAGTAAGTTTCTCAGAATTTGAAAAAGATTACCTTATAATCACAATAAGGTCTAAAGATGTGTAGTGGCTTTCCAGACTAGAGGATGGTTGATACCAGCCTATGATTAACAGTGCATTATTGATTTAATTTTAATTTTGAAGTGGTCTGGTGAGATTATTTTTCAAGGTGTTTCATCACTTTCTTAGAGCCATGTGCAGCTGAAAGTCAGGCATTCAGTGGTTGTTTTTAAGTTGAAGAATAAAAAATATAGCTCTATGTGTTATGTACAATTGACAATGATAGATGGTGGTGTGGCAAATAGGAAGAATATGTTATTGGGAGCTTTTATGAATCACTGACTCTATCCCTGAGTGACTGGCACCAGGTACATTCCCCAGGAGAGTAGGGGGCTTGGGGTACTTTCAGCATGCACCTTTTCTTGGGCATTTTGCAGCTAATAATAAAACAAGTATTATTGTAAACTTCGTGGGCTATATTAGATATAGAGATTATCATTTGGGCTTGTTTCCTGTTACATTAAGCACTACATAAAAATGTAACAGCACTCTTCAGTGAGGTGTATGGCATATAGCATACTCACATATGTTATTTGTGTAAATGCCTCTTCTGAGTGGTGGAGAGGAAGGGTGATCTTTAAAAAAAATGAATTTCCCACTTTCATATTTGCCAGCAAAAAGTGGAAATGGAGAAAATACTGCATGTAATACTGGTGCTCAGAACTTAGGAGGAAAGGGAACTTCTACACAGGGCACAAGTTTCTTTGTAGAAAATACATAATTGTATATATATATTGAGAAGTTGTGTATTGGCATAATGACATTGTCCCATGACTGTTGTAACCGAGTGGGGTCAGCCTCTTCTCCCAGGAAAGTAGCAACAATACAAGAGGACACAGCCTCAAGTTGTGCAGGAGCAGGTTCAGGCTGGATATCAGGAGAAATTTGTGATGACTGCCAGACAGGTGGTGTAGTCACCATGCCGGGAAGTGTACAGAAACAAGTAGAGGTGGCACTTAGTGCCATGGTCTAGCTGACAAGGTGGTGATCAGTCACTGATTGGACTTGATGATCTTGAAGAATTTTTTTCAACCTGTGATTCTGTGTGACTGTGATGTTAGATAAAGCAGTTCAAGTATTCCTTCCTTTCTGAGAATGAGCTGTTGTGTCAGCCACGCCCTGCACTGCCTTGGCAGAGCCACAGAGGAGTGCAGCTGGGAGAGAGTGTTTTGGGGGCACAAATATGTCCATGCTCTTTTCCCTTTAGACATTTCTTACACGCTGCTTTCCAAAAAGAAGATGGTAGGTGACACTGGTCTCTCTACAACTTATTCTCATATTCTATTTTATTATATTCTATTTTGATGGTAGAGTTTAGTAACAAATCTTGATGGGGAAGAGGTAAAAAGGGCTGAATCCTTTACCAAGACAGCAAAACTTTGGAAATGTGGGCATTTTTATGGTTTTAAGTAAAGGATTAACACATCACAACTCTTACTGCTTGTGTTTTCAGGGTAAGGAGCAAGAATGACAAACTCTGGCTCAATTTTCGCATTCTTGTTTTGTAAATAACCTGAGGACTTAGAAAGTTGCCTGAGCCCTGGAAGAACCTGACCTGTCTCTGATATCTCCAAGTCATTAACAGGGTACACTATGAAGAGGGCTGCAGCCCTTAGTTGTTTCTGTACTACAGGAAGAGGAGGGAGAACAGGTCAGGATCTGCATGAGTGTTTCAGCTCAAAGCAATGCTTCCTTGTTTTCCTTCTGAGAGTTGTAGTAAGGCAGCTGTTTATGCAGTGACAGATATGGTGGAGCATCCTTGCCAAGGGATACGACTTCAACACAGGCTTTTTCCAGCATGGAGGATTTCACCAAGGGCTGGACAAGCTTTGTCTTCAAGCATGAAAGATATGACAGAATTGTAAAAAATTCTCTCTCAGGTAGTGCTTTTAACTCTGGCAGTGTTGTCTTGTAACCCCAGAATCCCAAATACACTGTGGCTATGCTATGGCATTGATGAAAATACTTCCTATCCCTGTTGTATTAGCAGATGTTTTTCATCATAGAAGTCTGAAGGTCATCTGTAGGTAGTCATGAAGAGAAAGCATTCTCAAGTGTTTTTGTTAGCAAATGAAATACAGGAATGAATTAGAAATTGTACTTATTTCAATGCATACTAAAGTAAGGATATGAAATTGATATAATGATGTAATCTGTTTCTGGGCAATTATCAGGAGGTAATTTGTCTTCTCACAATTTAACTCATGGATTTCTTTTGGTGAAAGGAATGCTTTATTTCTCAAAAAAAGTATGTGTCTGTGTTCGTGCTGTTAGTGTGTGCTGTGGTAGGAATTACAGCAGTACAATTGAAATGCTCCAGTGGTTGTTTGCATAATTTGGCAGTGTAGAAGTTATTGGAATCCTGGGCAGCAGAGGCTTAATATGCATCATTAGACACAATTATTTTTCTTGGTAGAAAGTGAACAAGTTTTATCAGGGATTTTGCAGTATTTAAAATATGGATGCCTTTTGGGTACTGTTATGAGAAAAAACTTTTTAATAATATTCTATATATTGTGTTCTATTGTTATATGGTTTCAGTGTTACCAAACAATAACAACATAAGAAGAGACATGAAGTAGATTCCTCCAGTAGATATGGATATTGTGATTTGGAGCAAACAAGTGTCAATTTTATCTAATCTAGGGAAGTGGTGTATCTTTGGAAAGAATTCCAGGGTGTCATATAATTCTTTTTAGAGATGGGCTTGTACACCTAAGGTGTGTGTGCAAATTGACAATGAGCTCCTGGTGTTTTCAGCCAGTGCAGGATTTTACTTTAACCTTAAGCTTTAAGTAGCTTATTGATACCAAAGGCAAACAAACCTGTACCCAAAGATCCAAACCAGGCAATGAGATTAACTTCATTCTACCTCACACAGAGCTGCCCTTCAACCAATTTTCTTTCATGAGGGGATACAGTGCTATGAGTGTACATGTCTTGGAAAGCATAGTTTCTTTGTATTTTATTTTATAACCGCAAGTCTTTGATACTTTGAGTGATTATGTGATGTTCCCATTAAATCATAGAATCATAAATAATTGGGAGTTGGAAGGGACCTTTAAAGGTCATCTAGTCCAACTCCCCTGCAAAAAGCAGTGACATGTTCAACTAGACTGGATGGGGCTCTGAGCAACCCAACCTGACCTTGAATTTTATCAGGAATAGGGCATCTGAAACCTCTCAGGGCAACCTGTTCCAGTGCCTCACCAGCCTCAGAGTAAAGAGTTTCTTCCTAATGTTTAATCTAAATCTACCATCTTTCAGTTTTAAAGCCATTTCCCTTCATTCTATCACTACAGGCTCGTTTAAGAAGTCCCTCTCTGGCTTTCTTGTAGGCCCCCTTTAGAAAACTTTGGAAGGGTGAATGCAGCATCTGATGTGTTTTGTCTCTGCATGACCATGTGAGAACAATGACCATGCTTCACAAAGTTTGAGGTGCCCCCATTCCCTGAAATAGGGATAAGCCTTGGGAGCATCCTCTGGGAATAACCAGGGAGTGCTGGTATTTTGCTTTCACAAGACATTTATCTTACTCCTGTTTTCCCATCTATAACACATATTTTATAGCCATATGTTGTTGTTCTCTTTTTAAAAAAGCAGCAAGAGAAAACTTAGGGTCTGCAAAGTTATTTCTGTTAGGAGGGAAGATGTGACAAGACATGTGTGTTTGATGCCAGCATTTTATTTTTAAGACGGTACAAATTTGTGGTTAATCCATCTTTGAAAGGAGGAGGGATTGCATTCATGGGTCAGTTTCTGGCTCATAGCCCTCTTGGTTTTGAAATAAAACTTCCTCAGATTACTACCCTCTCCCTCATCACTTACTAGTGCTTTTAGCTCAGCCTGGAGCCTCCCCAGCCCGCCCCAGCTGTAGTGCCAGCTCAGGCAGGGGCATTGCTGCTAGCTGGCAGAGGCACACCCTCTCCTTCCTCCAGGCTGGTGGCATTTCCCAGTAACCTTCCAGACACTTCTGTTTGAAATTCTCTCCCGATTTCATTTAATCCAGCTATTTAGCTTAATTGTCAGCTTTTTGGTGAAACTTTGTTCCAGTCTATATGTATAAATATTTTAATGCTGTGCATTTTTTCAGTCTTGCCTTTGTTACTTCCAGGGGCAGAGGGTTGTGTTCTTCTATTTGTCTACAAACAGCATGGATTAGTTTAGGGGTTTTCTTCTGTTAAGTACACAAGTTTGAAATTTCCCATAGGAAGAAAAAAGCTTTTCCTAAGTGCCACAAATTCAGGAGACCAGCAGTCCATGTTCTTTCTTCACCATTTATTATTTAATGCCTTTTTATTGTGCCTCTGCACTTTAGACATAACTCCTTTTCTAAGAAAAACTATCCTGGCTTTGTCATTGTAAGATAGTTCGTGTACACCCTGGACTATTCTCGTTGCCTCCTGTCAGCCATTCTCCATCTAAGCCAGGCTTTGTAGGGGTCATGCTTTGCTCTGGTGAAACTTCACCCTCTGATAGCATCTTGCAATATCATCTCTGGTAGTCGTAACATGGACTTTTTATGCAATTTTTTTCCAAATTCATATTTAGCAGACCTCATCCTTGTGTTCATCCTTGTATCTTCAGTGTGAAGATATTTCACTTTCCTTCTCAGCTATATTTAGGTCTTTTCCAGTGAATGACACTTGCAGGTTTCAACCTCCAAATTTTGACAATTTTGCCTGTATGACTTTTTTAACATTCAGAGTTTACTTGATGTTTCTAATAACCTTTCATCTTGATAAAACTTTGCAGCTTCTATAAATGTTTCCACAGTTCATCAGCAGTTCTTGATTATTAAGTTACTTTTTAATTATTTATATTTATGGCCACATTATATAATTGCCCTCTGCCATAGTAAGCAGAGACTTCATCAACCAGTGACTTTTCAGGAAATTTCAAGGAACAAATCCACATCTTGACTGTTTCCATATCACTCAAATCTCCCTTTTCAATCTGCATTGAAGTGGAGAGAAATGTCTATGAAGCTGTACTGAAGATGTTCTCTTAGTCCTACATTAAAAAAAATCCTGTCACAGTAGGAGTTGCTATCTTCCAAAATGATTTTTTTAGTGATTATTTTAGATTGAAATAGTAGTGATATCAACTAAAATGGTGAATGAAACTTTGGGAAATATACTAATATATTTCCCTTTATTTAGTAAAAATAGCTTTAAATAGAAAAATTTAAAAAGTATTTCCTTTAAAGAGTAAAAGTAAAATATCTTCATAGATTAAAAATATTTTTTTAAATGCAGTGTTTTTCTTTCTGTCTGCTAAGTTAGCTTTTTGTAATTTCAAATAATTTGCTCTGTTCTCCAGCTACTTAAATTTTCAGTGATTTTCAATGTGAGACTTTGTCAAAAGGATTTGGAAGTCCAAATAAATTATGTCAACTGCTTCTCTTTTATCCATTTTTTCCATTACTATGCTTGTGCAGTCTGACCCACTTCGAGAAGTTTATCAGATGAGAAAGAGTTACATGAAGTGGTATAATACATATCTTCAAGCACCATAACGGAAAGTGGGACTCTTCAGATCACTGTAAATTAAATTGATTAATAATACATCATGTTAAAATGAATTTTTCATGGTTTGGGAGCTAATGTCCTCAATTATTCAGCAATGCAAAATGTAGGAAACTTGCATATAAACAGCATGCAAGAGTTGATCCATTAAATCTTTATTTAGAATACAAAATAATTTTTTTAATATGCTAGGACAGTTTTACTAAAAATATCATTTGCTTTGGGTAGCAAAAATTAAGTCAGAAATCAAACTGGTTGTGTACATACAGCACAAGTATCCTTTCTATTACAGCAACAGCACACACATGTTAATCATTTATATTCACCATTTTCCTGTATTTTGCTTCTTCAATGCTATGAAATAAGAATTTTATTCCACACAGTTAATGTCATAGTTTCTGGAATGCATCTGCAATGCTGAAGTAGGAAGTTCTATTGTCTTCTGAAAATGTCTTTGTTAAAACATTTTTTAGGGAATTCCATTTATAAATATCAATGTTATACTCCATGCATCCTTCTTGGACCCCATTCCAAATCGTAATCCTGTGTGCTTAAACCTTGGGGTCTTTTAGTTGAACTGAATTTCAAGAATTTAGAAATTGCAAATCCTTAAAAATATGTCCCAAAAGAATACTTTATATTTAGGAGGTTTGTTTGATTGGTTGTTTTTAACATATAACTTCAATTAGGATTACATTTTTTCACAGATTTTCTGAATGCGCTCAATTATATTGGAAAACAAGTTGATCCCAGTCCAGGTAGTACTTTCAGCAATTGCTGCATAATTTTTGAGTATCCCACCATGAAGTATTAGCAGTACAAGCTTCTGCATTGTCCTTTTGGACATTGTTTATTTTCATTCTTTATTGATGAACACACATTAAGGGCACTGGCAATGGTGAGCACTTGTAACATCTGAGTGCTCTGAGGCATTCAGGATTTGGCCTGTAGAAATGAGAGATGAGAAACCCTTTTGTGTTTGTCTAAATCATCTTTATATTATTCATAGGCAGTTCCCTACTGGGTATTTTTTAGGAACAGATGTCATGACCACCTTTTTTGTGGAATAACCTTTATCTTTGAAGGGTTAAAATCGAGAGTGATGGCAAGTCTCCATGCTGCTGTCTAGCGTCACGTTACGTGACTCAAGGTTGTAGCCTGAATATATGGGCTAATTCTTCTAAATGATTCTTTATTCATACCTTGTACGAAGTAAGGGCCTTATTTCTCCTTTTCCACATTGCTAGATATATTATGTAGCTGAGAAGGCAGGTGTGTGGTAGGCTGTCAATCCATATCCTTAATCCCAGAAGAATATTCTCCATAGTGACATCTTTGCACCAGTAGGAAGTTCAGTTAAAGTCTGTCAAGCTACAGAGGGATGCATTCACATGCAATATGTTATTAAAAAAGAAAGCAAACATGAAGGAATTGAAGCAAAGGTGGTCTCTGCAGGAGTCCTCCTCAACATAAACAAAATTCAGGTAATTCCCCACTTTTCCTTCTTCCTTAAATCGCAGCTCTCATCCTCATTTAAATGTTTACTGTGCACTAGTGAGATGTTTTGTCAACCAGGAATTACGATGTTCCCAGACACACATGACTATAATTGTCTAGAGGTTTTTACTGTGTTCAGTTTTGAATTTTTCTCCCTGAAGAATGACAGAATTGTTTAGAGCTACCAGAGGAAAACCTACTTAAAATCTAGGAATTGCACTTATGTTCTTCAGCATACAAATGTAGAGATAAATGAATTGGGTTTGAGAAAAATCTGTTGTTCTCTGAGAATAGAAAGACAGGGAACTTATCCTACATGATCACTATTCAGCATCAAATGTTGGTGCAGAAATTATGGCTAATGACATTTATCTCCATTTTGGTGAATTCATTTGCATCAAGAGCTCTGTTGCACATAATTAACCATCACCACGTGCCTGAGATCAAGATCAGTATGGATTGCACTGAGTTTGCTATATGTTTTCTGTATGTTTGGAAGGATTCATAATAACTTCCTATTTTTCTGTTTATTCTTTAAAAGAATGGTAAAGGTCTGGGAAACAAAGTAATATTTCCCATGAGCTTGAGTGAGTCGTCTTCTGGAGAGACAAAAATGCATCCATTTTTTTAATGGTAATTTCCTGTGAGTCAGGATCTGAGTGGAAGACCTTTGTTCATCCCCTAACTCAGCCTATTGGGATCTCTCCTAGTGGACTTTCTGAATTGTAAATATTTTTAGTGCATAATGACACATAAAACAATATAACCTTGAGAGGTGGGATTTTTTTTTTGTTTGTTTGTTTATCTAGCCCTTAAATCTATTAATTATGAAAGAAACCTATCTCCCTTTTTCAATATATCTATTTCAGGAAAAAATTGTAGCCAAAATGCAGAGATAGATGGAGACCCAGTTGTGTGGGCTGCTGTAGCCTGCCCCATTCCACACAGGAGAATCTGTCCAGAAACAAGATTTAAACCACAGAATTTAGGACTCAAATCCAGACACCAGGTTGTTCTCAACCTTGCTATCATCAATCTTTCTCTCATGCTTCTCCATCAAATCCGTCTTCCTTCCATATATTCCACCGCTGTACTGTTACCAGAGCTCATTCTTGAGCACAGATTTAAAATTGAGATTGCACGAGTAAGAACTGGCCACAGTGTTCACTGATACCTATTTATCTTGGGCAAGCTCTGTAACATTTGTCAAGGCTCTGCTGGCAATGTAATCTAGAGCAATCATTTCTCTCCTGTCACTGCAAATTCTGCCTGGGAAACTGTAAACCTGAAGCAGACTTCTTGGGGAGCAGCACTGAGCAAACATGGAACGACTGTGTGCACTGCTGAGTGTCAGAAAAGGTTGCGCAGTCATTTCTCGTGTCCCTTTGACAGGAGTGCCCCTCGCAGGAGAGCCGGGAGCGAGGGAGGGCAGGGCAGGGTGGGGATCCAAGGCTGCGTGGGTAGAGTGGAGAAATAGACCATTAACCAAGAGCAGAGCGTGGGAAAGCTCCGTGTTTCAAAGTGGGGTGACCTTTAGGAAATAATCTAGTTAAGCATCATGATTAACGTTCCATGTTCATTTCTTAATCCCTTGCATTATTTATTGCAAAAGTGGGGACAAAAAAACAAAGTTCAGAGGAATTGCTTTTTAAAGGGAACCCTAGGGTGATTCTGTTCAGTTGCTAGTTCTGTTTGTTAGATTTAAGACAAGTAAGATCCACCTTGCACACATCTTCAGAGCACACTTTTTGATGGTGCTGATAGTCACTGTGTACACAGCAAGATTATATTAAATTGCTGAAAGAGACACTGATACATATTATTGCCCTATTGATTCATGAGATATTTTATTGTATGAAGTGTAAAATCAGTGCACCTCAGGTTAAATATTCAGTGTGATTTGAGGCCTTTTAGTCATAGAAATCCTATTAAGAAAGAAAGAGATCATACAGCTAAACCACTGTAAATGGCACTGAATGGTTACCTCCAGTGTCCTGTAATGATCTGAATAATGGAGAAGTCATTTGATATTCATTGTTGAGCCATTGATCATAATGGATTCATTCATTATTAATGTGGCTGTAGTACAGTGTTGAAAGACCTGTTGGAAAGTGAGCAGGAAGATTGGTTCTGCAGAGGAAATCTTGAGATCAATAATCTTACCCGCCATGCCAGCAGTATTGCTAGAGAGGAAGTTAAGGGATATCAGTGGTTGGTTGACTCTTCAATAAGCTTGAAGAGAAAAGGAAAAAAAAAAAGAAATTGCTAGGTGGAGATGTTGAAGCTGTATCAGGAGGCTAAATTCTCTAGGCTCAAATATTGCCATCATAAATTAACAGAGATTCCCATCCATCATCATCACTGGTTTGAGGATCACATGCCAGATTTGGTTCCACAGAAGCCTGCCAGCTGGAGGCAGCAATGTTAGGAGATGTAAAAGGACCACCGGGGACAGAAGGGACCTCTGGACCAGTTCTGCATGTGCAGTTGTCACCCACTGTGATGCAATATAACTTTTTCTTTTAACCCAAAAAGGTCTTTGTGAACTGAAAACTCTACCTATGTATTCCTGCTAATTTTCCCAATCACTGATTCAATGTGTTTTCAAGACAGCTGAACTCCATTTGCTCTGCATAAGCTCCAATCTTTGTATTTTTGCCTGTTTTGTTATATGATCACATTTCCTTCATATGCTGTTCATCCTGTTCATTACTAAGGCCCATCTTCAGCCTTTGTAACTTGTCGAATATCCTGAGCTGGAAGGTACTCACAAGGATCCTTAGAGTCCAGCTCCTGCCCTTGCACAGGACAAGCTCAGTAGTCACACCATATGCCTGGTCCAAGTGCTTCTTGAACTCGGTCAGGTTTGGTGCTGTGACCACTGCCCTGGGGAGCCTGTTCCAGGCTAATTTTGTAGCTTAACAGTGTAGAATATTATTCAAGCTAAAGTAGTAATGTCAATCTTCATGTGCAGTGGATTTGGTTCTTCAGTGAGTTAAACAAAGTTCATAAGAAGTGGTGCCTGTTCAGCTGAACTCAAACACACCCCACAGTGGAGATGCTGTAAGGGCTCTTCAGAGGAATGTGCACAGGTATCTTTATAGCTCTTTCTTCTCCAAGTATACTTCTAAGTTTCAGCACTCAGATCTTACTTATGTAGCCAAGTATTAATTCTTTTGGTAGCCTCTTAAAAATAGTGGGCAATCAAACCAGTTCTGATATGGTCAAAAACATGTTCTCAATTACTTTCAAACTTAGGTGCTTTTATTTTCTCTTCCTGACTGAGCAGAAATATATCAGAGCAATAAAACTTCTGTCTAGTGAGATTTTAAGGCTGCAGACAAGCAAAGCAGCAGGCTGAAGACATTTTTCAAATGTAATTCATACCTTAGGTATTAAAACTAATTACAATTTTCTTCATACTTTGATAAAGAGTGAATTGAAGGAGTGGCTATTTTGTTATAAAGGTGTGCTGGATAGGAGAGTAAAGTCAACTCTTGATTTGTCCCCTTATGTTTTTCAAGTATATACAGCAACACATTCTAGCCCAGCACAAAGAGGTAGAATATGATATTTTTTAAAATAATTCTCAGCTCCACAATTCCATTAAAATCAGTGCAAACTCATTGATACACATGTAAGTCAACCCTGTATACAGGTAAAAGCCTAAGGTATGGTGTTTAGATATAAATACCCTAAAATTATAATAGCAAAAAATAATATTATAGCAACAAAACACAACTTCTCTTTCATTCAAATAAGTATTAGTATGTGAAATCTTTGAATGGCTATCAAAATAAAAATATCTTTCAAGAAATAAAATCTGTACCCATTTGAAACAAGCTTCCAGCCAGGCTGGTAATGCCATGGCTCTGTAAATGCAGGAGTTGAACTAATTCTCCAAAAGCTGCTGTTTCAACATTCCTGGACAGAAAACATGCCCATGCATCAGTTCATGAACTTGTTCTCTTGCATGGCTGCGTGTCTGCCGTCTGCTGAAGTGGTATTGTGCCCACTCTAGGAAACAGTGTTTCATTTTCTGCCATGGACAAATACCAACTTGCTTTCTAGAGAAATCCTGAAAAAAGTGCAGCTGTTGTTTCTGGTTTGTTTTTGTTTTTTTTTTCCCTTCTGCACATTTCCTCTTTTCAAGCACTGTCTCTGTGTGCTTTCATTGGAAACACAGAATGGATGGTTCAGTCTTAGTCTTTTTACCATTTGCCAAAATCTTTTCTGAGCATCCCATGTTCAGCTGCGCCTGGATGATCAAGAATTCCACAGGTTCAATTGCACTGGCTGTTCAGCTGGTGTTTAGGATTTCAGGCATAAACTTGGATTATATTTTACCTGACCACAATAGGATAAGACACAACCACCATCCCCATGCTCCCTGGAAGTCATCTGACAACTTCTCCCTGCTAATGTTCCCATCAGTGTATCTGAAACAAAACAATTCCTAAGCTTTCTCTTGTGTTAAGAAGCTCACGGGCAGATTTCTTAGTCTTGGGGATGGTAACTATGAATATTCTTGCTGCTTTGCTGAGCCCCCAAGCCTTACTCTTAAACGTCCCAATTTGAATTCCTGATGTTGCCTGTGCAAGCTGAGTGGTCTGTTTTGTTCTCAATTCAAAAGGCATTCCTGCATCCATTGGCTCCACATTTGGTAGTAAATTGCATGATTACATGTGAAATAATTTCCAAAGCATACATATCAAATTAAAATTGCAACAGCAAAACAGGTAACTGGCATATGGCTCACATGAGGTCTCTTCATCACAGTGCTGAATTTCCACTTGAATAAAAAGTGCCAAGAGGGACAGTAATGCCCCTATAGAAAGGTGACATATACAGGAATAATTGAAGGATGTGTGCACTGTGTGCCAAATGGGGCAGGTAAATGGAGGTTTCAGGAGTGCCTGAGTGATCTGTGAGTACAAGGGGAGCTGAAAGACACAAGCAGGAATGGGTTCGCAGGGAAATATCAGTCAGCTAAAGAGCAGCTTTTGTTGTGAATTTAAATCTCAGTGGCATAATTTCCTTGTTTATCATGGAGAATCAGTTTTGACTGATGACCTGTGGAGGTTTCTTTGAGATCACTGACAGGTATGTTTAATTAGAGGCAAAGATTCTCTGGAAGCTGAGTGAGGAGTTGTGCCTCCTTCTGTGCCAGTGGAGTTCTTTTCTTTGTACCAGCTGCATTGCACAAAGGGACTGTGAGAGAAATTGCATTCAGGCAAACTCCTGACTGCATTGAAATTTCACCCTCTTAGTTTTCATTGCCATTCCCAAGTAAGTGTTAGCAAGAACAGAGTCAAACCATAGGGACTGGAAGGGTGGTCTTAGTCTCAAATGTTTTGGGAGTGGTTGAAGACCAAGGAGTTGTTGCTGCACATACTGGTCTAGTAAGGAGATAGGTCTGTTTTTGAGACTGGCTAGAACAAATGTTTGTCCATGAGAAAAGGAGGCTGCTGACCAGAGAAGCTGAGAGAAGCATCCTGGGACTGTGACTTCCTTGCAGGATCTTCTCTCCCCTGCAGATCCTCCCCTGCTTCTTTCCCATGTTAAAACTGCATGCCCACTCCACTTGCCATTAGTGATTCTGCTGCTTATGCTTGCTCTTGCTTTTTCCAGCTCCAGACTCATTCTTTCTGTCTGTCATTCCCATATCAGTTTGCTAGAGGTACAGCATTTGCACCCAGGGGAATTCTCATTTGCAGTTATTAATACAAAGTTGGTTCAATATTGTATAACAGAAAGGCCCAATAAAATTGGACAGTTGCTGTAGCTATACTAACTATGGTAAAGCTCAATGTTTAATACATACCTGGTAAGAAGTTTAGCAGACAAGTGCAGATACTGTATATTTATTAGATGTAACCAATAAATGTTTAGCAGCATCACAGTATTGTGTATATTTGCATTTTGTGTTGCATCATATATTTATATACATTTACATGCTCTGTATGTAAACACACACAGGTAAGCATGACTTTGTGTTTACTAAAGGCATGTAAACAATTTACAGAGAACATGAATCAGTTGTTGCTGAATTGAGGCCTTTTAAAGTAAGTGCTAACTGTGCTTGGAACAGTTTTCAGAAGCCCATTTAACATAGAACACAATCTAAATAATTTATATTCCTTGAATAAAAATATTTGGTACATACTCATGTGTTTGCATATATGCATATGCACATGTCTATATTTCTAAGTGCATAATTAGCTATGTCTACCCTTTCAAAGAGGTTTCTCAGAACCAGGCTCTGAAGTCCCTTTTGCCCTTTGGCCGGAATGCACACTCATCCACGGCCATTCTTTGCAAGAAGGCAGTAAATAATGCTTTTGACAATGGCAAGAAATAATTCTTCAGAGTGCAAGGACAGACTCTTTCATGTGGGAAACAGGTACTGCTGATAAATTTTCAAAGATCATTTTTGTGGAGGAGGCTCAAAGCAGCCATCCCAAACCGCCAGCCCCTGGATTTTTCTCAGGGCACAGGTGGAATGGGAACTTGACTGAGCAATGAGCAGGCTTTTTCAAATACATCTGGTGGTCCGAACACATCGTAGTGTCTTTCATTGCTTGAACAACATGCAGTGGCAGGAATGAAGTAAAATCAGTGATTTGTCTATCCTATTCTGACTACACTTCACTTATATGGGAAAAAACCCAAACAACCTGCAAAGAATACTGAGATCAGAGAAAAGACCTTCATGAGACTCATGTACTTCTCTCATTTTGGTTTCTATTATGACTATTGGGACTGTCAATATTTAAAATTAAATTCTTGCATGACAATAAATCTCACACTAATGACTGTTACACAAGTAGCAATGATGGTAATAAAACGATAAAGTTCATGGACTGAGAAAACCATGAACTGAAAAATGATAAGTTGAGGTGGAACAACGAGATAAAAGATGAAACATGAGATGTATTGCAATCAGACTATCAGTCTACCATTGGTATAACTAATAAGAAGGAATTTAGGAAGCAGGTAGAAGGCTAGAGATGTGGGCATATAGGTACTTTGAGAAGTTGCTGTCTGCGTTAAAAAAGAGAATTTCCTAAATGGGTTGTAGTAGATATAGAAATAATTTTCAGTTTGGATGACAACAGCTCTCAGTATAGTTCATTTTAATGGCTCCGGAATGATCACATTATGGAATTTTTTCAGATAAATTTCTATTATGTTAATGTACAGGCCAAGCAGAAAGTTTTCCTCATCCAAGTGAGCATGACTGTATCTATATTTCTTCATTTTGTTGTCTTGGCCACAGTGAGAGTTACTATGGGCCAATTAAGAGCTATGTTTTTGTTTCTGTTGCAAGAAGTTTTCAGGCAATTATGCAACTTGAAAAACAAATTAGTAATGGCAATAATAAATTAATATTATTAGTGTATCCTTGGATTGTTGGTTCTTTCTGGCATACGTTATAGTTAATTATAATTATACCATGAAAGCTATTAGAGAGCTATTTCACATGAAATTTTCCTGTGTTTTAAATACATGGGTTTTCACATTCAGTTGCACTGGTGCTATGATATATTAATACACTCCTTATAACCAAGAGAAAACTCTATCTAGAAATATTTAGCAAGGTATTATTGAGTAACTGTTTTGAGTAGTTTTTCTAACACATAATTTTAAAAATTTATTTTAAATCCTATTGAAGTACTTGGCATTTTCTAAGAACTTGTTCTTCAGATTGCAGTGACATATTTTCAATCTATGGATAGGATATGGAGATATAAAAATCGGTGGATTATGACTTATATTTACATGGCATTCCTTTTGGAAGGGAACTTGTCACTGTTACTTCCCAAATGTGGTTTTGCAAAATCAAGACAGATCATCACTGAGCATCTTTTCACCATGCTCCATTTGAAGTATATATATATTATAGTAATTTAACATAATTTCAATATGTGGCCTTTATAACTTCCAAAGAGTTAACAGGCAAGACTGTGTTATTGGTATGTGTTGTACACTGTACACCTGGTAGACTTTAGAATATGAACACAAAAATTTTCATATTTGAATACTCAGGAACACTGCCAAGTGTGCTCATTAAAATATCTAAATTAGATCATTCTTCTAAAGTCCAGCATATACTACCACACAGAGCTATTCCCTCCTTCATTAACCTAACATTAATGATTTCATAAAGTCCAGAATGTTGAAATGTGTTACAGAAGACAATTAACATTTTCTAAAGGATTATTTGGAAAGAAAATTCCAAGATCCGTCCAAAGAAGCATTGTTATCCATTGCTAGAAAATTAATTGGTTATATTGTATGAAATATCATTACAGCTAAAAATATTCTAGTTGCTATTTCAGTCATAAAAAGCTAATCAGTTTAGTTTTGTGTAGTCTAAATACATTAGGAAGTATGCATCCTGTAAGCATTTGCTGGATTTTGATGCTGTACAGAGGGATCTCTCCTAAGATGGAGAAAAAGGATCTTCAGGTCGATTTGGAGAAAATCCAGGGCCTGTGAGAAGCAATTGTCCACTGTGGCCAGCTACAGTGGACAATGTGGTTAGGCATCCTTTTCATCAACAGCTATCCCTGTAGAAGGGGAACTGTGAGGTAAAGGTAGAATGTGAAAGGTGTATCTCCTCAGTTTCTTCTGAGCAGCTTGTGGTCCTCCTTAAATCAAGATTGTCTTTAGACAATATAGACTAATTATGTTTCTAGGTTTGTTAGTTTATATTGATCATGATGTCTTTAAACACAAGCACTTTCAGGGTTGATACTGACAGTGTCTTTCCTGTGTGCCTAAGCAGTAATTAAAAACAAAAAATAAACTCTGAATTCTTACTTACTGAGAATGGCTGTTTTAAGATTTTACCACCGTATTTTGGTAAACTAGATTTAACCTCAGAGGATTTATCTGTAAAATGCTGTTAAATCTTTCTAGTTGGGGGAGTAGGACCATAAGACCAAAACAAAAGATTGGCTGGCTTTCAGCAGCAGCAATTTTTTTCCTTTATAAACAGGAAATATTTTCAAAGTTCCATGTTTCAGAGTCACCAAATAACATAAAGAGGTTTTGCTTGGACCTTGAATGTTGCCAATCTTTTGCTGTTGTTGCCATTAGGGCTCAAGCCTAGATGTAAGTAGTATTAAAGAGCCTGTCAAGACTGAGATAAATACCTGGACATTTTAAATGTTACTGTGTCCATACAGAATTCTGATGTATTTTTTTCCCCTGGACAACGTTAGCAGCACATTATTACATGGGAAGCTTCAAATACAATGCATTTTTTTCAAACCACATAGGGCATAGCTAACATTTCAAACACGTTTGCTGGCTTTCACTGAAGACTTAACACAATGCTATGAGAGTTAGTCTATGAATAAAAGCAGAGATGAAGGCTGCAAGCTTTTTGACTTTAGTGTACTCCTTTATCACCAGCAATGGCATAAAGCTAAGACTCGCAGTGTTGAATGATAATTGCTAGAAAATGACTGAGCCTTGTAACATTATAAAATAGCTTTTGTTTACACTTTTACTGCAGGGTTTTCTTGATCATTGTGTAGGGCAATGTATATCTTAAATTGACAGGTTCTACATAGCTGTAGTTTACATGCCACGATAATGCTGTAAGTCATGAGTGTGAGTGTTCCCTTAGGGGGGACAGGATTATCCTTTCACTTGATATTTCTTGGCTTTATTTCCAAAAGTACTGCACAATCTTTCTTGTTCATTTTTCATTTTGTTCTCAATCTTATCTGAAAGGTAGTATTTCAAGATATACCAGTTGTCAACGTATCCAGTGGCAATTAACTAGAAAAACAAGTTCATCTATGCAGGCCTTCATGTACCTGAACTGGGTGACCCAGAAAAAAAAAGTTGGATATAGATTGAGTTATATTGTCAGGTATTTCTGCAGAATTCTGAAATCACCATTTTTTCCAGTAAATCAGTGTTGACTATATTGATGAGAGTGTAAATTTAATTCTATCAAAACTTTATATAATTTTAAAAAATCATAATCAATGTAACGATCTCTAATTAATCTCTCAATAGCATTCTGAGAATTCACAAAAGATAATTCTGGCTCTGAATATATGTGAACTTCTGAAGTTCATGTGTGGTAGACTTTAAGCACTCACTGTGTCCCATAATTTGAATATTTAAACTATTTTTATGTACTGAGAAGTCACTGTAGGTTTTTTACCTCATCTTCATTTCCCTAATGGCATGTTACTTTTGTTCTGTTCCTGTGGAAATTTTTAGGTTTGAGGCTGTTGTATATAACTATAAATAAATCAGTAGCTTTGTAAAGGCAAGGAGGAGGACTGTGATGAGGAGCAACGTTCTTTGCAGAATAAAAAGGCAGACTAAAAGCAGTCTAAAGGGAATGGCTGGTATAAGTCAGCACATTGCAAGCAAAGAATGTAGAATGTGGGTTGTGACAGACAGGTTGGATCCAGACACTGAAAAATTCATACCCTGGATCTGATTCTCAAAGCTCTCAGTCAAAGCAATGTTTTAAGTAATTTTAATATTCAATATAAGGTACAAATGTAAGCACTGTCCTACAAACATCCACAAGAGATAAACTTGAAACAAGATAGCTTCTAAATATTCTTTGGTTGTAGATCTAGGAAGATGAAGATGGACTTCTTACAAGGGCAGGTAGTGACAGGGCAGTAGGGAATGGATTCAAACTGAGAGTAGGTTTAGATTAGATGTTAGGAAAAAATTCTTCACTGGAGGATGCTGAGTAGAACAGGTTTCCCAGAGAAGTTGTGGATGTCCTTTCACTGGAGGTATTCAAAACCAGGCAGGATGGAACTCTGAACAGCCTTGTCTAGACGAAGTTGTCCCTGCTCATTGTACAGTGTTGGAACTTAAATGATCTTCAATGTCCCTTGCAAACCAAACTGTTCTATTTGTAATGCTTAGTGATGCTACCATCACTTAATAATCCAGATGCTATTATGTTTCATTACTCTTTTTTCTCCAAAAATACCATCCAACATCAGTCATTTGAAGTTACTTTACCCTAAGAGATAATGACATATCCATGTGCTCACATTCATTACTGAGATCAGATGAACTATATCCGTGTGCATCTGCATAGAAAACTTAGCATTAAAACTTGGTAAAATTGTACATTTCAAATGAGTACAGAACATTGTAGCATATTATTTCAGCACCATGAGAACTTCAGACCCAAATTCTCCTATGTAGACTTCACACTGAATATCAAATCAGGGCAGGGTGCTCAACAGGATGAGTCCATATTAAACATTTTTCTGAAGCTCTGTGGTAAACACGAATCCACATTTCTGTGGTGCCAGGCAGTGCCCATGATCAGTACAAAATAATGTGGGCATGGAGTCTGCAGGTTTTAGTGTGGCAGAGAAAGTCTAAACATGCAAGCTGCCCGTGCCTGACGGAAATGCAAACTCCTCTGAAAACAAAATCAAATATTGTCTTTAATGTGGGGAGGGTAAAAAAATGACAGCCATTAAAAATGTGTGTTTACAAGTGTTGCTTTAATTGCCCTCATGAGGGTTTTGGGTACTATAGTAAAGAACATAAACAGATCTATCCAAAAGAGTTAGTAATTCCCTGTAATTTCTGAGGCACTTCAGGCAAATGAGTTCTAAGTACTTTTCTGTGGCACACACACAAATGGGAGTATACCTAAGAACACTAATTTTCCTTTAGTTATCTCGGTTGCACTTTGTATTTTTAATGACCTGCCCAATGTGTATTGGTGTTTATAGTTTTGTATTTGCAATTAGAAAACTGTTTTATTTGCATAGTGCTTTAAGTGCTGTAAAGTGGTTTATTAGTGCTATTTTTCAAACATATTTCAAAACACCATGAAACTGAAGAACATTCAAAGGTTATAGGGAAACATAAAGCTTAGATAACCTATTCTGTTTCTAATGAAGCTGCCAAAACTCTTAAAGTTTTTGTAAACTCTAAAATGAACTGATGACTAATCTTAAGGGGAAACAAATAGAAATTTGCTAGCACTTTCAAAATACAGGTTCCACTTTTACATTAGTTTAAAATGCAGTTAAATATGACAATCTTAGCAGAGAAACAGCTATCTGAATTATTAATTCCTCAGGCATTTTATTTGGCAATTTCTTTCTATTACTGAATTGTGGAAGAAAGGACTTATTCAAAGCATAAAATGTAATACATTATAAATTTAATAAAGCTTTTACTTGAAGTTAATATAAAGTAAGCTTTAAAACTTAGGCACTGTTGACTGCTAAGATGTTAATTTATATAATAGTAGATTGCAAGCAAACTGATTATTTTACAATCTTGTATAATAAGGCCCTCAGAACAAGACATGGCCTTGGATGTTTTTTATGAAGGAGCAAATAATTCAGTTGGAGCTGCAGAAAACCTCAGGAGCACCAAGGAAGTTTTTTCTGTCCTTCAAATCCACTGCTCAGGCACATTTTCCCAGGAGAGACTAAGACTCTGGAAAATGCATGTAGTTTATATTTTCACCTTCTATGGACTGAATAAACCCACATAAGAGTCCTCCATAACAGGAGGATGTCTCTGGCTTTTCATATTCAGTGTCCCACATTTCTGCCATTTTTAAATTCCCTTTTCTGCTTTGATTTTAGGCTTTTTTTTTCTTCCTCTCCTCTGTTGTGTCCTTGTCTAATCTTCCCTTTCATCATGCCACCCTAATCTTTCCCTGCTGTCCTCCTTTCTGCTGGTTGAGGAACACTATCATTCTGAACTTCCTTTCAGTGTTCATCAGTTATCCTCAAAGGTCCAACCTGGCTTAAGGGTTAAAAAACTGGCCAAACCGATTAAAAAATACCTAAATTTGACCCTTTTTAATACACACGCACAAGGAAATCCCAAAACTAAATCTCTCGGTATTATCTAAACACCACCACCAAAACAAACCAACAGACCCCACATATAAACCCAACAACAACAATTCCATAGCCTTTTCTTTTTTTTAAATGAAGCTTCTGTGTTTCCAAGCAACACTGCCATATGTCTGGGAGTGAACTTGTGAACTTTCTGCAGATATTATTCCTTGCTTCAAGGGCCAGACATTGTTTCAGTGACACCAATCTTGGGTATGCAAGCAATTCTGGTGTCTTAAAGCAAGAGCAACTAAACTGTAACATATATATATATATATGTATTTCAGAATTAGACTTTGCATCTATTATTGTTCTATAGACTTACTGTGTTATATTATTTCCTTTCAGCCCTTCTGGGATGAATTTGAGGGACCACAGACTAGTACCAATTTGTTGTGGCAGTTTGCTTCTGACCCTTGTGGGGCCCTCATTGGGATACACAGGGAACTTTGCCCTTCTGCAGATGATCAGTGGACAAAGGCCACTGGCAGCCATAGTTCTTAGGAGGCATTTCTAAGGAGCGAGATATTTTAATGACATAACATATAAACCAAGGTGGTGCTCAAGTTCTGCTATGATTTCAGTTGTATTTCCAAGTAGTGTAGAGGACACAAAGAGAAACTTTTTGAAGATCAACACCGGTTCATGCGGTATCATAAATAAGAATTTAGTTACGAGTCAGAGAAATTAAACCATCAGATGGATTGGAAACAGGAACAGAAATCCAATAAAGTACCATGTCTTTCCTGCTGTTTGATAAATTAGAAGTTAACATTTCCACACATGAATGTAATCTGCCAAGTAAAATTACTTTAACTGCCATCACATATTTCGCTTATTTATAAGTACTGAGCTCTTCCATATATAACTTGTTAAATCTGGGTTCTCTCAAGCAGTTTGAATATGTTTATTTTAGGTCAATGCTTGCTGTGAAAACACATAATCTGGCTCAACTCAAACCTTGTCAACTACTTTCTGAGAAAACTGTAAATTAAGCCACGATATAGTAGCTTATATTGATTGTAAACAACTCTAAAATGTAGTTAATCCCCTTCCCTTTTTTTTTTTTCTTAAGAAAGTCATTTTACCAAGAGCAAAGTTTTCCAATATATTTTTCAGCTTGTGGAATTTTAAACATTGGTAGCTCATTTGTTCTCATGGCAATAAGCATGTTTTTCTTAATTATTGCTTGCAGATCTCTAAACCCAAAGACGCCAAGAAATGAAAACCACAGAGAAGATTCCCATTAAGCCACTTACTAATTTGTTGGGGCTTTTAATCACCTTTCTTTAGAGGTCAGGGTACTTGATGAGATGATACTGAAGGTTGGCACATTAAACTTTTTTCAAGCTGGCAGATTTCCTTCCTCATGCCTGAGCACCAGGAGAACAGGCAGGTGCACTGCAAGCAAATTCCCCCTTACAGGAGGATTTGAACAGCACAGAAACATCTTGTTTAAGGAACAGCATTTTTTTTAGACTATTTAATATATGAATTACTTGTACATGAGGCTTAGTCTCTATTGTGAATCTTGTTTCTACTTTTGTTTCTTAAAAGGATGCTACTTAGCTTTTCCTGGTCACTGTTTTCAGGCTTACGGTTTTACATAGCCAGAGGATTTATATCCCAAGCTTGTGCTGCACTAGGATAAAATACCATGTTTGAATAAGCCTGAAGAAGGATACCTATTTGAGCTTTAATTAGAAATACCTTTTTTCAGGGCAAATTTTAAAAATATTCTGTAGCAAACAAGTTATGTTTCATGTGATGTGCACACGTGTTTGGGTGTGCACATAATATCGACTTGGATTTTCATGTCAGTATCACTGCCCTTTAAGAGGCAAATTAAAACTTCAGGGAAATTGCTAAACACATAAAGAGAATACACTATATATCCTTCTGCAAAGGTACTTTCACCAATGGCTGCTCTTATCCACAAGGATATTACTTCTTCAACCTCAAAAAAACTATCACTTCTGTATATTTATATTTATTTAGCATCTTACATGGTAGCTCTAAATTATACATGAAGCATTTCAGTCTCTGTATTCATATTTAAATGTGTGCATTTGGGATCTATTTACTGTAGATCAAACTTGTTAAAAAAAAAATTTGGATCCAATATTTTATAGTGGATGGGGGGGTGTTTTTGTGTTTTTTTTTGTTTTTTGTTTTTTTTTTTTTTTTTGGGGTTTTTTTTTGGTTTTTTTTTGTTGGTTGGTTTTTGTTTTTTTTTTTTTTTTTGGGGTTTTTTTTTGGTTTTTTTTTGTTGGTTGGTTTTTGTTTTTTTTTTTTTTTTTGGGGTTTTTTTTTGGTTTTTTTTTGTTGGTTGGTTTTTGTTTTTTTTTTTTTTTTTGGGGTTTTTTTTTGGTTTTTTTTTGTTGGTTGGTTTTTGTTTTTTTTTTTTTTTTTGGGGTTTTTTTTTGTTGGGTTTTTTTGGGTTTGGGTTTTTTTTTAAATGACAACTGAAAGATGTCTCAGTCAAGGTCTTCCAAGCAGCTTCAGAATTTGACTAATACTGAATAGTAACACATAGAATGATAGAATTTAAGGGATTGGAATGGACCTTAACGATCATCTAGAGCCAACCCCGCCTGCCATGGGCAGAGACACCTCCCATTAGACCAGATTTTGAAGAATTTTTACATTTTGGTGTCAACACACAAATGGTTGTATGCAACCTCCCATGACATCTGCAGTTATTATTGAATATTATGAAGTTGGTACTCATATAAAATAGCTTAGCTGGCAAGGCCACAGGTGTCCCTGTGCCATTTCCCTTTTGGGCAGATCCAGGTTTCTTTTTCTTTTTACATTTTTCTCCAGGAAAAGCTGCTTTTTTTAGCTTGTAAAGCCACAGTATAGGATATAAAGTAGATTTTGTGTTTTAAAAAAAATTCAGGAAAAACTGAGAATATGAACATAAAACAATTCTGTATACTTGCCAGACTATCTTGAAAGGATATTATTCCATGTAATATTTGAATAGTTGTAACAGATGACAAAAATAATGTTGATTTTTTTTTTTTTTTACATGAGTGGGATACTTACTAAAAAGCTCTCAGAGAGGAAGTAATTTTTTTTTCTCTCGTTTGGCAGTGGGTTCATCCGTAATACTGCTGGAAAAGATGGGCACAGCTCGAAACACTAGATAGTGAGAGCATGTCTTGGATTTGAGAATGTGGGTTAGTGGATGACTCCTATAAAGGAGGTGGGGTCTGGAAGTGTGGATTTTATGAGGAATAAAAGCCATTCCATCTGGAATTACAGCCCTAGTATTCATCACTGCCTTGCAGATTCTTTTCTTAATTTCATCATCATCAGGTATTCAAGAGACTGAAATCCTAAGCTTTATTTCCAGCAGAGTGCTGGGAATTATTACTTGGAAGTGCACTGTGCTTTGTGCTGGATGACTTTTGCAGCTCATGCATCAGCCTTTGCAGAGAAAACATGAATGTAGTGTGTCAATTAACCAAGTGGACTCCTCAGTGCATCACTAATTCCTTGTGTTTGGGGGAGAACAAGGAATTATGAAAGGGCTTGCATCAAGTATTTCAGGTGTAATACATAGAGTAGAGCTACCTCTCTGTCGAGTTATTTAAGTTTAATAAAATAAATTATTCTGATAATGAAAAATAATCAGTTCCCATGTATGAGGAAAAAGAGGTTTTTAATAGTTAACAAATAATTTATTCAGATGGAAAAAAAAACATCCAAAAGTTAACCAGTTGGAATAAAAATGTTTGAACATATTCACAGATTCCTAAATTTTATGGCTACTCTAAGTGGGAATCTGTTAATGTGATTTGAAAATAATTATTTAGAAGTCATTGATTTTAAAATAATTACCCTGACTGTTTTTTAATTAATTATCTTAAGTGGGGTAAGCAATCCAAGGAAGATTTATGACGTGTGTAGCAGATGGCATTTGTTTTCTCTGTTTGTGTGCAGGATGTGGTGGCTGCATATCGTTAAGGGTGTCTGGGCTGCAGAGCCAGGAGGAAAGCAGGCTGTGTCACTGGTCCTGAGTGGTCTGTTCCACAACTACTGAACCATATGCAGGGAAAGGGATTTCTCCCCAGTCCTGGGAGTCTCCGGATGCACAGGAGAGAGCTCTCCAAAGCACAGGGCAGCAGAGGCTTTTGGTGTGGGAACACACCAAGCAGTGCCAAGACAGGAGCTCCTCAAAGACAAGAGGGCAAAGAAATCCACATGTTGGACTGAGACGAAGCCCATCTGAAATATTCTGCCCTAAAATGACAGTGATGGTTGAGGAACACGTATATTTACAAAACCTGTACAGCCTCCAGACTCCTCATCTTTATTATTTTTCTTAGAGATTTATTACCTCTGTGAAAGAATTCAGTCAAAGCGAAAAAGTTGTTACTGTTGCAAAATTGAAATCATAATTGCAAGTAAAAGGAAAAAAATTACAAAGCCAAGTAGTAACTAACAAAAAAATGGAATTTTGTACCTGACTGGTATATACCAGTAAGCTTGAGGGATTACAGGTGATATTACATTGCTCCATTATATAGCTGGGTTGCTAAGTTTGTCTTACTAAAATTAAATACATAAATAAATGTAGGAATATTCCAGCAGTGCTTTTATTGGAGCTACAAGAATATGCAACACTATATTAACATATGTTAAGTGCTGCCATTTGACTTGAAAAAGAAACCTTAGGCTAGGGGTCTTTTGGAAAAAAAGCTTCCAAGTGGCTCTGATTGGCTCTTTCTTACACAGAGACTTCTTAATCCCTGAAGTGTCTTGCACTCATTAATCTGTTGCTTAAGTAAATATCACAGCAGCCTTCCCCTCTAATGAACATTGCTGGTGGTTTGGAGTGTAGGAAGCAATCCTGCTGCATCCTGCAGCCTTTTTCCTGTATCGAGAGGTTGTGTGCAGCACCCAAGTTCAAATGTCTTCGTACTAAAGCTTGGTATCAAAAAGTTATTGACAAGCAGAAAGATCACAGCAGTGTGGCTGATGACAGAGCTAATGGGCTTCCCTTCAAAGACAAAAGTTCAAAGAGCCTTTAGAAACACTTTGGCCAAGATGTGACAAGGCTTGATAACAGCATATACCAACCTGAAGAGTGCAAACACAAGAAAGGAGAGGAAATTTCATGTTAGAGCGACTAGTTAATAGTAATAATGACATGAGATTAAGCAATTATAACTACCGCCTGAATCTTAATAAGTACCTTTGGATAATTAGATTTAGTGACTCGTGGAGCTCCCTCTGAAGGGGAGTGTGGATGGCACTGTAAGGCTGAACTCTGAAATCAGGCGGGGATGGAGGCTGGCAGCCCTTTGCTGGCTGGGAAGTGGACAGGATGACCCACTTTCTACTCTCTGTCTCTAGCACTGGGAGTCTGTTCTGCTGTGATGTTGGCTGAAGATGTATAAGGAATACAGCTAATGTAATTTATTGAATGTTTTTAAAGTCATGGGCATTGTATTGTGAGGAGGAGGAAAAGGGAGACAATTTTGAAGTCCAGCTAGGTTCCTTTGTTTGTAAATCCTTGAAGATTTGTATTTCTATGCATTTAATGGATATGTGAAGTACATTGTGTGCAATGCCTGTGGTTAAGGGTCTGATGGATGACTGATGTTTTTATTCATTATGCACATTATGGATGAGGCTGCTAGGCAGACTTTATTAGTGCAAGAAATTTTGCAGTTTTTCTTGGACTGATCACTGTACAAGTTTTATAGATCTGTTTATGGTACAAAGCAGTAGACTTGTAGCTATCAATAGCTATAACTACAAAAACAAACAAACAGAAAACGAAAACATAAAAAACCCAAAACAAACAAAAACAAAAAACCAAACCAAACAAAAACCACCAGATTTCTGCTTTCTCACATTTCCACTTTAGATTCACAGGCTTTTGTCAAGGTGTGTTTCAGTATTCCTTTAGTGAATTCTACAGTTGCAGAGTGTTAGAATTAGGTTTTTCTAGGCTGGTGGTGAGTGTGGCGTTCACTGAGTCCATTGGACAGGGCTGTCCATACAGCACATACAGGATTACTGACAGGCGTCATAGCCCAGTGGATTTTTGAATCAAAGTGACAGGAGAAAGAGTTACAGCAGGCTCTTACTGGCCATTTAGTGTTTGAGTGTATTAATAATAACTTCAACCCTCACATAAGTACCTTGCACAAACCCAGGACAGGGGTTAGCTCCAAGTTACCACCAGGGTGTTGTCCCAGACAGCAGAATGGGATGAAGAGAGGGAATAGCTTCATGAGCTCAAAATTTTGCAGCAGTCAGGGTTAGGGTACATGTGGACCCACACCATTCATATTTCATTCAGACATTCAGATATCTTTTCTGCTTTCCCCAGCATCTACTGTTCATGATGCCCAGCTGTGGACTTTGGGCTGACCTTTTACATCAGCACTACATCTCTCAGACTCAACTGAGAAAATAATTACAGAGAACAAAACTCCATTTGACTCTCAAAGTCGTCTTTCTAAGGAAGAGATCTTCAATACTCACATATTAAAGTGCATTTTTGTAGACTAGAAATGGGCCTACATAGACCTGCACTGAACAGACTGATTTTCCCTGAACAAAACCATATTCTTGATTGGTTTTTGCCCATGTACTGAAGAGGAAAAATTGCTCTCATTACATGTATCATGCTAATGGCAAATTACTTGAAAATAGGTGCATAAACTTTGTAAGGTAAACATTTCTCAAAACTATGTTTAGGGTAGCTATTCATTCAAATTAGGAAAGCTGAATGGTTCTTTTCAGAAGTATGGTGTGTTTTAATAAACTAATCACTGTAAAGATAAAAAAAATGTAGCAGAGGATGCACAACCTTTTTTTTTTTTTTTTTGGTCTAGCAAAAATCATGTCAAAGATAAGTAATTGAAATCAAAAGAAACAATTTAGAAAACTCCTATAAAACTATGAATAATGACACATGTCTTAATATCTTGGTAGAAGAAGTATATAGTATTAGATCATCTAAAGATTTGATATAGGATATGTGCTTCAGAGCTCCAAGACATGTAGGATTTCAATACAAGTACAACATTACTGCCGCTACGGTGTCAGCAGAAGAACAAAATTAGACTTGAATCAGTTACTTGACCTTGAGTGTGATAGTACCAGTGGGGAGCTACAGGTCCCCTGGTGGGTTTGAAGAAGGCACACAAAGCCACAACTGCTACTTCTTGTCTGTTCAAATGCATCCTCAGTGACTGCCAGATTTGTTTTTGTTAGGTTGGTTTGGCTTAGTTGTGGGGGTTTTCAATTCTGCTGTGATGGTATGTAGGAGTGCACTGCAGGCAGCAAGTGCCAGAAATAAACTGAGCATGGATGATAGCTGCTCCTCCTCCATGATCATCGCATAGCTGATAAACAGCAATCTTCTCTGTGAGGCTGCAGCTCCAAGCTCTTGGCCCCTTGCTGTTCCTCATTGCAAAAGGTCCCAAGTGAGTGGAGATCATGGTGTTCAGGGGATGTATAAATGGCATAAGAGCTGAGAGAGAGCTTGGCGTTGGATGGTGTTAAAAAGGAGGAGGTTTGGTGGAAGGACCACGAGGTTTAAGATGAAGAAATGAGGAAAGTGAATGTCAAGTAAATGAGGAGTAAGGTGGTCCTGTGCAGGGCCAGGAGCTGGACTTGATGATCCTTGTGGGTCCCTCCCAACTCACCATGTTCAGGGATTCTGTGTGATCATGTGAATACCTATGCAGAGAACACCTTTGGTCATTAGTGTGTGATCCATACAGACTGTACAATGTTGATGTCCAAACTGCTTTTTTACACAGTGTCTGTTCTTTTAAACTTCAGCAGCACAAGATGAAGTTAAATGGCAATTTTTAGTAAGTCAAAATATTTCATGAATAAAGTCAAAGTAGGTTAATTTGTCTCTGATATAAAGTCTATTGCATAGATTGTATTAAACACAATTATATGAGAAAGTTTTAAAAGCAATTACTGCTATTGATACAACTCAACAACTACGCTTTCAATTAAAATATTCCAGTTTTAAGGTCTTCAAATACAACTGAACCAAAGAGAGAGCAGAAAAGGCAAAACTGAGTCAAAACTTAAGGACTTTTGATGTGCTAGTACTCACACAGTGTTTCATTTATACCTTCAGCTAGTACAAGGGCATGTCAAATTATGTGAATAGATGAGAGAAGGAGAAGAAACCTAGTCCTGATTACTTTCAAGGTGTGCAGAAAAATCCAGGTCCCAGTTTAATTATGCCACATTGGTGGCATAAACTTAAATTACTCAGGGAAAATGCAATATTCACAAAGGAGAGCATCCAGTAATGAGAAAGGTGTAGTGCATTATGACTTGGGTTTCTTTTCATGGCAAATTTCTGTGTAAGGAAATATAAGGTAGTCAAGAATATATCCATTTTGTAACACATCCCTAATGCTGGGCTTGCTGTAATATTATCCCCTCTTACAAACTGACTTTCTTTATCTAATCTGTATTAGGACTCTGCTAGTTGCAGTCTGTAAGTGTGTGGTTTGGCAGATGCTGGAAAGCATAACAATCTTACTTTGTCTCTCTGATCTGTTTCCTCGGACCAGAGGAAAGCTGATAGGCTTGAAGGTTTGTCTATTTACACCAGAAAAGGAATACTCAGAGGTCAGCCATTTATCTAGTTTACCAATCCAACTTCATTTGGCAGCCCGTTGGTAATCTCAGCTGTTGCATCCCATAAATTAGCTGCACGTTTGTAAGCATTACATAGTAAAAAAACCCCACAAATTTGGCACTCCAGTGTTTTTGATTTAGTTGCATTCTAATTGCATTCAATGTGAGACTTCTGTGGGAATACTGAAAAGTTTTTTTAAAGTGCTTTTTCCATAGCAGACTTGTGTTTTAGTGCAACTGTTGAAACGTTGTGATGACTGAGTATGGCAATAAATTGGTCTACTTTGTCACTTCACCTCATTTTGAAAGATGAAAATGAATTATTTAAGCAATGAGGGGTAGTATGGACTTTACAGCAGTGCTGATCAATGCCCACCCTGGATGTTTGCCTCGCTTTTCTCTCACATGTGAATGGTGCATTAATCAATGCTAATGGACAAGCTAAGATTTCTTATTAAAATTTCACATTGTTCTTTCTTCTGTGAAAAGTGTATTTTAAGGGTTTCTAATACTAAAAGTTGTAGGTGAGGGACATGCTGCAATCTTACTTCCCATCTGTGCAAAGATTAAATGCATTCAAAAGCTAATGTTATTTGGTGAGGTTTTTGCAGGAATTCCCTCTCGTATCTTACCAATTAGAGATCTAAAGCACTTTTATGGAATCTGTGTTTGCATTCTGAACGTTCCTTTTGTTTTTGCGTTGATAGATTCATACAGCCTTACACTGAGGTATAGCTAATGTGAATTTGGGGTTTGGGCATTGGCTTCTCTGCAGAAATTCCTTCTAGAAGAGTTGTAGATTGCACTGATGGTGGCAGCTCCATGAGCATCTCAGTTTGGCTTAGGAGTTTGCTTTTGAGTTATTTTTTTTCCCCAGAATCTGACCTGCTGGTTTTCAATTTGCATTGAGCAGTTGTGTCTAGGGCAGGCAAACTACAATCCCTTTGGGTGGAAATGAACTGGGTGATGCACTCCTGGAACGCAAAGGTTGTGATGCTCTGACAAGGCTGTCAGGTGGACCCACATGTACATTGTTCTTAACTGAAGTGTTCCAAAAACATTTAAGGAGCTTTTTAAACTCTGATGTCAAGATTTTACTTAAACAGAAAATAAACCTGAGAATTTTTCAAACAGAAATCCAGATCTAGATGAAACAGACTAAATTAAAATCCAAGCTTTTAGCAAACAAATCTCTTCTAACTTACTGTTTCTGTTCAGAGAAAATCCTCTCCCTCAGCTTTCCTTTCAGTCTTGTAACTTTTAGTAGCTTTTTAGGTTGTAAAAACCCTGTGTGGTCTCTTCTGAATCCCTCAGAAAACCCATCATTTTCATTGTCTCTGCAACATGTCTTTATGTTTGCTTTTCCGTCCCCTGGATACATATGGTCAGTAACTCCCAGGAAGGAGGAATTTTCCTAGGCAACACGTAAAGGGAATTACATGGTTCAATATGCTAGAGGAGGAAAAGAGATGTCTGTCTCTTAGGAAGACAGTGTAATAAAGTAAGCATGCGCAATAAAATGTGGATATACTGGTTGTTAAGCTATGAAAACTTTCATATTTTGGGGGGAGGGGGGAAGAATGCATTAAATCTAATGTATTTCATACATTAAAATGAACTGTTAAATAAAAATAATAATTAAAAAAAAACAAAACACATCTGCCTCAGTCTACAGAAATGGCTTTGCTTTTATTGCACCTCAATTTGCTCCCAGTGGTGGTCAGAGAGTAAAGGGTCACCTGGATTTGGTCAGAGCTGAGGACACAGCACTTATTCTGTATCCCTTGTGCTGCACTGCGTTTTACAGTATAAAATCTTGTCATTTGTAAACAACCCAAGCATATCCAGTAGTTTGGGAACATCACATCTTTTATGCATTGGCCTTTGGACTTACTTAATGGTGTGTTTTAGAATGTCTTTATGTTATTGCCATCAAATGGAGGCAAAACCACAACAAAAGTCAGGATTATTTGAGGGGAGCAAAGGAAACAAAACCTGATATGCATTGCCCTAGTATTACTATAATCTGGAAGTGATTCAGCCCTCAGGTGTCAATACTCTAAAGATCAATTTCCTTCTTTTTAGTCTCTGAAAATTAGCTATGGATACTTCATGGTTTCTTTTTTTCCTGAAAATTACACAATTTTTGTTTAAGTAAAAATTGATCCTTTCTGAGTACAAAATCAGTAATGAACTAATGTTAAGTAGATTTGTGACTATTGTTCACCCTTAGCTTCAGCTAAAACCAGGTTATTCTGCTTGTTTCGACATAAACTCCTGTTGTTTTTCCTCTCATTCTTTTATATCTGTGCTGCTGAAATCTCAGCATTTTTCACAGTTTATTTTAATTTCATCTTCACTTCTTCAACCATTCTCCCTTCCTACAGATCCAAAACGTTGACATCATTATCAGTTTCATTGCTCTGATCACAGTCCCCTCCTTCCTAAATTATTGATCAGGATTTCCTCTTTCAGATATAGTTCAGCTTTCTTCTTATGCTTTACATATTTATTCTAAACAGCCTCTGGCTAATCCTCTCCACACTTCTCCCTTCTCTCCCCACCTTCTTTTCCCCATAGAACTTGAAGTATGTTGGTCTCTCTTAACCTTGCTAAGCACAACCATCCTCCTCTTTGTAAGCACTTTTAATAATCTCTATGTTTGGCAAAGCCTGTAAGTGTAGGCACCCCTTGAAGAATCTACTTACAAGCTAAGAGAGAGGTTTTACTCTGGTTCTCTACAGCGCCTGATGACAAAAGCACTTCTGCCATCTTTCCCTGGTGGGTGCCTTCAGGGGAATAGAGCTGATGGGACTGTGAGCTCTGGGCACTGTTTGTATTCCTTTGAACTTTTAATGTCAAAGTCTGCCTCAATTTCAGCTGATGACCCAGGAAAAAGAAAGCTTCTACCTAGCTGTTAACACTGCTTTTACAGCATAAGGAATATCTTCTTTTGAGAAACACCAAGTAAAGTTCCTAGGTTTGTGTTACTGCTTTGAAGGTGGTTTTTTGTTTGTGTTTGGGTTTTTTGTTTTGTTTTTGGTGGTTTTGTTTATTTGTTTTGGGATTTTTGTTTGTTGTTGTTTGATTTGTTTGATTGTTTTTTGTTTTTCCTGAATTGCATTTAATTTTGAAATCTAAAATTCTTCTGAATGTTTCCTAAGGTGATTTCTTAGTCAACATTAGCACTGAACTGACCTTTGGGCCACTTCTAGATGCTTAATAATGGGAATGTCCTAGGCAACATTGGGCTAAAATTGCAGCACCCTGCATGTGGAATGTACTCCTTTTGTGTCCAGCAGCAGTAGTGTTTCTCTTTCCAGCTGCCCACAAATACCCATGCTTAAAAATGTGTACTTCTGTAGTGGGATGTTTTAGAGAACTGCTTTGAGTAACATAGACTTTTTTTTTTCCTCCTAAGACCAACAGCTAATGCACTTCCGTGTAAATAACAACGATGGTTTGTCTTGGCATTTAACAGATAGTCAAAAATGTTGATTTTTTTTTGGTTGCTTTATACATTCAAGCTTGGACCTTCTCAATCTCCATAATATGAAGAGCAGAGTCTTTAGGGATTCAATATAAAATTTATCAACCAACGTGTAGAATGGGGTTTTATTGTAGAAATTAGATAAAATATTATCCTGAGAAAGACTCTGCATTTAGACAGCATAATTTCATTCTGATGTATTTAGGAAGATGCAATTAGATATTCGATAGGAGAACAGAGTAACTTCTGTTATTTCTCAGTTGTGTATGTGGAGAGAACTAATGAAAGTGAAGATGCATTGCAATAAACAAATGCACAAGTTTTCTCACAACATTGCCACAGCAAGGCTCCTCGTAGCTTCTCGAAAATACCTGGGCTTTTGTGGAAGAAAAGGTTAGCCTTAGGGGAGCAAAAAATACTTCTTATAATTGCTAATTGATCTTAAAATATTTCTGATTCCATTAAGTACACAAAAAATGTGCAGAGGTTGAGATCTCAATTAAGATTATCTTGCAGCAATATTTTGTCATTTAAGTATTGGGAGTTCATTTGCTAATAGAATTTTTATGAAGAAATATAATCTACAGGGTAACTTATTTGACATAGACTTTTTTGTCGTTGTTTACATGCTGTGCTTGAACCACTGCAGCATTCCTGAATGCAAAATTTCAGATTTTTCCTATTATGGGTTCTTGTCTCAGCAGATCCTACAAGTGAGCTATAGTCAAGTTCTCAAACAGAACAATCTACACATGAAAATGTGTGCAGAGGTGTATAGCAGTTTTCAAGACAATATATAGATAGATGTTTCTAATTTTAATGGTGCCTTTGAGCAAGTAACATTTCCACTGTTCATCAGATTGAAGGGCCATAGTTTTAATATAGTCTTCTGTACACTATCACATTCTTTCCAATCCATTTCACAGGGAAATTGTCCATTGTTAGAAAGATATTCTTTGCATGGTTTGGTCCATCATTGTCACACTATTAACCTTCAAATATTATGCACACAATTGACATACACTAAAAGAAGCAAATCAAGATGTTTTCAGTTATTTTTGCTGTCTAGATGACAGGCATTCAATAACATGCTCCTAATTTGACTAACAACAGACCACAAATATGATACTTGTATATTACAGAAATGAACTCTAGGAGGAATTTTGACGATGTCACTGTTAGAAGTATGGTTTTTTTCCCCTCTAAGTACTGTAACAAATGACCGCTCAGACTTAAGCACTGACCTGTATGCCAGACAGCCTTCTGTGGGGAGGAAAGGTATGTTCAGGTCTGCTGGCTGAAGTACTAAACCACATCCACGAAGATTGTTATTTCCCTCTTACACTTTTATAATCTAAAATAAATAGAAATTGAAATACTAAACAAATATTCGCTACTGGAAAGATATTTAATATATTTTTTTAAAGCAGCTATTGTTGTCAAGTTTATCAAACCTTTGAAGTGTAGGATTACTTTTGTATGTATTCTTTCTCTTAAGATGGAAACCATAAAAATCCCAGTTTCCAGTGATAATTGAACCAATTGTTATTCTGCATGAATTAATATCTCTGAAGTTGTTAGAAAAGAAATTTTGCATTGTTGAAACTCAAACAAGTGTAAGAACCGAATACTTTCTGCTTTCTTGGGTGATTTACAATAATTTAATCTCATTTTTAAGTGAAGGATTACTTTTTTTCTTATTTTTCTGCTTATTTCACAGGTTACAGGTATTAGAGGGCTAAATCTGCTACACAGTCTTCATGGTCTCAATATTCCTTATTTTCCTGTGCTGACGTTGTGGACAGGGTTCGTCTCTTTAACTCTTCTTTCTTCTCCCACAACAAAATGACCTTCCTAAAAATACCCTTCTGTGGAATTCCGTGAGTGCTCTGAGGTCTGCTCTCACGACATGAGGCATTCTTCTAATCTTCCAAATTGTCATGGGGAAAAGACTTTTCCTGCCCCTTTCCTATGGCCAGTGGACAGTGTTGACTCCCTGCTTTGTAACGCAGGTTGTTTTGTGCTGTGCCCCCACTCTGAGTGCAGCTTGGGGGACAGGGAAACGAGAGATGGGAATGAAGAAGTCTGAAAGGAAGAAGTTTCACCAGCAGCAGATCCAGATTATTTATTTTACCCATACATCCCCACCCCACAAATCACCTTCTCTGGCCATTCTTAAGAGTACATTTTCAAGGACTACATACCACTAGTATTTATTCAATGGCTGAAGAAAATCGCTTGATTTCTTTTCAGAAAGTGAGTGCAACTTCTAGCTGCAAAGTCACATCTCAGATAAAGCAGTTTCCTAGGCATGTCTAAGGGATCCTGAATTCTAGTGTATTTTTTGGCAAACAAATTAGGTGGATGTGTTTTGTACTCGTATAAAGTTTTGCAGCAAGTCCTCAGACTATTTGGTTTCCTTTGAAATGTTTGTGGTTTTGTGTCCACTGCTGGTCAGTGGGTGGAGGACTAGGAAAGATGAAAATATTCTTACAGTAGAGCATTTTTTATGATTATTATGTAAATAAAATGTAAGGATATGCTGTAAATTAGTTTTCTGTTGTGCTGAAGTACCAAGCCTTTACCATGACTTGAGATCACAGCCTCTGACCTAACAATGCCACCTTATTGCAATTTTTGGTACCTCGTAGAAAAATTTACTGAGTTTGCTTTCTGGATTTTGTTATAGAAGACATAGGAGTGAGGGGAGTGTTTCTTTTATTTCAGAAATTCATAACAGCTGTTTGTCAATATTTTGAAATAGGAACAGAGAAAGACATGAAATATTAAAAGCCTGCCAAATCCTATCCTTTCTGCAAGCATGCCTTTGATTTCAGTAGTTCTGTTTAGTCTGGGTTATTTATACTTTTCCAACAATACCTAATGTAAACATTCATATTTCTAGATCTCAGTTAAATATTTATCTAAGTTTATAAAGCTGCTTCTGCTGATTAGTGAGCTACCTGTTATGAGAGAACAAAGGAACTCAAAAGGCAGCAAATTAAGGTCACAGGTCAGTGTTCAGGCAAAATAGAGCTGGGCTACCAAATGATTTTCAGTTATTAAGCCAATAAATCAGGCAGATGTTGATAGATGCAAGCACTGGGGCAGTATGTCAGCCTCATGAAAAAATTGTTTAACAGATTCAGGTGATCAATGTTGTCAGAGTCTTGCATGTGAAAAATCAGATGACAAATTAAGCTGTAAGGCTGTGACACCAGAGATTATTACATGCCACTTCCCCCCACTCCCACCATTGTTTTACATCGTGCCTAAAAGCAGAGGCACAACAAATAAATAAATAAAATTATGTATCTCTCCATTTGTGTCCCTCGGAAAGCCCACAAGTGAGGTGGAAAGCTAATGGATTTTCAGAGCAAATGCAACCTGCTGCATAAGCCCTGATTGAAGAGCTCTGAAGGGGAAGAGACTAGATAAAGGAGTTACTGAATTATTAATGGATTCTATGATAGTGGTCTAATTAGAGCTAAAGAGTTATCGCTTTTTACTAATGGTATGATGAAAACAAAAATAACCCACCAAAACTCATTATGAGAGGAATTCTCTTAGAACTGAATACCTTTTCATGGCAAAAAGCACTACCTTATATTTACTTTTTGGAATTTCTGGGGTTTGCTTATTACAAAACATGCAGAAAAAAATCTGACATTAGTTTGGTTTTGAATGGCACCAGCAGAATCATCCAGTAATTGCTGTTGAAAGCTTGAGCCTTCCTGTTTCCTCAGTATGAAGACACTTAAAGCTGACAACAATAACAAAAGTGGTCTCTATGAAAAAAGAATGTATTTGCAGTCAATGTATCTGCAGTCATGGGACACTGAAAGCCCAGCGCCCCTTTTTCTGTGTGTGTGTTTTGTTTTTGTTTGTTTTTGTTTTGGGGGGTTTTTGGTTTGGTTGGTTTGTTTTTGTTTGTTTGTTTGGGATTTTGTTTGGTTGGCTTTTTTGTTTTCTTTTTTTGTTTTGTTTTGTTTTTTTAATATAAAGATGTCTAATAAAGTGTGCTCTTCAGAAATTTGAAAGCTAGGGTCCAGGAGACCCTCGGTATTTTCCTGGGCAGCTCCCTGTTGGCAGGCAGTGCTCCCCAGCTGGCCACAGCAAGCTCTGGGCTCACCTCATGTGCTGTGAGACAGGCCACTACCTTTACACCAAGTGCTGGAAAAGCACATGTGCCACGTGAATATAAAACTTTTCAAGAATTAAGCAAATTTGCAAGCTGTTAAATATCACAAGGCTGCAACAGTGATGACTTCATGGGAAAAGTTTACTGAAGAAGATGACAAAAAGCATTCATGCCTGCCACAGGAGGGAGGTACCTGAACACCAGCATGAGCTGTCATCAGGGCATTTAAGGTGTTTTCAATAGTTGCTCTGTCAGTGATATCAGATTACTGCTGTTACCTGTCTCATAGATGGACAGGAAAGTGCTGTGCCTGTAAGTTTTTTGCTGACAAGCTCACCCAGAGAAAAAGAAATTGTTCTTTGAGTGACACCAATTCCCTGTTTGTTTATCTGTCTCTGTTTTTTTCTTTAATGGTCTGTCTTATGCCCAGGCCTCAGAACACTCAGATGGTGGCTGGAGTCTCTCTATAGAAACCTGGAGACAATGGTCTTTCTCGGAGTGAAATTAAGCTGTTGGATGGAAAATAATATATATGCAAAAAGATATTTTTTTTCCATAAATTCTCCCTTGGGTCTTTGGTTCCATTCAAAGTGACAAAGTCATGGTAAATGAGCATTAGTAATGATTTGAAGGAAGTGAGTGAGTAGAAAACTCCAAGTTCAACTCAGATTTTTTTAAAAGGGAAAATAAATGGGCAAAGTAAAATGATAGGATTGACAAGGTTTGCTGAATTTCATGATTCTGCCTATTTGAGAGAAATGCTCTCAAAGCTATAGTTTTTCAAGGCTGATACTGGTTTTCAGCATCAGATCTTAATGGTGCAGAGACTCAGATTCAGGAGCTGCTTTGGCAGGTGTTAACAACCTGGGAAATAAAGTCCCTGGGCTGCTGTGATCCTCAGGGAGCCTGTGTTCATTGAGAGGATGCTGTGGGTGCATGTTGCCCTGGATGGTACCTGTGAGAGATGCTGGGTTGGTCCCTATCCCTTCTACCAAACACATCCTGCTCTCTTGGGACAGAGGATTAAGTACTGACTCTTTAATCCAGTTTCTTCAAAGCAAACATAAATATGTTTGTGTTCGGCAGTTTTAACTGACCCAAATTAGAAGGAAACTATGCAAATTTAACATCCTACTGCTGTGAAGGGTCACCACCTCTGTTTCAGGTCTAGTGGGAAGGAGATTTCATTATGTTCAGTTTGAGTTAGATCAAGACAGGAAAATGCAGCCCAATTGTGTTAAATATGATGTGACAGTGCTGAACATTACTCACAGGTACCTTTTTTTCACTTCTGTATTTAGTGCAGGCCAAACCAGGCACACTCTTTGAGTCTGAGTAATCACAGATGAATTTGGACTGGCAGTGCATACCTTGCTGAATGATGTCATGGGTGAGAAAAGAGAGACTATTGACAAACAGAAACACAAATGCCTCTGCTCATCACCCATGTGCATGATCACACAGAACATTTTGCTGTCAATAAAGTAGCACTGCCATAAATGAGTGTCTGGATGATACAGGTGGCGTGGGGGGTAGTATTTGCTGCAGCTGATTATAAATGTGCTGCCCCCAACACCACCTTTTTATTCCTTATCTAAGCCACAAACGGGAGCTCTGCAGCATTATTTACACAAACACTGGTGGAGGTGCTGGCACTGTCAACAGCACACTTCTGGCCCCTTGATGTACAAGCTGCTCCATCACACAACTGTCACACAACTGTCTCTTGTTTCTCCTGGATGATGCTTTTAGGCTGTTTCAGGCAGTTCCATTTCTTCTTGTTTTGTATGTTAAAAGAAAAAAAAAAAAGAAAAAGCAATAAGAAGGGAGAGAAAGCAGCAATTTATTAATATCATACCGACATGTGAAATACCATTCCCCTTAAGATTCTGCAATAACGTATGAGAAACATAGATCAGTTTGTGAAGTTAATTTCTTTTAAGAAATTCTGTATGTTGCAGGAAACTGCATAAATACTCCATAACAGTGCCATTTGCTACACTGAAGCAATAACCATTTATTTTTGTGAGTTCCTGAGCTAAAGTATGAGGGTTCTTTATTATTAACCCCAGTGTTCTCTGCACAGGTTACTTTCATCTTTGTGGAAACCCGAAAATCTTCTTTTTATCAACTTTTAATTTTCATCCATTGAGGGAATTGAACTGAGCCAGCTGGGTGCCCTAGGGACCAAGACATCACAGGGGGAATGTATATTGTCATATAATGGAGACACATTAACAGTTTCTGAGTACACAGTGTGCTTACAGTGTGCTGGTAAAAACTGCCTTGAAATTTGGGTTGGAAAAGAAAAGTGTAAGCCCTTGGACTATCATGTGTGTAACAAACTGTCAGAAGACTGCATGTGGTTATATAATTAAAGGCCGCCGTTCCTCACACTGCAGCAGTGCTGTTAAGGAGTTGACTCTATGGAGGGTTTCTTCTGAGATATAACTTAGGGTGCTGCACACTATCATTTGAAAACAGCAAGAGTACAAGGGCAATTTATTAAAATACTGTTAACTCTCTCAATATGACCATGAGGCTAATTAAATAGAACGAGTTTCTTCTGGGATTTGCTCCACAATCTACAGGCTGCTCTTTCACCAGATCCTTTGGGATTTTCCATCTGTGTGGGAGATCAAGAGCAGTCCCATGGAACACAGTTTTCTGCACGTGGAGAGATTTGTAATTCCCTGTCAGAGAGGTGAAAATTACATTCAGCTCTTGATTGCCTCCAAGACTGAGGGGCAAAAATTTTTGGTCTAAATGTCTATCTTAATGCTGTGAAACTTTTTCTCTGTTAATAGTGAGGTCCTGTTTGTACAGTTACATTAAACATGGCTACAAACATGATGGCCCAGTTCCCCAGGCCAGCTGATGAGCAACAGCCCATATCTCTCCATGGTTTTACTGTCTTTAGCTTCCACAGGAGACTGGCTGCATACGAGCTGTCTATTGAGTGGTACCTGTCCCATCAGCCCCTGACTTGCAGACAGAAACAACTGTGAGAAGATGTCACAAGTTTAACTCCAGCCATCAACTGAGCACCACACAGCCCCTCCTCACTCCCCATCCTGACAAGATGAAGGAGAGAATCAGAGAGGGAAAAGTAAGAACACTTGTGGGTTTAGATAAAGTCAGTTTAATAGGTAAGGCAAAAGCTATGCACGGGGGTTACTTGGGAAGACAACCAATAAAAATGTTTATTTGGGAGGCTAAATGCCATCACTGAACATTTCCCCTTCCTCCTCCTTTCCCCAGCTCTATGTGCTAAGCATGATGCCTTATGGCATGGGATATCCCCGTGGTCTTCGTTGATCAACTGTGTTCCCTTCCAGCTCCTTGTGCACCCCCAGTCTACTTGTTGGTGGGGTGGTGGGAGAGGCAGGAAAGGCTTTGGCTCTGGGCAAACCTGGCTTGTTGATAATGAAAACATCTTTGTTATCCCCAGTGTTTTCAACACAAATCCAAAATAGAGCCCTATATCAGCTACTGTGAAGAAAATTAACCATACCCAGCCAAAATGAACACAGGTATTATTAGCTGGCCTGGACCAAAATCACACCAGGAGTATTCTAACAATGAAGGGGTATAAACAGTTTTGTCCCAGATCCTAAGTGTTTCCCAAGGTACTGTTTGATTTCCTGGTCACCTGTGAGTCCTATCACAGGTAAAAATGCTCTGTTAATATACTTTTAATCAGGTCAGTACCAAAGCAGTTTGTTGACTTAATCATCACACATACTTAACCAGCAATCAGGAAACTGTAATTATAAATATCACAATGCAAACAATGAACCAAACATTAAACACTCACACAATATTACATAACATCTAGAAATTTCTTGGTGTCCCTTCTATAGCTAATCCCCCAAAGTTCTCATCACACCCACACCGAGTTCAGGGCTCCTCTCTCTGTAGATGTTTGTAGGCTCTGGCTGTTGAGATCACTCATTCTGCTTAGGCTGTCGTGCCTTTCTAACTCAGTGTTCTCTGAGCTGTTTTGCCAAGAAGGACCAGTGAGACCCAGGCCCATGGAGTAACTTCCATCCTTTGTGTGTTCAACTGGACTACACAGTGTGAAATGTACACAGGTCTTAACTTTTTTAAAAAAAAAAAAAACAAACCCAAAAACCAAAACCAAAAACAAACAAAAAAACCAAACAAACAAAAAAACAAAAAACAAAAAAAACCCCAAAGAAACCAAAACCAAACAGTACTAGTAATAACATTAATAAGATGGGTTTGCATTATAAATGTTTTTATTCCTAAGTAACAGTGAAGCCTCTCAATTTAAAAGGCTCTAAAATAAACACCTCTTTAGCAAAGAGTTTGATAGTCTTTTGTTCAGCTTTGTTATATAAGAATTGAAATACGTCTTCAAAAGGAGTGAATAGAGGCCACACTCACAGGATTTGATTTGCACAAATGAGAATGTGGTCAGGTAAAAGAATATTGTTCTTATTTACATATGTATTTTCAGTAGACTGTTTTCAGCAAAGGCATTGAAGTTTCTGCATTTTTTATTTCTTTTCTAGCTCCTTCTCTTATACTTTCAAAGGCTGGAAATAATCACTTTTTCTACAATCTATTTTGTTAATGTAAGAGATGTTTCTAAACAATATAGCCTAAACCCCCAAGACAGGCTTGACTAATGCTCCTTTTATATGAGTCATTCAACTGGGGGCTAGGGTATTTTTCTGTAGGCTGAATCTGTCTGTGCCTCCTTCTGTGATCTTTCTGCTCCAGACCTGAAATATTTGTCTCTCTGTAATGCCAGTTCTGGAAGCCTTGGTGAATGTTGAGGGTATGTGCCTACCAGCAGACTACAGCTTAATTTTTGCAGCACCTTCTGCCTTGTTTTCTTGTGTGAGTTGAAATGATGGACCATGTTACAAAGCACATCCGTGCTCTAGAGACAGTGATAGAATGTGCTTCCTGAACCTGAAAGTTTGTAAGGCCTGTCTTGAGTCAGCAATTTTTTTATGCTCTTGTCAGGAGCACTTTTACGGTTGAGGTGGTTTACTTAATGTAATGCTATTGTAGATTAAAGAAATAGACTGGGATCTGAAGTTCTATCTTTTGGACTGTTTTTCTCTATTAATGTTTCTAAATAGTAATAAAGGTGTGCCACACTTTTATGAATATTTTAGGCTTTGATCAAGACATACGTATAGCAAATGGCCAGTAAATTGAGTGCACTAGAATAAATCATGTGGCTTCCTTTCAGATTACCCCATAATCTCTAGACAGCATTTCTTACTTTGAGTACTAATTATCCTGTATCTTAATTGAGCCATGAATTACCCATAATTATCTATTTTCTGTAGGAAAACAAAACCATGTTATTATGCTTCTTTCAATGCGTGGATTTATGTATGATATGAACAGAAATTAGGCGAATGTGTACTGGGCTAAGAACTGGGTTTATTCTTTGAGCCCTGAACTTCTTTGTAGCAGTGTAATTTGATTTTAAGAGAGCTAGAGATGTCCCCCAGAGAAGAGACAACCTGCTTGGGGATGTAAATAATGAAGACTTAGTCTGAAGGGTGTCTTTAATCATCCTTATCCCCTCCACTTAAACTAGGGCTAAGGTGAGGGGAGAAACACAGTCACAATGCACTGTAACACTGCTATTCCCCTCATACTGTGGCTTTTGGAGCTGTGAAATAAATGTTTTTGCATTGCATTTTTTTAAAGCAGGCAGACAGGGCCTTGAACAGCTCCAGGATGAAGTGACCTTTGAAGATGCTTGAAGTTATCCATCTCTGTCGGAAGCATAGTAATTGAGACTCAGCCTTAGCTTTGCCTGAATTAAATCATTAGGCAACCAAAAACAAACCTAAGAGAATATTCCCCAGAGTAGAAGAGATACAGGTTTTTAGAATAATGCAGTCGTAAACCTTATAGCCTGAGATTGGGCATCTCATTTTACAAAGGCCAATAGATGACATACTCTAAAACAAATATGATGCAGGAAAGTCAAAAAAACAGATAAAAGGTTTTGAATCATCTTGTTCTCTGGTCTGTATCTCTGTTGTGTGTCCCATGATGGAGCACCTGCACCGAGGCTTTCTAGAAATGACATATCACAGAAAGGTCAGACACCATGCAATTCCTCTGCTGAGGCATCTGTCAAGTCATGTTTCCCGTCAAAACAAGGTAATGTTCTGAAAGAAAGCAGTATGTTTTGCAACACTCTGTAGCATATGGCACTGGAAATGCACGTCAGTAGAGTAAAAGTCATGCCACATACCTGCTTTTCAACTGTAACATGTTAGTTGTCAGAAGAAGCTGCAGATGTTTCATTTTTCATAAGCAATTTCCATGTTTTCACATATTGTTTCATGTACTGGGTTAAAAACAAAAAGCAGGGAGCCTCTTTGTTCAGGATAAAAATGTACAATGCCAGTACATGATGTGTAATGAATACATCATTACACAAAATATGAGGCTGACTGGCATTTACACAAAGGCCCAAATATACCACTTCAGCAGTGCACAGAAATGTTAGTTTAAATAATCCACTTGAAACTGTGAATCAGGCCCAAATACTTCCTAGTTTATTCTAACTAGGAACCTTCTTTTGAAAATCCTACGTGTAAATCTCAAGTGGTTACAGTTGCATCTAAGGAGAAGGAAGGGTTGAGAATGAGGTTATATCTAGAAGTCAATCACTCAGGTACGGTTTCAAAGCTCTGCAGTGTCCTTGAATGCTAATATTTTCAGTTGGAAATCTACATGATGAAATGTGTTTTAAAATCTGCACGAATACCACAGTGGTGGTAGCACTAGAAATAAGTATTTTGGATAAAAGATGAAAGGCTCAAATTCCTTCTTACTGGCTCCACGCAAAAAGTCACCTCATTCCAGTTAAATAAAGGCTGAAACGTCTTCTTTCTTTACCAGTTCTAAATATTTGCCAAACGGAAAGAATTTAACCTTATTCCTTATTTTATCTCCTCACAGTAGGGAAGTTAAGTGGCTTGTTTTACAGTTCAGTACACTTAAAACTTGTCTAGGTTTTGGAATGGCTGTTAAAGGCGATAGGTAGGTGAGGTTTCTAGTGAGGATGTCATTTAAACACTAACTGCCTTGATTTGGGGAGATATCATTGCTCCATATCATGTGCATTTTAATACCTTGAGTGACTACTGCTTTAGGAAAGCAGTTGCATGCAGTGTATGGAACATTAGTTCCTATCATTTTATGCCTTTTTTCCTGTTTGGGAAACAAATAATTTGATTGCTGCATAGACATAAAGTCATAAACCTCCAGTGTTTGCAAACTTTTCCTGTTTTTTACCAGTTTATTGCTATTCAGGATTATATTAATGTTACTGCAATGTATTATAAAGAGATTTGTGCCTTGTAGAAGTCAGAGCAGCCAGGCTTCTATAGGCACTCATGATTTTAATCAGAGTGCTTTTGCATGCACTGTTGTGAATATGTAAATCAGAAAATATACAAGGAGATAAAGATTACTCGTCACTTTATGAAACTGGACAAGCTGGAGGTACTGTGTCCCCACCTAGGTCTAAGGCCAGTGTGACCCCTGGGGGGGCTAGGGCTAAACGTTGAATCTACAAGGTTTGTGAAAGGTACAACCTTGTTATGTGTGCATATCAGAAATATCTTTTTTCTTCTTCTTTTTCTTTTTTCTTTTTTTTTTCAAAGTACAGCACTACGTCAAATCTGTGAACTTGGAAAATCTGTCCTCTGCCTAAAATCTGCTTTGAAAATTAGCAAACTTCCCAACTCCAAAGCCCCCTAGGAGTAAATTGAGGAAAGTTGTTATAGCTTATACAGGGAAAAAAAATGATAGTTTCACTTAGCTAGTTTGGAAACTATATTAAACAGCAGCTGTCTGCTTAGTTAAGAGGATTTTGTTTGGCTGGTCCTTCAAAGATGGCAAGAGCATTTAAAATGAACTGCTGACAATGTTAAAATCCCAATGAATTATGAATGTAGTGACAAATCCATGAAAGTATTTATTTGGGTAAATCTAGACAGAGCATTTACTTTTGAGTTGTCACAGCTTTAGCATTTATGCTGAGAATTGAGGCACTCCAAACTTTACTTTGGCCCAAGTTCCCTTTGGCTTGCAGTTCTAACAACCACCTGACCTGCCTTGGACACATAAGCCCAGATCTCCTTACAGCTGATTTCTTTAAAGTTTACATTCTCAAGCCACAAATTCTCCATCACTTGGAGAATGATTTTTCTGTCATTTCACAGGTTTTGCAGTCTTTTAAGCTTTTCAGACTTCTATCTGTAAAACACTTGATTTGGGAGTGTTTTGAACATACTTAATCATAGGGGATACAAGGCAATGGAAAATCAGCTATGCTTTCCAAAAGAATGTATTACATTGCAACAAATATTTCCAAGAGTTTCCATGTGGCAGTGTGAAAAAAAATGGATCAATACACAGAATAAACATGCATGATATATTCCACTTGTATATGCTATCTGTTCTGATCCAGCACAGCAAAACTTCAGCAGCAGGGACACGTCTATGTATTTTTGAAGAATTCAACTCAGGATTTGTTAAGGATTGGAACAGGTTTTCCTCAAACTTGTCTTTGTACGAGGCTCACTCTCCTGACCCCACTTCTCATCTCCTGTCTGCGTCTGCCTGTTGCTGACACCTGCGGTGGTGTCAGTGCCAGGTCTCTCTCCCCTGGTGAGATTGATTCCCCAGTGACAGATGCCAGCCTTGCCTCACGTGGAACCACCATCAATCAGTGTCTGGCATGAAGGCCAGTAGGCTGAGGAACCCTCAGGCTACAAATACTTCAGCCAGGATGTGCTTCATGCAGGGCAATGCTGCTGGGGAAAAAAAAACCCTCCAAGTGCAGAAACACAGCCATCCTTTGTGCTTGAAGGATGCAGGTGCTGTGACCTACCGTGGCAGAGACGTGCTGCCATCACTGGCCTGATGCCTGAAGTTTTGTGTCAGGAACACCAGGCAGTTATAAGGGGTCTGAAAGTTTAAGGTTATCTATTAACATCACAGAAAACGAGACTAGATTGTTTATATCTCATCAGTGTTCTGTGTGGAATTGGTGAAAGGCTTCTACTTTTAGTTCTTACTCATCAACCTTTAAAATAATTAAACATGCAGAAGCTCTATGTTTCTCCTAAGGGTGTCTGCACTTCCACTTTGAACCCCAGCCACTCCTGACAGAGGCACCTGCCTGCCCCTGGGCACCCATGTCCCATACAGCTACATAATGATAGGAATAAAAAATGGAGCTATCTCCCATTCCCAGCCCAATTTTCCACCACTGCAATATCTTGGTTCTTCTACTAATGAACATGAAACCACTTTATTAAAGTTTCCTTACACTTCTTTTATTTGTCAGAGTTGACAGTTTCTTTCATTTTTTTCTTCATAATTTATTTATATGTTTGCATAATTATAGTGAAATGGAGTAATAAGAAATAAATGTACCTTGTCTTTCACTGATAACTCGTATTTTGAAATAAGTAAAGCGAGTCAGAAAGTATGTCCATTATGTTCACATTTTTTTTCTCTTCCTGATGTTGTACCTTGAGTCTAAGGGGATGAAAACTAAATTTTTTCATCAGCAAAGAATTCTTAATGAGATTTTAGAACTCTCTGAATTGTTTATAAATCTTTTTATAATGTAGTACTCAAACCCTTCAGAATTACCTGGTCTACAGGGATAGTAAAAAAAATTATATTAAACAGCTGTTTTTCTTCACTTTATGGTCTTGAGAATGTTTGCAGGTGCCCAAAATAATACATTGTCTAACATTTTGAAAATATGGTCCACATCAGAACAAATGCAATACAGATATGGGTTTTTTTCTGCTGCATTCTTCTTCTGTGGATGTTAATCTCATCTAAATGACCAGTCATCTGGAACTACTAGGCATGTGCCATAATCTTCAATTGACTGTGATTCCCCAGATACAGTGATGACATTATGGGCAGTCCAAGAGGAAGGGAACCTGCCCTTGGCTTCCAGGGCTTCCTGCCCTGCCCAAATGGACAAGTAGCCATATGGATGACTTTTTCAGCAGCTGGGTGTTCCCCCTTCTCCACAATTTCACAACCTTACTGAAAGTCTTCTAATATGGCTCAAGCCTAGAAACAACACTGGAGCTGCTCATCAGCACCAGACTGATGAGGACCAAAGATCTGGCTAGATCCTCATGGATATATTTCAGGGAAAGTATTTCTACTAAGGAGAAAGTAGTCTTGGCAGATAGGATGGATCGCATGTATCAACAAGAACATGCAGAACTGAATAACACTGATGACTCAATCACAATGATAAGGAATTTAGGACAACCCTGGAAAAGGAAGGACTGTAATATCTGTTCATGGGGACTCAGGAAAAAAATTCTTGAAGCTAATTATGCCAAAACATTTCCCAGCTGGAACTCTTAAGTGTGCTATTGAGTGAGTCAAATATTAAGGCTCAGTGCAACAGGGAGATCTGGGGTCCTTTTGAAATACAGAATGATGAGGCTAAATATACACATTTTTCTAACAGCAGTTTTGAAATTACAATGTACTTTTGCACTGTATCTTTTAATGTCAGTATTTCCATTAATTTTATTCCATGTGTTCGTACTGTAGGATTCCTTTTAACACCTCTTAGTTTTGAAAAAATAACAAGGTCTGAATCAGGTCATTCACTGAAGGTATGATCTGGCTACATGTGGGAAACCACTATTGAGTGGGTTAAACTTTGTTAGCTTCTACTCTGTTACCTTGTGTAATTTGTGACTACAGTAAGTTATAGGTCAAAACATTCAGATTAGCATGTTTTAGAGGGATCAGTGAATTTTTTTTCCTCAGTGTTTCTCTAGAAGTCCTTGATTTGTCACATGGAACATAAGGTTCTCTGATAGTGAAGGTATGAAACCTTACCTGTAGCCCCATGGGGCGTGGAGCTTGTCTTGTGTTAAACCATAAAATTTACTGATTATAATAACTTGTGATTTAATATTGCAAACAATATTTCATTCAGAATGTTTCAAAAGGAATAAATAGTAATTTTTAAGCAGAAGGAGTAGATTAAGAAGCCATCATAAGTGTGCACAGACACACCAATACATGACATTTTAGTCACTGAAGGGGAAGGTGACACTAAGGTGTAAGTAAATTGTATGTGCAGGCAGCAATGAGCTTCTTTTCAGTTATCAATCTATATGTGGTTAAACTGCTTTATGTTTTGGTACATCTGAAAGAATTAAAATGTAAGCATTTTTCCTGTGAACAGTACCTGTGCTATTATTAAATTGCTGAATTTGTACTGGACAAGTATGATTTCCTGTTGTTCTCCTTAGTGTTTCACAGATTTCTAATTGTTCTGCAGTGCACATGGTAGGATAACTTCAGCCTTGAAATCTTTCCAGTGGTCAGTAAACTCTCTTCTGTCTTGCTTTTTGCCAGAACAAGGGCAAACTATGTGTTCTCTGGAGAGTTCTCTGGTGGTCTGTGAATCTGCCTAGTGGTATAATTCTGATTCTTTAATTCCCAGCTTTAAATTTGATTAAAAAGAAAGCTTAAAGGACTTTAAATACCCTTCCATTATCTGTTTTCCAGATAATGAATTGCTGTGGTTGGTCCTGTAATCAGTCACTAGTGGGAAGAGAGGTGATCTGTGCAGAAAAGACTTTGTTTCACATAACAGTGCCTGAAAATGGTGATTTGTACTCTCAAGAGTCTAATTATTTTGGCTGCCCTAGGAAGTTGCTTTCCTGAGACCTGGGATAGTAATCTTATTCTTCATTTGACATTACTGTTCCTTATTGCAGAGGCACTGCAGTGTGAACCTAAGTCTGCTTGGTTTCATCTCCACAGGATATCCTAGGACAGAATGAAAACTCCCAGGAAAGGTGTGTTGGTAATAGAATCATCGTGGAATTGTAGAATGGCTTGGGTTATAAGGGACCTTAAAGATCCTCTAGTTTCAATCCCCCATGCTGTGGATAAGGACACCTCCCACTAGACCAGTTTCCTCTCCTGGGCAAAATCCAGTGGGCAAGTGGCTCTGTGTGTAGCTGTTCAGTGCTGCTTTACATTTCTCAGTTGCTCATGAGCCAGCAAACATTAGAACTGGTGGTGAAGCATCCTTAAATTTTTGCATTTTGTAAATATTTTTATTTGATGGTGTAGATCATGGCATAGTCTATCTGTTCTTCTGTTAAGCTGGAAATCAGTACTCTGTAGTACTGTTATATATGGTTAAAGCTATTAAGTCACTAGATCATGACATCTGCTCTAATGACTACTCTGGATATACTATCCAGACATTCATGTCTGAAATGCTCACTTAATTTCATAGAACATTTAGGAGTTTTTCTGAAAAATGTTGCCATTATCCCTTTTTTACCTCTTTCCCCTCCTGTGACTTTGCATTCCAGCCTGCTCTGAAATACAGTTCTATATGGAAGGATCATTTTTTAATTTCTGTCTTAATTTATTTGTTATAGTAAAGAACAACTAGTCTGAGAAGTTTCTGGTCACCTTTCTAAGAGAGACCAAAGAACTGTGCAGAATATGTTGAGTAGGCATTCCATACAAATGCATTTTAGAGCATCCCACATTGCACATTCTAATCCTGAGGGGCCAAAGAAATGATCTGAACATCCTACAGGCTTTCAATAGTTTAGTCAGTGGAAGAAAAATATCTGTAAACATGCTATCAAATTTACAGTTCATTGAAAGTGACAGAGAGATAAAAGAGTGGCTAAAATGATGTAGTAGAATATGGAACATTGCAAGAATGTAGCATTTAATCTTGTATACACAAATGCGTGTAACATTTCTGCACAGTTAATGATCCAGTGCTTAAGCTTGAGTGATAATGCATCATTGCTAGGCACATCTATGGATGTAGAAGACAGCATTGTCTAATTAGCTTTGCAGTGGCTTGATTTTTTTTTTCTATAGCTGATATTAGTGATGAAAATCTTTTCTACTTCTGAGTCTTTTTTACCCATGTTGTTTTCATAAAATTACATGGCTCTAAATTTTTACTGTTATTGTATAAAACATCCTGCTTGCTGTTCCTTTTATCTAGTTGCATGAATGTGGTGGCTATTTCTCTTCCCTTATTCCCTTTATCCCACTTCTTCCTAAAAAAAAAAAAAAGAAGATGGGAGCTGAAAGTATTGTGAAATTGACTTGAAAGTTAAAATCTTTCAAATAACTGGCCCTGTCATTGACAAATCTTTTTCTTCCACTCTGGTGCATTTCATGGTAATTTAGAACAAGTTTCAGAAATTTTACAATAATAAATACACTTCTGCTAAAAGCATACATTACGCAAGCAATAATTTAAAACCATTCATGACATCAATTATATTTTGTCATAGCACAATATATATATAACACATTACATTTTATCAGCACAATGAAGAGATACATTCCAGAATCATAAAGGTGGAAATCAAAATGCTCTTTCCTCTGCCTAATGGCTTTAATTGCAGGATACACCAGAACGAGGTTGCTCCTTTATTTAAAATTTCATTTTATCAACTGTCTGTAACCTGTCACAGTATGCCCAGTGCACCATGGTTCTACCATTCCATTCAGTTCCACCTCAACAGACTTATGACAATATGCCAGCTGACTGTTTTCTTCTGAAATGGGCAGGTTCTGCATACTACAGATTTATTAAAATGCTATCTAAGCTCTATTATGGATGAGCACTATCTCTCATCCACAAGCTGTCCATCTAGAGACTCACCATCCGTCCACCTGCTTTCCACCCTGTTGCAGTTTTTTTAAACAAAGTTCATGGAGGAAACAAAGCTGATGGACTGTAAGAATGATGGTAGTGGGTTTTGTGTGGTCTGGTGGATATGATGTGTATTTCTGTCTTGGTTCCATGCCCATGTATAGAAGCTTTACAATGGTTATTTTGAAAACAAATTATTTTGGCAAAGCTTCTTTCCCTGCATAAACTAAAGGGAGTTTTACTGTATGAATATAAAGAATCACAGAGTATCCTGAGCTGGAGGGGACCCACAAAGATTGCTGAAGTCCAGCTCCTGGACCTGCATGGGACAGTCCCAAGAATGTCACCATGTGCCTGAAAGCATTGCCCAACCACTCCTTGAACTCACACAGGTTTAGAGCCATGACCACTTCCCTAGGGAGCCTGTAATATGCAATTACTTTTGTAGTTATGTCTGATGCATATAAATAAAGAGTATATATAGAAATCTAATTTAATTCAGTAGTTGGCTGAACTGTCTAATAACCAAACTGCCCAGTGGTGACCTGGAATAGGAAGGGAAAAAATCTGGTTTTCCTCCACCATATTTATGCAATTAATAATAAAGGGAAGAATGCACCCATTATGAAATGCAAGGCAAATTATTTAAAAAAAAAAAAAGCTTAAGAGTTTCCATTTTCCTTTCAAATATTTTTTATTCAGGAGCAAAAATCCCATTAAATTTTTAAACTGAGAGAGCACTCAGGACCCTAAGCACAGCAGCAACACTTTGGATGATGCAGCCTACCTCAGGATGTTTGGAAGGGCTGTCCCAAAACACAGACTTATGGGACAGCTGTACCCTCCTAAAGTCTTCAGAGCTCCCACACACTGCATAGTGTACGGAACATTAGTTCCTATCACCCTCTGCTTTGGTGAGCAGGAACCTGTTAAAACTATATAACAAGGAAATGCCTCGCCATGTTAAATATCCTTCCTAGCATAGAAATGCCTTGAATCTATTTAATTTACCAGTGTGAGTATTTCAACAGAGCCTTACAAAAAATACCTTTGAGCAGTCTTTTTCATGGCAAAAGATATATATTCAGATATATTAAAACAGATACAAAAAATAAAAGGAGGATAAAGTATGTTAAAATATAAGAAAGAAAATATTTAGATGTGTTTCAGTAAGAAAACAGACATTTAAAAAATTTTCTTATTTTCACTTTTCTGAAAAGCCTGTTGGTATTTAATGATATTCATGAACATTTAATTGGGATGAATATCTACTCTCTAAAGTGCTCCCTACAACCAATATTCAGTCGCCTGTTCTTGTGGTGCTTTCATTTACAAACTTTAGCCTTGGGGCTCTCACTGGGTCCATCACTTTCAGCACCGAGTATTGTCAGGATTTCCAATGAGACACAACATCACAGGATGTAATGAAACAGAAAAAGAAAAAGGAAAAAAAAAATCAACTTCACAACAAACATATCACAAGCAGTAAATACCTACTGTGGACAAAACAGTCAGTTCCCTTAGGGCCACATGATGGGACTAGACGAAGAAGGAAATTCATTAGCTATATAGCTATGAGTGAATAAACAAGGTAACATTACAAGCTTATCATCTATGATGTCTGCTCTAACGTACAGATATCGGATATTTAAAAGTGCTGAAAGAGCAATTGAACAAATCTTTGAAAGCCTCTGCTGCTCTTTGGACACAGTGGTGTATCCTCACATGAGGGGAAAATGAGATGGAAACTAATGCCAACAGAGAAAAATGTAATCAGCTTAGCTGAAACACAGATAATATATTATACAGAATGAGCGCTTTGGCAAGTATATGCTTCTGATGTCACTCGAACACAAAGTTGTCTACATTCCACTTGTAACACTCTGAAAAGAGAAAAAAACACACTCTGTCAGTTTCTATCTCTATGAATGGAAATAACAATTAATTATCAGGCCGTGCAATCATCTTTTTGATGGAGAATGAGCAGGTCCAACTAGTATGTCAAGAATTACTTTGTTACAGCTTTATCCTAGTAAACAAATTTGTCAACCAGCCAGTTCCATGTAATCCATATTGTTACTTTAATAGGCAAGAATGTTGTGTTTTCCATGGGCATCTAGACAGGGAGTAGTTTATAATCAACAGTACATCTGCTGGCAAAGTATATTGCCTGAGTGGTGTATATTGCGTACCTGGACTTCAGGAGGGCCTTGACACTGTCTCCTGTAAGATCCTTATAGACAAGATTGTGGTGTAGGAGCTGAGCAGAGAGTGAGGTGAATTGGAAGCTACCTGAATGGTCAGGCCCAGAGGGTGGTGAAGAAACGTCACAGTCTCAGTGGTGGCCAGTAACTAGTGGTGTATTCCAGGGAGCAGTACTGGGTCCAGTCCTATTTAACATCTTCCTTAGTGACCTGGATGAATGGCAAAGTACACCTTCAGCAAGCTTGCTGATGACCCATAACTGGGATAAGCGTCTGATACACCTAAGGGTTGTGCTGCCATTCAGAGAGACCTTGACAGGCTGGAGAAACGCCCTGACAGGAGCTGTATGAAGTTCAACAGTAGGAAGTGCCAAGTCCTGCACCTCGGGTAGAACAACCCCATGTACCAGCATATGCTGTGGGTCACCCAGCTAGAAAACAGCTTGGCAGAAAAGGCCCTGGTGGATGCCAAGATGCATGTGGGCCAGCAATGTCCCTTGCTGCATTGAAGGCTGATGCTATGCTGGGCTGCATTAGGCAAAAATCTGCCAGCAGATCAGAGGATGTGACCCTTTCTCTCTCTCTCTCCAGCACTGTCAAGGCCACACCTGGAGTGCTGTGTCCAGTTCTGGGCTCCCTTGTGTGAGGGAGATATGAATGTGCTGGTGAAAGCCAAATGAAGGATAGCTAAGAAGATTTATGGATTGCAATATCCTATGAGGAAAGGTTGAGAGAGCTGGAACTGTTCAGCTTGGAGAAGAGATGATTTAGGGGAGAACTTATTGATGGGTGTAAATACCTGAAGGGGGTGTGTAAAGGGGATGAAGGTCCAGGCTCTTTTCAGCGACAGGACCAGAGCCAGTGGCACAAACTGAAACACAGGAGGTTCCCTCTGAGCACATGGAAACACTTCTTTGCTTTAAGAATGATCAAGAACTGCCTAGGCAGGTCGTGGTGTCTCCATCCTTGTAGACAGAGAAAAGCCACCTGAATAAGGTCCTGGGCTGTAGGTGGCACTGCTTGAGCAGGGGGAGTTGGATCAGATGACCTCCAGAGGTCCCATCCAATACCAGCCTTCTGTGATCCTGATTTATGGGTATGAAAGTTGTAGTGATAAATTAATACTCTTTGCGCCCCGCCTTACAACATTGAAAAGGTGGACATTTTGATTAATTCCACATATATGAGAATATTCCTCACTGATTTTTTTTTTTTTGGTGAATTTAGTTTGTAGTTCCAATTCTATATCTAATAGTTTCAATATTTTGAATTTGGTGTATTATAAGGTGTAGTAATTAATCTATTTAAAGGTTTAGTAAAATCTTAATGTATGATTTGATAAACTATTACTCAAATGTTTGTTATAGTCTAGCTAATCATACAATAGCAACAGTACATTGTACTAATGTGTATTACATGCTACTCTTGTTTGTAATATTCAAGTAATTTTATTAACAGAAATTCATATTAACATTTTCAGTAATTACATTACTGTAGAATTACATGTGTCCTTGACAGGAAAATGGTCACAATTCAAGATAAAATCCAAGTCTGAAATTGAGAGAGAGAGAGGTGGTCAGTTCATTGGCTGTTTGCCTGCTACATTATAAATTCTTCTAGAATTCCTAATCCAATATAATTTGCAAATTCTCAAACTGACTTCTACAGTATTTCATAGAACATACACTGAGCACAAGAGTGGCACTGGTCAGGAGAAGATGAGGGGAATAAGATGCTCTGTCTATCTGGGGAAGACTTTTGCCTAAGGTTTGTTGTACACAAAGAATGTCTTAAGATACTGTGAAATTCTTGTGCTAGAAACTGCAATTGACTTGGGCAATTTGACTGAGAACACTTAATACCTCATAGTCTTACTATGCTTTTCTTGCAAAAGTTTTACCAGAGAAAAGAGGCCCCAGTCCATTATTTTTATTTTCATGAAATTGTAAAGTAAATACAGTCCTGGTGAGATTGATAGCACTGAAAAGTGCAGTCCTCTATTGACCCGCAGTATAGGTACAACCTTCAGCAATTCTATCCAAAGCTATAAATCCATCTGCAGCTTGGTACAGAGGAACTGTTGCAGAAAAGAGAGATGCTCTGCCTGAAATTGGCCATTGAACTGAAATTGAAACTGAACTGCTTATATGCAATCTGAGACCACATCTTTTATATTCAAGAGGATTTGACTTCTCCAGGAAGGGTATGCTTAAAAGATGTTATCAGTAGGACTTGACTTCTTGTGTTACTGTGCATGGGACTGTTACCAAGCCTCCAGTGTTGTAGTGTAATGAATGCTAAGTTCATGAGGTTGGACAAAGAAAGAGGAATTTATTTTTTTGACCCAGAATAGTGACACCAGAAAGTGTGCAGTGGTGTAGATAATTATTATATTCCTACCTGTTTCAATGAGTTATGGTTAAATGTGCTCCTACATATTTCTCAGTCATGCTATCAAACAAAGCAAATGGAAAACAGAAGGTAAGAACATTTAGGATCTCTCTTTGCAAGAAATGGGCAACAATGAGCCCTGTTTCTGTGATCTAAGTCTAAGCAAGCAGTAGACAGACATCTCCTTTTTCAGAATCTTCAAGTCTACTTTCTCCAGCAATTCTTGTGTTGCAAGAAGTTTTTCCTCTTCTCCCAAGCCGCTGCTAAGTTTCTTGGCATCCTGCTGTGAAGGTACATAGACATTTTCTCTAGGTGAAAAGCCAACATCCTGTCTCTCTCTGGATGCACTTCCAGACCAGGCAGTTAACCACTCCTTCAGTTGTGCCAATTCACAATCTGAAAAGATCTGTACAGAAATAATCCTCCAGAATACATATATGCGCATACAGATGCAAGTTAAAGGATGAATATTCATTGCTCGTTTTACTATTCAGCACTGCAAATGGTTAGACACAACTGAAAGGATGATTAATTGCAACTGTAGACCAAGAATGAAGCAAGACCATGGATATCAGTAGCCTCTTAAATTGAGATTACTCCCAGAAGCAGATTGCATCCACATACATGCCCACAGTGTGACAAATAACTGCTGACCCTGCACTTCTGCAGGTGTAACTTATCATCACAGAATAGTTTGGGTTGGAAGGAACTTTAAAGATCACCTAGGTCCAACCCCACTGCCATGGGCATCTTTCACTAGGCCACGTTGCTCAGAACCAACCTTGCCTTAAACTCTTCCAGGGGTGGGACATCCACAGCTTCTCTGAGCAAGCTGTTCCAGTGCCTCATGACCCTTATCACAAAGAATTTCTTTATTATATCTACAGTTTCTGATGAATTTCCACTGTTTAGTCTGTTGCATTGATTTCCCAGCACTGTTTGCACCTATCAGCACCTGTATAAGAGGGGATAAGTCCCGGGACTCTGGGGACAAGGTCCAGCAAGCTCAGTCTCCACCTTCTACCACAGCCTTATTGAGCTGGGCAAGGGCTATGGGTGGAGGCTGGGACTGCCCTGCTCCCTTGGCTCCTTTGCCTCTCTTGGGATGAATTCTGTCTCTTTTGAATGAAACAATTTGTATCACTTGCAATACAGCTCTGCTGGCACCACAACTGGCGGGCAGCACCCCTGAGTGACATGAAAATACAGTTACTTGGAGTGATGCCCAGGTGGGCAGATATTATAGAAAGGTCTGTGACTCCCTACAGATAATTTTCTGGCTGGCTCATTCCTGAATCACTGTCAAATCCAAATTCTGCATCACTACTTCTGAAATATGATGGCACAGTAATGAGTTCTAATAAAAATAGAGGAGTGAAATGGCAAGAGTAACTTCGTATGCTAATTATTCTGAATCCTTTGAATTCTGCAGCAGGCTCATGAAATATACTCTATACTGAATATTGGTGATGCTAATTTTATTTAAATATTATGGATTGTCAATGTAATTTTAGGGAATGGACGTATATTCCCCATATTTATAAGAAGAGTTACCTAACCGTGGCGAAATAAATATTGACAGTCTTGTAGAAATACTACCAAAGAAAATACTAGACCAGTAGCAAACTATGCATCAAAAAGGTTTTACAAAATTAGCTCTAGATGGATTACAAATTATGAGGATGATTTCTGACATTTTATTAAGGCAGTGTGAAATATCAAATGCAGTGGTCAAAATATTTGCACTTTTTCCTGTGCTGTACCTCAACCACTAAAAGAAAATCTTGCTACTAGCTGAAGAAGAAGAAAGTGTATTAGAAAAATAGATCTATAAAGATGACAAAGGAAAAACAGCTTTTGCAGTTTATAGAATACTCATGTTTGAGTTGATAGGGATTCTTCAAAGTACATTTCTTTTGAACAGTCAGTGTGAGTAAATCTGTGAGATGCTAAAGAGGTGCATTGTTTTTCAGTGTTAAATCCATGCTGATGCAGTACAATCTTTGCCAGATGTTGAGGGTCTTATTGTTATGTAGAACAATAATACATTGTAGCAGTTTCTGTCTTCAAAAGGCTTATTCAAAATGTACTTAAAACTTCAACTAATAACTGCAACACATCTTCTATAAGACTTTCAGTGCTTTACCCAAGAGGACAGTAACAGAGTTGATAGTGGCAAGATTGAGAACCAAAATGTGCATCCATCTTTACTGTCTTTCTGTCCTCCTCAGAGCTGCTGCTTACCTGGTTCTTCCCCCTCTGCAGGTTGTTACACTGTTAGGTCGGGACCCTTTGGCTGTGGGGGACCCTTTGCCTTCGTTTGTGTCTGGCAGCCTTGAACCTGTTGAGTGTTACCTCAGTGTGTGTCCATCATTTCCTTGGGCTCTGCCTGTATTCTCCTTAAAAAACATCATATTGGAGACATTCATGTCACTCTGTCTGAGGTGGCAGAGTGGGAACAGCAGGAGCAATAAAAGCCTACAAAACAGGAAACTACACTCTATTTCCACAGTAATTAGATAGCAGCAGTTGCAGACACATTCTCATGGCTTTTCTTTGTTTTTTTCATTGGTTATATGCATGCTCTTCTGAAGTTTATTGCCCTAATTTTGCCTAAGCAATGGTTAAATTTAAGACTGCTTCAGTAGTTTACCTTCAAGCGAGTGCTGGCAAACTTGTAGATAAAATATTTAGGTGTAGCCATAAAAACCTGACTAATGCAGCTTCAAGCAAAGTGGTTGCTTTCAGATGTTTTTCTCTCTTTTCATTTTGAGATCAAAGTCCCAGTTCATCCTGATGACTGGGCTGCTGATAACTACAGGGGCCTTCTTCAAAACAGGGAGACTAACAAGGACTCTTATCCTGAAAAATAACACTTTAAATACTGAGTATGGTCACAGTAAATAAGGTAGAGCCTTTACCAAAGGTGTGAACGTAAATGGAGCTTACAAGAGATATATTTGAATGATAAAGAAGGGCGACAGGTTAGATTTTGATAGTGTTCCAGACAGTACTTCAGCAGTATGCTGGTCGGTTGTTACTTTCTCTCATGGTTAATCTGCAAATTAAGAAAGCATCTGAAGGCTCAGAATACTTTAAGAATGTTTCTATGTTGTGTTCTTCCTGATGTCAACTTAAACCTCATCTGGATGAAAATAAGTATATTGAAACGGTAAATCTTCAGACTGTGTCATGTGGAAAAAAAGAACCAATACAGTTTAAGCTGTGCTCTCATTGAACATGTTCCTTCTCTGTGCATTTCAGTTATTTCTGTTAGATGCTCATGGCCTTCTGAAAGAGGATTGCTTTATCATTTTCTGTATACAACTATATCATTTGTTTATATATCCCTAGATGACCACTGGCTTAGTTTTTTTTTTTTTTTTTTGTAGTTCCACTAGTAATTATATTTAGGTCTTGCAGAGGATGCAAATTGCTTTATACACATCTAGAATTGTTAGCACAGTATGAAATGATAATTAAGATGGCCTTGTCTATCATTTCACAGTTGCTATGATTATTTACTGCAGGAGTTGAACTGGATTGTGACTTGTTGTAAGTTCTAGGCCAGAGACATTTTACTCACAATTAGGTGAGGTTCCACACTTTAAGGAGTGTTGCTGACTGTAACCATGCCAGGTAGCTGCTGTGCATTCACACTCCTCTTCATCAGTAATGCTGACAGCAAGGTGTGATCATGTACCTGTGAGTTTTGCTTTCTCATGCCTACCCTACACAGCTGGAGGTGAATCCATTGTTCCTGTTGGACAGAGACTTTCAGGGCTGATAGTGTGCAAGCCTGAAGCAAAGCTGAGGACTGTGCTGTTCTGTGAACTGCTGGGCACGAGGTCTGCAGAGGGGGATGGAGCAGGTATCTGAACACAGGGGTCTTCATACAGTTGGTCTTTCCTTCTTTCAAGCAGGGAGCAATGCTATCATACAGAGATTTTGATTTGTACAACTTTAGGACTAGAGCTCAAGTCTGAAGTACTTGTGGATTTTATCTGAATTTTACTTGCATTTTCCAGGAAATTTCCTTATTTCTGCTCCCCCTGCTTAAATGCTTTGTAAAGTTAAAATATACATTCCCTGACTTTTTAAACCAGTGGAAAGTTCTCTATGCTTAAACACTCAGCTAAAATGGGAGCACTATTTATTGCAAGCAGTTAGGCCAAATTGATCCCTTACCTAGTTTCAGGCATTTTATTGAGTTCGCTAAAGTGGAGCATAGTAATTTTAATTTTCTTCTGTGACAATAAATAGACACAAATAGCTCTACAGGATAATCTCTATCACCCCTGGATATATAATGCAATAAAAACAGCCCAGCAACATCCCTCTGAACTCAGAAACCAGAGTTAAATGCACAGAGTTAGTCAAGGTGATTCTAGACTTGCCTGTTCAGCCTGCCCTTCATTCCTGTATTAAAGTCTCCAGCCTGCTCTTCTAGATTAATGTCTGTGTGTTGATTCTTGTTTGTACAGAGCCCAGCTGGCTTTGACAAGGCACAGATTAGCCCTGTGCAAGGCTGATGACAGGGCCACTTCAGCACAGCAGAACTCATGCAACCAGGTGCTTATAAAAATGGTGTAAATAAGGATCAAGTCCTATGCTAGAAGGTGCTTCCAGTGTTTTTCCAGCCAATTTGTCCTTCCTGCCTTTGCTATTTTAGGAACTTGCTGTAAAGGAGTACTTGATTTCTCTTATCTCTTCTGTACGGGCTATAATTAGGATTAGCAGAAGTGTTTTACTTAATGTTGCAGTACGTCTTGTGTACAGCACTCATATCTTAAGTATAATTAACACTGTATAGCTCCCATTAGTGTTTTTAAGCACTTAAAATGTACTATAATGGCCAAACCCAAAGTTGTCATTAAAGGACCATTGCTATTTATTATGCTCATAAAGCAGACACTTTGCTACAGAAAAATATATCATTGGGTTCCATTTAGAAAGCAGTAACAGACAGCAGCATTAGTGATGGCACCCATGGGACTAAAGGACTGCCTTAAATTGATCCCACTCTTATTCCACACAGGAGTCAATAGGGAAATCTAAAAGCAGGTGACAAATCATTACATTGCACAACATAACTCTGATTAGCAGAGTTAGGCTGGGAGGCAGGTTTGCTGCAGGGGGCAGGTTTTTAGGAACATTTCTTTCTGCAAATGCTTGAATTTTTGTTTTCAGTCTGTGTTTTCCTTGTAATTGCATGTATATTTCATAATTCATTTTTATTACATTCAGCTGACATTATTTTAAGCAATTATAAAAAGGGGGGAAAATTATGCCCTCTTCATTATATTTTGGGAAGGGGGCCAGGTACATTATTAACATGAGGATTTTGCAAATGTTTTTTGCCTTGAACTCTCGGTCAGATGTACCTACCTGTGAGCATATTAGGTTTTTATTGCCAGTGCTTCATTTGGTGATTGAATTAGCCAGTTTTTACAAGTCATATTTTCTCATACACACTAATAAAATGCTCCCTACTTTCATAACTCCTTGTCTGTGAAGAAGTTAATCTTCTTCGCCAACACTGCTCTGAGGATACATTTTAGTCACAGTCCAAATGTTGGAACAAAACATGAGCCATTTATAGCAGTAAACAATTATCACTGAAATGAGATAACAATTTAATGGTCGTGCATGATTAATGTCCTACATAAATTCTTTATGACATAGAATCGAAAGATGATGTTATGAATGTATAATAGAAAGTCAACAGAATGTGTCACCTTTTGGTTAGTTTCTAAGGAAACAGGCTGTGCAATCAGTGTTTTCATAATCATCGGAGGTTCATAACAAAACCATCAGCTATTGTCCTTACTAAATTAAATTTCCAAAGGTACAGTTGTTGGCCTTTTTGGCCTTAGTGCCAATTATGCACAGAAGAGGTCAATTCAGTTAATGGCATCCCTAGAGTCTTTTTCATGTTTGTGATCCAGGGCCAGCTTTTGCAAATGCTAGTACCTACATTTAATTTAAATTGCTGTCCATTTCTAGGCCTATAAATAAGTGGCCTGCTTTTCACAAATGCTTATTACCCACAGCTGATTCTGACTTTTCCCTCTGTCTCCAAGGTGAACAAACATGTGTTTAGTGTCTTTGAAAGTCAGGGCAACAAACTTTAGAAGTCCAAATATAATTTTCAGGCAAAGCTTTTTCAAAAGGAGAAGTCTGGTCTTACACCCCTAAATTATTTCATGTAACTTTAAGAATGTCTAAAATATGAAAAAAAGCAATTTAATTAAAAATCAGTAAAATATGTTAGGCATCTAACATGTTTTAAGATAAAGGGTTTTCTTTTAAGCTTGTATTAAAGCAAAATAAAGTCAGCATCAAAAATCACTGGCTTTACATAAGAATTCTGAATATAACTCTTTTCCCGTCCTACAAATATATACACATAGAAAGTAAACTGTTACTACAGTAACATTTTTTTAAAAGTATTTGTGTGACCATCTTGCATCTGTCATCTACTGAGGCAAAGGAGAGCCCTGTGCTGACTTTACTTGAGCTTCCCTTTGTCATGTATGTTGGGTGCAAGGACACTTGGGCTTTCATTTCACTGAAAAATCTTGTTTGGTCCAAAGTATGCAAAGAGATGAGAAAAATACTGTGCTTCACCTTCTGTCATTGGGAAGAGGGAAAAGTAGGATTTCCTCTCCTGAATTTTTTAAACTGTGGTACCTACTAAACATATGAAAATAGCCTTTTATCAGTTTATGTGTATTTATCTAGAAAACATGTTCTCCAACTCTTGACCCTCCTGTTTCATCAGACCTGTGGTATCTTAAGGTAGCCTAAAGATTGATTTAATTAACTTGTTGATGATTCCTTAATCCTTAGGCTGGTCCTTGGGTGAAAGGACAAATGGAGGCAGAGCCAGATCATTATTGCATTACAGATATTCCTAGGATCTGAAACGGGCATTTAGGGCCATGACCAGAAGGCAAATGGGGAGTTGGTACTCTGAAGTTAAAAAAAGATGAAAACCACAGTATAATACGACTAAGAAAATAGCATCATCTTTTTAAGAGAGTAGGTGGTAGACACATGGAGCTCCAAGGGAAAAAAAAATGGGGGGGTGATGTGGAGGAGAAGAAAGTAGGGAAGCATTTGATTTGTTCCCAGTATGTCTAGTGAAATATTCCATAGTCTTCAACTGGATTTAGTGCAGTAAGGTATGTTCCCAGACCTAATGTCTCTGGATAGATAGCCCTGGGGTCATTTTCCTTTGGCGTTTAAAAGAGTTCACGTCCTCAATAAACTAAGCAATTCAATGTGACTGGCTTGTTACTTTAATAGTTTCACTATCTTATACAAGTTTTTAATTTACATTCTTATTCTTAAAAAGCATTTGGAATTAATTCTACGTTCATATTCTTAAGTTAGCAACCAATAAACAAAAGGACTAATTGATAATTTCTAATCACCCATGTGAAGCTGTCCTTGCTCAAAGAGGACAAAAAGAATACCTATTCTGTATTTATAGTTCATCACTAGGAAATAAAAATCATCAATAAACTTTGTTCTATAGTCCCAGTAGAAACTAGCACTGTATGAAAAGGTCAGTAGCACATACATATATGAAGCAGATATATGTATCTTTGGTGAAGCAAAAGTTAGCCACAATATTTTACAGTTGTGTTTATTATGTCATTAGTGATTAGTAAAACTAATCAGAACTTGTGTTTCCCAACTGTGGATATGTGGTTTCCTTTCTAAGTTGATAAATTCTGTTGAAAAATGTCAATTTTGACATGACTCTTTTCTTTTCTTTGAAGTGAAATGTTCTGTCTGAGTCAGCAATTCCTATTTGTTGGAGCTGCCGGAGTGGCTCCAGTGAGCTGCACTTTAGGAGCCTCATGCCCATATGATTCTGCATAAGGTTCCTGGCTCTGCTACATCTGTACTTTGGCTGAGGGAAATTAGTCTGCCTTCAGATGATGCAGCATAGATGTCATTTGATCAAAAAGCCCAGCATATGAAGAAACATATGAACACCACACTCTTGATGTTCAGTCAGTGACACCAAACTGATTCAGAACAAAGTATTGTGACATACAAGGTTTTTGAACTGGTCTTTGTGGGTGTTTTTTTTTGTTTGTTTGTGAGGGTTTGTTTTGTTGTTGGGGTTTTTTGTTTGGTTGGTTTTTTGTTTGTTTTGTTTTGTGGGTTTTTTATTTGTTTGTTTTTTTAAAAGTTTTTCAATTGGGACTTTTTGTCCCAAATTGAGAGTATAAGACAGCAATTCCTTAGTTCTTTTAAAGTTCTCCTTTAAGAGAAATCCAGTATAGCCCACTTATCCCTGAGACAGAGGATGAAAGTGAGGCTACATGACATAGCATTGGGTTAGCAATTTGTTGTTGTTGTTATTTTTGACAAATAGGAAGGCAGTACCTCAGTGCTGCAGTTCCCCCAGTGCTGCAGTTCCCTGCGCAGCAAACTGTGCATTGAGAGATTTCTTAAATTCATGATGGGACACATTGTAGATAATGTGTAAAAATTACTTAGTCCAACTCCACCGATTTTGATAGAGAAAGAATACTGGGCGCCAGCCGATCTGAAATGAGCTTAAGATGCCAAGAGCTCCTTCATGTCTGGTGATTACTTTGTACTTTAAAAAAAAAAGTTCATGTTTCTTATCAATCCAATAACAGTTTTTTGGTTTTTTTACTGTCAGACATTAGATGTCATATACACACCTTCCTTCATTCAGTCTCCTGTTCCTTATATCTCCGTTGCAGATGTGGACTGCTTAAGGAATTTACCTGACCACTACTTGGCTCTCTCAGCAAAGGAATGAGTGGTGAGCAGGCCTGGCTGTGTAGCAGTGTGACTGTTTTCTTCTGGCAATTGTTAGAAGCCTTCATAGTTTTCAGATGTAACTCAAGCCCTTATAAAATTGATTTTAGCCCATCTTGTAGAATGGTGGTAGAAAACCTTTATGTAAACAACTCCTTTTTCAGTCAGTGACAGATTATGGCAGGATAATGAGCCCACTTAAAGAAGTGATAATGCCATTTCACACCTCCTGTTCCTGCCCAATGACCTCCACAGGGCTACATTTCTGGGTTTCCTAGAGATCACCAGACTGTGTTTGTTAGTGGGGTTGTCCGTGCATCTTGTCTTGTGGGAATCCTTTCTTTCTCAGCGGTGCCTGGATACCCGTTCCTGGGCAGGTACCTCTGTCATACCTGAACATGAACAACAGGGAAAATCAGTGACCACTTCTCAGAAGGGCAGATAAAAATTTCTTCTTTCCCCTTAAGGAACATATTTCTCTTGAGAAGTATCATTGCATTTTAAATGTGAGTTAGCAGGGTTTTTTTCCCCAGCCTTCAGTTTCTTTTTCCCAAAAATACATTTTCTGGAGGGTTCTGGGTATAATTGTTCTATTCAGCAGTGCTTTCTTCTCTGCTGCTTGGCAGTTTTATCAGTCCTTTTCTGTCAGAGTGTGGCAAGAGTTGTTTTGCAGTCAGAAAATAGTGAAATATTCCTGAAGTGTCCTTCATTATTCTTCTCGTCACATCCTACATTGTGACAATTCCATTTAGACAACATGAGTCTACCTGCAATACTGTGTGTTGAGAGACCACATGTAAACCAGACTCTAAATCAACAATTCAAGTATTTCTCCATCTATACTCTTTTATCCATGTGGGAAAACAAACAAACAAACAAAAACAACAAAATGGAAAACCAAAAAAACCCAAACCACAGTACAACCAGCAAATAAATATAAGTAAGAAAAAGATGACACTTCTGATTTCTTAACTAATTCAATTCAGTCTCCAATACTTTTTGCCCTGATTTTCCATGCCTCTTGAAGAAAGCAGTGAATAACTGGAGTTTCCTTATATTTGTCTCATTATTTTCCTTGAAAAAATGGACTGTGGTAGAACCCCTTTTATCTCTTCTGAAGTCAGTAGCAAAGTTCCCAGAGTATTACATAGGGACAGGATTTCATTCCCTGTGTGATGCTGTGAGAAAGTAAAAAAGGATGATGACATCAGGTATTTTTCATAGGTTTGACCTAACAACCTCATCCTGAAAACATCTAGTCTGTTGGACCTCTGCTGAATCCTTTTGAAAATGCTTTCCAAAGAATATATTAGTTATTTTCCATTTTTCTGTTACTGTATGAAATAAAATTCTAATGAGAACTGTGTTTTCCATTATTTCATATGTTCTTAAAATGGCTGAATGTTAATAATGCTGGAAAATTAAAAATCTGACTCCCTTAATTCTTAGGCTGGCTTTTTTTTTATTTTTTAATTCAAAGATCCTGAAGATGTGGGAAACAATGTTGACCCTTCCTATTTTACCTTTAANCAAATATATATAGATATATAAAAAAAAATAAAAATATATATATATATATATATGCATTTAGTAGGTGTGGTTTAGGAATGAGTGGAATCTGTGAGATTTTTTTCTTTTCTGACCATTATCTCCAGAATGTAGGTAAGAATTCATAGATGATTCTTCAATTAGATAACTCTAAAAAAAAAAATCCAGAGTCAGAAAGAACATGTGTTTATAAAAACACATAAATCCTAAATACTGTGGGTAAGTACAGTGCCCTTAAGCGCTCAAAAACAAGTAAGAGATATGTAACAGAGGTTTCATACGTCATTTGAATCTGTTTGAAAATTATTTTTCTTCTTCAGATCATTGTTAGTTGTTAAACTGTACTTGCTCTGAGTGAGGTGGAATTCCTTTCCCCTTAACAATCCTCGCAGTGCTGGATTTTGCATTTGCAGCTAGGAAGGTGTTGAGAACACTGCAGTGTTTTGGTCCTGCTGGGTAGTACTCCCACAGCATCAGAGCCCTCCATCCAAATTAACCTCCCCCAGTCCCAAAAAGGCATTAGTCTGGGGCTGGGCAAGGGGTTGGGACGGGGCACAGCCAGGACAGCTGACCCCAACTCACCAAAGGCATATTCCATACCATGTGATGTCTGCTCGGCAATAAAAGCCGAGGGAAAGGATGGGGTTGCATTTGTTATTATGACATTTGTCTTCCAGAGCGACTGCAGAATATACTGAGGCCCTGTTTCTGGGGAGGTGGCAGGACATTGTCTGCTGATGGCAATTAGACAAAAAAAAAAATTGTTTTCTTTTGTGCAGGACCTTTGATTTGGCTTTATTAAACTGCCTTTCTCTTGACCAGTGAGATGTTTTATAGTCTATTCTATTTTCTCCCCCTCTCATCCTTCTGAGGAGGGGAGGGATAGAGCTGCTCATTGAGTACTTGGCACCCAAACAAGGACAGCCCACAAAAACATAGAAACAATTTTTGAGGTTTGATTATCCAGAGTAATAATAAAGGGTTTACCACCTAAAATAAACACAGTTTTCAGCTCAAAATTAACATTTTATTCTTGTCCTACCAACGCCCTATAAATTGCTGAACCACTTCATATGGCCTTTATTTAGTCCTCACTGGCAAATCAAAGGGAAACAAGTCAAGCATTCTGGAGACCTAGTTATTTGTTCCTTTGCTTATCTCATCATCTGCCATCCTGGTTGATTTCCTAAGTTAGTCTTAGAAATTGAGATCCTCTTTTGATCACTGCATCTGTAGAAAAGTGAAGCTAAAGAAACACATGTGCTGGGGCTCCCGTTAGGGAGGAAAGCAACATTTTGGTATGTGCTCAGTAACTGCTATCATTTGTTGATGGTGGGACAGCCTGAGGAGCATAAGGATCTTGGGCTGTGCTCCTCTTCTGACAGCAATTCCAACATCTGCAGGAAGTGTTTTAGTAAGAACCAGAAAAGTGGAAAAAATAATAGTAAAATTATACATATGGTGTGAAGGTGACACAGACAACTGTATTTCCAGCTCTAGCTGTACTATTTGTGACCCACCCCTTTGATGACTAACTCAAGTGACAAGATACTAAGCAAGAGCATATGTGATTATTAATGCACCATGTAGAGTTCAGAACAAAGCATAAATAATTGCCATGTATTATCAGTTTGTTTGATCTGGGAATAAAATCTTCACCAGATTGTCTGAGTGTAATTTTGAATGGTTTTATTAGTACATAGTATCTAAAAAAGCCTCATCTGTCTGAGATCAGCCTTTGATAGTGCACAGCTGATGCTGCAAGAAGCAGCAGCAGGTAGAAGTGATTTTGCTGTTATTTGTAAAGATGGGTTAAAGTGAAGCTGAGGTTATTCCTTTATATTTCATATCTTACAGTAATGATCTGAAACTTCTACTCTCTCTCAGTATGAATTAGTCCCATTACAGGAAAAGGTTTGTGAGATGCACTAAATTTGAAATGATTCCCTGTACATAGATGCTTCTGAGATTTTCTCTTCTGTTGTATGTATCTATTGAAAACTGTACTATCTTGACAAATTATCTACCTTTTTCACTGGGTACTCTTGACAGACTTTTCACCACCCATTTCATCATCAACAATTTACCAGCCTGTGTTACTTTTATGATGGTAAGAAAAAACAGAGCAAAAGCATAAAAGGAAACCTGACTGGTTAATTTTCATCATCAGTTAAATTGGTGTAAAATTGCTGTTTATGGTTTCCTGTCCTTTTTTTTTTACCTGCATTTACTCCTGTCCTACATTTCACCTACATGTACTTTTCTCTCACTCTACTGCCTTCAATGCATGCGATGATATGTTCTCCTAGAGACCATCTTTTGCAAACATTAATCCTTCAGAAGTGATGGCCTCACAGCAGTTCACTGGCCACCCAGGAAAAACCAGTTCCATTATCAGACACACAGGTTAGAGATGGGTTTTCCAAAATATAATTTTATTTAATAATTCACTGGCATTGGTTTGGGGCACAGACATATTTTCCCGGACACAATGGTCTCGGGAAGGTCTTGACAATGAAAACTCCACTGCAAGTTCTGAGTACTGCTTCACATAAAATTCACTTGAAATACGACAGTTTGCCTGCAGCCAAAGTAAACATCCAGTCACGTTCTTTTCACAAAATTTATTTACTGTGTCAAGCAGGGCAAATCTCTCATTCCTGTCAAATTAGACAATCCCTCTGGCAGGTCACAATAGCCATGGTGGCATTATCAATATTTTTAAAAGGTCATCTATCAGAGAATGTGTGTGGTAGGTAATGAACAAAGAGGCAAATACAACTGCTTTGTATGCTCAGAGACTTAAAAATGTTACAAAAAGCTTATATTCCTTAAGAACAAGAAGTTTATTTATTTGCCTTTTACAAACCATATCAATTTCCATAAAATTTTAATTTTGCCAAATAAGACAGTTATTCTTTTTGCCAGAGCCTTCTGTGGGATTGGTGTTGGTCTCCACATGCAGGAAGGAGGAGTTAATTGGATGCATTTTATCAAAACAAACAAACAGCTGTTTTGATTTTTAAAAAACATATTGTTTGAATGTACATGTTTTGTTGTGAGAACTTGCACTTTGTTATCAGGAAACAACTCAGTTATTCTAACTTGCATTTATCTTAAGCTGATAGGGAAAAAAACCCTAACAAAACAAAATCATCCTTGTTAATGCCTCCAAAAAATCCTACTGCTACTTTGGTGTTCATAGAACATGGGAAGTACATCTGGTTCTTTACAGATAAATGTGACCATTTCTTGGATCTAAGGAGCTTACAGTTTAAATCTCAGAGCTTGATTTTATATATCAAATATTTGATCTTTTATTTGTATGTATTAAGACTCAAAACTCAACTTTGGAAAATTTCCTTTTAGGGTTAGTAATTATTCTAGTAGATATAAAATAGTGTTTAGACTTTTTTTCCTCCATAAAAAATAGAAGATAAACCAGATAAAGGCTAACCTTTTTTTTTTTCATTTATTATTTATTTATAGTTTTTCATGCACAGGAATCTAAGTTAAAACCTGTGATTTCCTTTCAGTACATGAAAACAGTGAAACCTTATCTAAATTTCAGTCCAGAAATTTTAGATCGTTTGAAGGAATTAAAAAAAAAAAAAGGTCATTTAAATTGACGAAATCCACATCTGACAATCAGTAGTGGTTATCAGCACTGTTCGTGATCACTGTCAGGGCGTGCAGGGTGTTCCATGTAGCTGTGAAGAAAATGTGGAAGAACTGTTAATTTTCTTACGATGGTCTAAAATGTCACCACATAACCACTTTGATGCACAAAAGACTCCTAGTTCAGATCTGGATGAATGAAAAACCCCATTCTTTGACTGCTCCTTTAATGATGGAGACCTTGGCTTGTTGAGGCTTCTCGTGTGACCCGGGCAGACTGGACACAGGGAAATTGGGACGTTCCAAACGTGGACTGGCGCTGTGGTGGGGCAGAATGGCCCTCAGTTTTGTCAATAGTTGTTTGGCACAGCAGGAGGAAAACACAGTGGGGGCTTTGGCTGGCAGTTCAGATTTACAGAGGCAGCAGCTCCAGGGCGTTGCTGCTGGTGGTGTCATTTCATTGCTCAAGTTTGTGTTTTAAGCTGCAGAGATGGTTCATTAACAAGTGACTCCAGCTCACAGTATGTCTTTTGCTTTCTCAATAGCTGGACTATAAAAAGCCTTTGGCACTGCTTTCTGATACTGAGATTCCCTACTGAGAGTCAAAATGCTGCTGTCCCTGTTTTCTGTCATTGTCACTGGTGCAGATTTAGGTGTTGACTAACTGTCTGCTGAAGTTTACAGACAGGCTCCGCAGCATTCCCTTGGCTTTGCATCAGGGAGAAGACAGCCAGCACTGGATCTCCATGAGCTAAAAGAAAATCAATTTTAATTCCACAGGATGGAATTATTGGGGTAGAAAGGCAGTCATTAAATTGCCTTGCTTGTTCCAAGGCCAGTGATATGGAAGAAGAACTGAAAAGAAAAATTTCAACTTTGGGTTGCCATAATTGTTATAAGTGCCTACCTTATATTGGATTCCCTTGTTAACCTCATAGCTAGCTGGTGTTTGTAAGTATCTATATTTTCTCATGAAAAGCAACGTAACTATAACTCTAGTAGACAAATGCTGCTGCTGCTTCTTTTCCTTTCTAATTAAAACTAGTTACCATAAAAGAAGGTAGTAGGATACCACAGCATCATATTTTAAAGCTAATATGAAATACAGGCCTGTAAACTTGATGTAGTAACAATAAATGCATGTAAAATAAACACTAACATTTAACTACAAGGCAGGAAATAAAAGCCAGGGAAGGCATCCCAGAGGTTGGGCCGGGGTTGGGAATGAGGCCTCACCTGACTATGGCCAGGGATGTAATTGAGCCCCAGCAGCCTCCTCGGGCTGGGGTTACCATAGCCATAGTTTTGTAGCAGGGCTGCCTCCATGCGGGCTCCTTCCAGCTCTTTCTCCAGGATCTCTAGAGCTGGCTAAAGTGCCTGTGAAGGTCCTTTCCACACCACCACCCTTACCAGTGAGCAGCCAGCACACCGAGGGTCCTGATTCCCTTGTACCTATCTGCAGAGCTTGGATTTCCTTATTTGAAACAGTTCTGCATTTGGGTTCCAAGAGTCTGCCTTGTATTTCTGCTCTTGGCATCGTTGCCATATATGCATGCTCTTCAGATACTTACTGCTCATGTAAATATGCATCCATGTGCGCAAAGACTTCTCATTAGAAAATTTTCAGTAGAGGTCAAAAGTCTTTAGCATGTGAGGAGTAACAAGCACTGTTTTTAACCATGGGTTCATACTCTGCTTTTCTAAACAGCTCACCAAAGAAGCTCATCACAAAACATGAAAACTTCTTGTGCTGTACTGAAGTCCTTCAGGGTTGTAACTTAGTGCATGCAATGTGTGGATCTTACCAAAAGAAACTGGTAGACACTTTTGGTCTTATTTTACTATAATATAAAAAGAAGGGAGCTATTAAAATATAAAGTATAATTTTAGACACCGTGTCAGCTTTGTACCTTTTAAATTGTTCAGTTTGTGTACACACTCTAAATTAACCACAGTGGGTTATGAGAGGGCAGTAATCAATAAGACAGCTCATTATCTCTGATACTTATAATTATCCTGATGCTAGTACTAACGTATTGGTATAACTAAAGCACATTAAAAAAATGTCTTAACAGGACATCTCATTATCACCCTTATTTTTGCTCTGAAGTTTTATTAGAAAACCATGCTACTCTTCTGAACTAGCACAACAGCAGCATTATCCCTAGGGCATTTTTTCATATCAAGGTTAATTTAAAGTGATTAGCGTAAGCGCTACAGATGTTGCTATGGGAATAAGAACCTCACATCTTCTATGATGGACATCACATGATTGCTGTTACAGCTCCAGTATGATTGGATTATTTGTTTTAATGTCATGCAAAAGAAGTCACGTGACAAAGATCAGAATCTCCTTAATAGCATTTCATATTCTGGAAATCAATCACCTTTTACCCATTTCTTAGTGTACAAAGTGCCTGAAGAGCACATAAAACAGATGTCTCTGGTTTACTGCTACTTGTACCTGACTGTTTGTCTAGCAGAATCCACTACTGGTGACTGAAATATATAACTGTTTGGAAAATGAAAAAAAAAAAAGGCAATTAATTATATTTAACCATAATAACAAGTTAGTTTTGGTGGTTTTTTTTTAATAAGCTGGAATAAGATCCTAGCATGAATGCAATTAGATCACATTTTATAAAAAATCCCTATACTGAATGTATGCAAAATCATCTAGTGATGGACAAGCCCTATGCCATAAAAATCAGTGAGAAGCACCTTATTTCCTTCAATAGGTATCTCTGAGTTCTCTATCGATTCAGTCACATCAGTATTTCAGTATATAGTATTGCAGTAGAGAGAAAGATAAAAATGTTTCCCAGGGACTCAATAAGGACAATAGTTAACATATGGAAATGATAACATGTTGACAAAAATTAGCATATAGAAAGTCAAAATATTAATTTTAATGTATTTCTCAGTAACACCTTACTGTCATAACTATGGAAAAAAAGACTATAAAGAAGACTTTAACTGTACCATTTTGGTGAAACAGGATGGCTTTGTCATCTACAGGGGGACACTTTATAGTCTACAGGGTGCAGTGTGATACCTCTTGGAGAGACTTTTCTCTCATGAGTGGCTACGTGGGCAATGAAACTCCTAAATTTGGTCTTCTGAATTACATCTAGGACACACTTTAAAGTAACTTCAAATACAGCTTATTAACCTTTCATTCACGTTCCTTTCTTGTGATTATTACTGTGAGTAATGTTTGGATTTTATATCTGCAGTTTTCTTATTTCCAATAAAATAGCAGCAGTTAATTGGGAAACTACTTTGAATGCTGGCTTTACTTTCCAGATAATTTTATGTCTTTGTTATATGATGTGGTTTTAAGCATGCTAATGGTATTCTATACAGGATGATGTTATACTGAAATTTAACAAGAAAAAGGATGAAGTAAAGAGGATTTTTGAACATGCTGAGAATAACAAAGAATATCTCAAGCTCATACTTCATTTGCTTGAACACTGACTTACAGAAGTCTCACTTCTTTTAAGGTGGAATAAATTTGTGGTTTAGATAGCACCTTTCATCCCTCAGAGAGTGTCAAAAACTAATTAGAGATTGATATTATACTCTCATGATGGGTGATAGGTAATCATGACATTAGCAGTTCTTTCAGCCCAAGCTAACAATAGCACAGGTTCGTGAAATTGGATTTGTTTGTCGTGTTACCTGGAGTTCTGTGGTATTACTGCCCTCTGTTCACAAGAGATATTCTGATCTTTAATTTTCAAAGAATTTTCACCTGGGAGGGACAAGGATTCGGTTCTGTGATAACTGGAAGGGCAGAATCAGCAGCTGAGTCCTCAGAACCACGATCAGCAAACAGAACAGAATGTAATAGAGTATTTCAGTTGGAAGTAATAGATTTAAAAACTCATATCACTGCAGAAGTTTTGTGTCAGCTGAGCAGTTCAGTTCCCTTTTGAGTAAGCCATGCAATATTTAGCTATAGAGAGGGTGTTCTGTAAAAGAAAGACAAATTGATGGGTGTCTTCATGATTCTGACCTTTTCTATTCACTCATACCTGTACTAGGAAACTTAATACTCAGTTCTTCACTTACTATTAATTTTGACGTGTAAATAAATAAACTACACAGTGACCTTCTTGAGAGATGAGGAAGTTGTGGCTATAACTGCAGTAAAGCAAAACAGTGGTTTCCTGGCTGGAATCTGTAACAACTTCTATTTTGCCTTCAAAACAGAGGAATGACTTTGGGCCTCTGTCCACATATCCACATACCATCCCACTCCTCCATAGAAGAGTGTCAAGGATGTGGATCCAAGCTTTTTTCCAATATTCAATAATGCTGTAATATCTGAAGTAGCTGGAAACCACCAAGAAACATTGTCACAGAAAAGCCATTTTGGACACGACATGAGTGCAGGCCATGAATGCAGAATATAAATCAACTCCAGGTCCCTATTTCTCCTCAAAAGTTTGATAAATCCTTGATGTATAAAACTCTTCAATGCTGCATTCCTTATGTGGTGATCAATATTAGTGTATTAATGCCACTACACTAGAACTAAACAATGCACAAAGGCTTCTGTTGAACTCCTTTCTTTCCCAGTTGTTAATTATGTAAATATTATTCTACTAACACAGAAAGTAAGACACGATTTTAAAACTCTTCTAAGGATAGTAATGATTTTTAAAATGGGAAAAACTTTCAGAATGGTTTTCCATGGTGGTGTTACTGCAATAATTTTCAATAGCTATGATGATATGGTGCTGTAAAATTATGGCTAATAAAATGATAGATCATACCCAAAGTATTTTTGCTTAAAAGTCATTAATCATTTTAAAAACATAATCTCATGTCTTGAAATGATGGTAGAGACTTAAGATGCTAATTTCATTTATACCAAAGGCATTTCTGAGAATTTCTAAAGATGAAATGTAAAGATTTTCACAAATGTTACCCAGTAGTCAAAGGCATTAACAATTTTCTCAATTAAATGTTTAGTCAATAAAATCAAAATGCTCAACTTTTTGAATTAAAAAAAATTTTTTCAATTGTTTCCAATACTCATAGCTGAATACAGAGAATATGTATGTTATAAAAAAGTAATGGTTAGAAGATTGTTAATGAATCATCTCTCAGTCTCCAGATTAAGCAGAAGAGGAAATTGTGTAAGTATTTGAACCCCTTGGGCAGACAAAAGATTTTGGGAAATGTGTTACAGACTTTGACTAAGCTTTTAGATTTACTGTATATTCCAACCAAGTTTCCAGAAATTCACCTGTCAGTATTTCGAGCTGTGGTGTGTGTTTGACAATAGATCTTAAAATCACTCTCTCTCCTGCAGTTCAATTTCCTGTGTTCCGCTTTGCTGCCCCACATACATTATGTGTCTGGGAACAAGGTTTGGTGTTTTTTTTCAGTATATATACCAAGAGTAGGATTTTCCCCCCATACTTCCAATGCAAATGCTTTGATGATTTTTTTTATTATAATTATGTGTCAACCTACTAACTTAAGACTAGCTATCCTCCTATGTTAAAAAAGCAGCATTTTTAAAGGTTAACAGTTGGTTTATAGCAACAAGGAACATTTAGCTCTAAATACAATGATTCAGTAAAATTAGACACTTTATTACTGCTAATTTCTTTTGTTAAAAATTATTTTTAATCATTTAATTGTATCGTAGTTCCAATAGAAAGGATCTTTGGAAAGTATTGTCACACAGAAATGCCGAATTCTGGCACATTTTAGTGGATTTTTATAGCATCGTGAACTTGCGCATGTAAGGTCAATACTTTCCCAGAGCTCGTATGTGGTCCCACTTTAATTTTAGCGCTACCAGTGAGATGCAGTTGTGGTTACCAGAGATCTCCCTGTGTAACTCTTAAAACCAGCAAATGCCAGTCCCCCAGCTGCTGTGAATCAGCACAGCTCAGTTCTGATGAGATCAGGATCTTAAATGTGTGTCAGGAAGGGTTAGGAACTGGTATTCAGCATTTGCATAGCAGCATCTTTCTCAAACGAGAGTGCTTGTGGCTTCAGTTGATTTTAGGGTAGCTGAGTTTGCATGGGTGACATGGCTGCACCCTCACAGAACACAGCTTCATGAAATTATTGTGTTTGAGCATCCACAATTAGTTTGTGAATGGGTTTTGGGAAACCCCTCTCTGTTGGACGATGTTCCTATTAAAGAGACGGGAACCAGTGTGTAAATGTCAGTAAGAGGAGACTTAGGGCTCTACTCAGGCCCACTCTAAATGTATAGTTGCCACTTGATAAGCTTACAGGGTCCAACATCTCCTTGTAAGAAGTCTGCATTTTCATACATGTGATCTATGATCATGATGTGCATTAGCTACTTGGGAGTTTGAAGTTCAAACTGGAATAACAGCAAAATTCTAAGGATACAAGGCTCTGATTGCTTCTACATTAAGCATTGACGGGTGGAGGTTATGGAAATGGTCACAGATTTTGTCAATCAAAGGCTATGTAGGTTTTCAAAGCTAGAGGAAGGGAAAGAAAGATTTATAGGGTTCCTGCTCCAAGGATGTGTGGACAGACAGAATTCTTCTGTCATGCTTTGTAGTGGGATCCTGCCTTTCTTGTTCATAGACTTGATTCTCAAAACTGCCTATACAGCTTTCCTCATTAAGTGTTGTCCAAGGTTGTAAGAAAACAAAGACTTAATTCCTCACCCTCACTACCATTACCATGAGAAGAGAGGGCAAGGTTAGGACAGGAGTTGACTGGGTTTTTTTAATTCATTATCTGTAACAGTTTTTCAGCCAGAATAGGAGCTTCTACAGGAAAGGGGAAGTCATTTACTTTTACAAAGAGAGGGAGAAAATGGTGGTGCAGTGAAGAGGATATTTGAGTACTTACACTCCTCCATGCCAGATTCCTGTGAGTGGTCAGACTTTTTTTTATTTATTTTTTTTTTAAGGTCACAGTTCTGCTTGTTAATATTAACCTCCCAAATGAAGCTTTCAGTGGCCTATTTCATCCCACTTGTGAAAGAGATGAGAATTTATTAAGAGCTCTCTCTCTCTAAATTTCCCATTACTAAATTAAGCATGGAAGTGTGGTTTTCTTTTTCCTCAGATACCATTTGTTTCCCAAAAGTAATTACAATATCAGCTTGATAAAGGCTGCTAGTAATTTTGTTAAGAAAATTTCTGAAAAAGAGCAGGAAAACTTAACAACCTAAGAGAATTGCCTGTGGAATGGGGTGCTCTCAGGAGACCCCCCTCCTATCCATTAGGAATTCTAACCACTGTAATTAGCAGCAAATTTCCCTATCTCTGTATGTTAAACAGGGAATTCATCCTCGGGTTTGTTGCAGCCCGGGGCAGAGAGAGACTGAAGGAAGGGAAATGTAGGCATGTGCCTGCCTGGGTTAAGCAGACTTAGCTGCACTGGAAGGAAGAAAATCCACAAATTACACTGGTTTCTGATTTATATAACCTGTGCAACCCTGTCAAAGTCAAGGGTCTTAGTTTGGTTATAATCCAACGAAAAATGCAAGTGCACAGGTAGATAGGAAACACCCAGGTAGAGAAATTATGGGGTTTGGATGAGGTTGTTTAAAAACTAATGAATAAAAGATGAACATTTGCATTGTAGAATTACTGTGCTGAGAAAACCGGTAACTTTTTGTGAGCTCTTTTACTGCCTATGCAGTAGCAAACCTTATAAGAGTAAATATTTTCTGTACTGGAACAGTAAGAAATGGGGAAGGTGATTGCTACAGAACAAGGCTGAAAATATATTGTCTGACAGCCATCCTCTGTGACTCTTGATGAGCTTCTTGTTGCTGAAGAGTAATCTTGCTAGGAAAAGAGAGCTGAAAAAATAAAAGACAAATACACTGGCATAATGAATAACAAAAGTGATTACTAATTAGAAAAAAACAACAAATTGCCTTGTCTTATGCATTATGTTTCATTATTTGTTTATCTATAAAATTTATTCATATAGTTGCTGGTTTAGATGCTACTTTTGTGCATCCTCCACAAATGGCACTTAAGTAAATGACCACTAATCTGTGATCACAATACTCCTAAAGTGTGCATAAAAGCCAGTAAAAAGAATCCCTAATGTTCTTCTAGGGATCTCAATGTATTTTATGTAATTTTTTTCTAGTGGATTGAGATCAAAGATTACAAAATTAGTTGGTTTGTTTCATAAAAAAAGTTTTGTTATAAATATTTACACAAACTGATGCCACCTATATTTTAAATGGGACCTGACTCTGAATTTTATAATTATGTTTATATTAGTTTCTCAGGTTTTAATAAACTAATTGTGAGCTCTCAGTCTTAAGTATAAAGAACCAGCTATTATCATAGCTATTTTTGCAACACAAGTGTGATCACAAATGCTACATTTCTGACTGAGGTCTATTTGTTTCATCAGTGGAAGAGGCTGAGTACGTGGTGAAGCTGAATGGAGTTTGTTGCATGGAGTTTTGTCTTTGCATTGCTGTTAGGAACTACTGGCAATATGACTGATTTGGGGGAAAGCCAGACCTCATCTGCATTGCACTTTTGTGCCATTAATAGATTGTGTTAATTACATGCCTCAGAGGCTTCTTTTGGTCACCTCTAGAAGTCAGAAAGTAATTTCTTTTGCCTTACTATACAACAAACGTTAGAGGGGAGAATGGAATGAGAATAAGGTGAAGAGTTGAAACAGCAGAGATGCACTTGGAGCTGGAGGCAGCCTGTGCTGCTGCTGAAAATTCTCATCTGCTTTGTTGACATATTTTTGTTAGACAGAGTTAAACTTAATGACAGCAAATGATATTTAGCTGCAATTAATTGAGTATAATGGCATTTTTGCTCCTCTGCTCATGGTAACGGTCTTCAAACCTCTTCCTTGTACACAAATGTCATGGAGTTTTAAAGCCTCAGCAGTCCATGACAGATCATCCTGTAAGAAACTGAACTGACTTCTGCCAGGAGGCAAGACCTGCCCATTACAGGAGGATTCCACTGTCAGGGATATTCTGGGTAAAGATGGTACAGTGGTGGATCAAATACTCACCCTTGTAAAGTTTAGGAGGTAAAAAAAAATTGCTGGTACAGCATGAATGTTCAGTTTCTTACAAAATATCAGAGCTATATACTTGTCATGACACTGAGGGAAGGCCAAAAACAGGGTCTGTGTGACAGATGGTATAGAAAAATTTAGAGTGTACTTTTCAACTTTATGATTTGTGGTACTGGCAGCAGAGAAATGTCTCAGAATATTGTTAGTGGGGAAGAGGATTCATGCTCAGGAAAGAAATATCTTCTATTTCGCTGAAGGAAACAAAAATAACTGCTAAGTCATTATGCCCTGCTAAATTGTTTTGGAAAGGATATCTTTCCTGCTGATTTAAAACATGTACATAAGAACATGACATGTGTGTGTTTGCACGTCTGGCATTTTTCATGTCTTATAAATAAACATGGCTGTCATAAAATCATTAAATACAGAGAGTTTAGACTACCCTTAGAATCATCCCATAATGTTTGCATGGCTGTATATGAATAATATTTATCACTGTCTGGTCTCGAGTATTTCATCATGATTTTGCATGTTTTGTATAATTGCATCATTACTTACCAAAAATAGCAGCACCAAGAGAAGCACAACAACTGAAACGTGGTGATGCAGTTAATTGCTGTTAGACCTTCTACCTCAGACTTCATCCCAGTTCTTTTATGGCTTGGATCTCCAAGCAGCGATCTTCCAGTTGTAAATAAACTCAAGTGTCTTAGATTTTTTGGAAGATCCAAATAAAGAATAACATTATAATTATGGATGCTAAGACATGTATAATGAAACTTTTTGCTAGTTTTTTTCCTAAGGAAATTTTCATTTTAGAGTTTTTCTGTTGGACTCTTGGTTCACAGTCTCTGATATTTTACGTCATCATACAATATTAGAAAAAATAACAAAAGTGAAATTGATTTTTTTTTTCCTTTATATTTTGTTTTTCTCTGCTTGGTTACAGTTCTTCATGGACTCTTTTGTTACATATTTCAATTTTTAAATGCTGGTGGAGCATGGATGCAGACTGCCAGCATCAGTTAGCTTATCACTAGGATATGCTGTCTGTGGATCAGCTTGACCATAGATATTATATACCTAAGCTCCCATAGTATCTGTGTTTCCACATGAATGGTTTTATTTTTACCAAAGAAAGAACTATAATGAGGCCAATAAGTGACACAGATCATGCTCCTGTTTAGTCAAAAGGAAGCATACAATTCTGTACTGCCTTCGTGTATCTTACTCTGAATGTACAGAAATCTAAAGACTTGAGATTAAAATATTCAAGAGGACCGTGTCTTTGGTTTTTTTTCTCTGCTCTTTTTATAGTGTTTTAAAAACATTTCCCGTGTGCCACCTTACAAAAATCATTAATTCTTCTGTGGGACACTTGTGGCACCCTTGCTTCTCTCTCCAATAAAAATACTCATAGAACTTAATTGTTCATGGGCACATTAGAGTAAAGCAACCACGAGTTTTATCCCAGATTGATAACTGACTTCTTCTGTTTGTTTTTGTTATAGCACTGTTATTAAAAACATTGTTTGCTCTGTGTATTTCTGATTGGTGACTAAGCATCTGCTACATGGAGCTGCTTGGCTAAGAACTTTCACCTGAGCAACTGGAAAGTTTTCAGACTTGAATAGCTTGTTTTTCCATTCTAAGCATGCAAATCCCCATTGAAATAGGAATTAGATTTCTGTATACTTCTTCATGTCAGCCTTTATTGATCTTGATGTACATAACATTCCTATAGGTAAGAAACCACAAAACGCTTACAAAAATCTTAACTATGCCTAGACATACCTATTCTGGAAGAATGGCTGTCTTTCCCAGTTGAAATTTATTTCTAAGCTCTGAACAGCTTAGAATCAAAGCAATCAAACCATCCCTGCTTCGTATTTTCAAGAAATAAATCCTTAGTGTGCCCAATGTGCATCTTCAGGGCAGCAATATTAAGGGAAAAGAAATTGATTCCAGCACTTCTAAAAATTTTCGACTAAAGTACTTGGCGTCTTCCACAGCAGGTAGAAAATCATGAAACATTTAAAACCAACTATCTTAATACCAATTTATTAAAGCAGTTGTATCTTCAGATATACCAAAGGGAAAATTAAACCAACTACCTTTATAAAATGTATTAAAGTAATTTATTTTACTGCACCTCAGCAGGAGGAAAAAAATAAAATGAAGACAAGCCTGCCACCAGTAGTGAACAGAAAACACTCCACAGCAGGAAATAAAAGAAACAGAAGGAGAAAAAAATTAAACCTAAGGTTGAAGGCAGTTCATCATAAAGAGTGCCATGTGCAACATGACAGCTGAGGTCAAAATAGGTGCACCTTTGTAACTACATGCTGATGTTCATTCACACATGACAATTTCATCTCATTATTAGCATTGTCTTACAAAATTTCTTTCTGTGTGCATAGAAAGCAGCTAAAAAGGCATCCCACCAAGATAGCATAAAGAAGTTAAAAATAATTAAAAACCCCTATACCAGATGTCACCCTAACTTGTGTTCACTGTTGATTTCCATGAAGCTGTAGGACAGGGAAAATACTGCTATATTGGAACCACTGTCTTTTGGTCATATCCCAACTGTTTTCAGAATGAGATTTTCCTTGATGTGCTTCCAGTTTGAACCCATGAAGTATCTGCTAGAACATTCCCAAAAGGTCTGGAAGGTCAGTGTCCATTCAGCAGAGAGTAGTGGTGTTACACAAACTACAGCCCATCAGCTTCTTGTTTCTAGAAAATCTTACTTATTGAGAGATAAGGAAGAAAGGGAATGGCAGATAAACACAACAATGAACAGAATGGTCTTTAAAATATGTATGTTGAGTATATGTCTGGGAGCTGAGAGCTTTAACTACATTAAGTAGGATATAGAAATGTTAAACTTATTTAACTGTTAGGTGTTTTTCAGTAAACATACTAATCTCATCCATTTCCATTTAATTTAGATTTCTGTTGTGCCTCAAAATGAGTATTTACTGATATAGGAACTTCATTAAAGCAATTCTGGCTAAATTGTCCTCAGCTGTCACAGTTTAGTGCAACATGAAAGGTGTGGCATGGACAATAGGAATGCACACATACAGCTCAGCCCTGGATGTACATACTCCTATTCCACAGGAAGACAGCTGGCACAGGATGCTGTGGATACCAATGTTGTGGTAGTATCTCTGCTAAAAAGCAACTTCTGGATGGGAGTGGGGACACTGATGCAGACCACTAGTAGCACATTTAGCCCTGTTTGGGGAAGAAGAAAACTAGCATGAAAACCCTGGGGAACTGAGGGTAATAACCTGGATGGAAGCTTCACTGAGAAGGGTTTTTTTGTTTGTTTGTTTTTTTAAATTATTTGGGCCTTATGTGTTGAAAAGATGGAGTTTAGCCACAAAAGCAAAATACACTTGGGTGAATATCCTTGTTGTCCAGGGAAAAGACGTGGCTTGTTTGTTTATTTTTTGGTTTTGGGAATGCTTTTTGTGGTATTTATATCTGTTGAATAACCAATCAGTTTCATGTTATCCGGTGTCAAGATTACCTGTAGATAGTTATAAGTACTTGATATTTTCACACTCATAGAAGCACAGAATGGACTAGGTTGAAAGATCATCTATTTCCTTCCCCCCTGCCTTGGCCAGGGACATCTTCCACTAGACCAGGTTGCTCAGAGCCCCATCTCACCTGGTCTTGAACACTTCCAGGGCTGGGGTATCCACAGCTTCTCTGGGAAACCTGTTCCAGTGCCTCACCACCCACAGTCAGGAATTTCTTCCTAATACCTGATCTAAACCTACTCTCTTTCAGTTTGAAGCCATTTTCCTTTTGTCCTGTCACTACGTACACTTTCCATCTCCAATAACTTTCCCTCTGTCCTAGAACCCATCATGAAGCCTGGTCCCAGGCTTCCCAGGAGTTTTCCAACCTCCTCTTGTCTTCAAGATTGTTCAAATACTGCTTTCATTGCCATCAGTCCAACACACTGAAATGGCTACACTTGAGGAATTTTTGTGGCCAGCAAAGACAGGTTCATCAAGTATCAATATAAAATTTAAGTGGTAGGTCTGTGTAATCTTACTTCTGAAATACTAAGAATAAGTATTATTCTTATTATAAACTTAGAATTGTTCTTTTGTCATAAGTGCAGAAAAAGGGAGTTGACGATAAGGTTTTAAGACTGCATATAGGAAGTGCAATAATAAAGCTGCATGAAATCCATGCTGTTCCAAAATAAATTCTGCCCAAAATTAAGATATTTTTTAAAGATGGATAATTTGGTTTTTTGCTTGATATGTGGTTTTGCATTGACTGTCAGTTTTGCATCAAGTGGATGTAATATTCTTGATTCATTTTAAAGTTTTTTTGTGATGGAAAAGATGTAAAAGGGGAGATTTTCAGTCTTCTCACCGTGTATTTCAGAGTTTGCAAGTGACAATATTTGTATCTTCCCAATTAATCCTCAGTGGTACTACTTCAAAGGAAAATGCAGGGAATCCTTTTCATGATTAAAATGAAAGAAAGGGAAGTGAAAAAAAATGGTCCTCAGCAAAAAGTAGGCAGTGTTATGATTAATGAAACATTCTTAAATAAGAAAAACCATTAATGGCCAAACCGTAAGGATTAGTTTTAGGGCCACAATTATTTCTTACCAGTGACTCATAATATGGGATGAAGAGCAGAATATACATTTGCTTGTGTCATAAAATTAATTTAAGATCAAACAATCAAAATGACACTGATAGAATTCAATAGGATTTACACAGATTAGAGAGAAAGAGAGACAAAAAAATTGCTACACAGTGCAAATGCAATACAAGACACTGATGTATTTTATCACTTCAAGTCTAACTAGTGTAGCTTATAAAGTGGTGTCATAGTCCCACATATATTTTTCTAATAAAATTTATATATTTTTATAGCCCTATAGGCTTGCAAAGCTCAATTACATAATGAACAGGCAGTGTCTCTAGTGGAGTTGCTCCATGATGCAATGGTTAGAAGGTGGAATTTATGAAATGCATTGAACAGGGACAATTACAGCATCCTACCCCTTATCATTGTTAATGTGTGCCAACAGGATTCTGCTCCCCAAAACTTGTCACCCATTAATGTTCTGTTGCAGAGAAGGATAAAAAATTAAACAGGTCTCACACACAGGTCCAGCCTCACGTGAGACCTGTCAGCCATGGTGAGGCATATTAAAGTAATGCTGGAGAGGATCAATGATTTTTGGGTTTAAGGAGCTGGAAAGCAAGCCTGTTCCTTCTTTCCCTTTGTGCAGATGTTATTAAAGTTTTCTGGAGGCATCTCCAGGCATTTGCTGATTAGGAGATGAGGAAGAACCTACTTCATTAAACATGGTGAAAGTCTTTCATGGTTCTCTGCTCAAGGAAGCCCTCTCTGTTAGGTATCACTTTGGCAGAAGGACTATTGTTTGGTCTCCTTGCTCTGTTTTCATAGCAGAATATTTGCAGTTATGGAACAAAAACTATTAATGCTACTGTGCAGAATACTTATTAACTTTCTGGTCTTCATCTTGTATTTTTTCAAACGATCAATTCTGGATTGTAATCATTGCATAGAACTTGTTCAGAAAGTGCTTGGAAGTCATTTAAAAGCAAGACACAGTTAGGCCCTGGTCCTATAAACACTTCCAAAGTCAGTGTTCTCTGTGCAAAGTTAAGTGCATGCATACATATTGCTAGGAATAAAACACTGAGGGGAAAATAAGTGTTTAAATCTGACTTGGAAACATCCAGCTTGTCTCTCCTTGCTATTGTTTAACACATTTGTTTAGGTATTTTTTTTTTCTTTTTTCCAAGTAGGCCTTCTGCCTTGAACTCCCAAAGATCAGAGGGCACACATACTTTCAAGAATTTCCTTTTACTAAAAACTGTAAACTCATTTTTTAATCCCATCCCACCACATTTTCTTCTGTAATTTTCTCACTTGGTCTTTCATAGGTCACTGGTGTGACTGCAAGCTAATGATGCATAGACAAAGCTAAAATGGAGCCTGTTGTATGCTTAAAATATTTAATTTACATGCTTTCCTGAATCCATAAAAAGTCTGTAAAGGGGGATTATTGGATTATAATAACCTAGCTATGGTCCTCAAGATTGGGAATTAGTGTATGTGCTATTTTTCCTAATGTATGCAGATATATTTCAAAAAGATAGATTAACTCGGAGGCAATCACTGTGGAAAACATTATTCAGAGGATAAAAGCTCAGTTTTCTTTGGCTCTAAGTGCAGGAGTGAAGAAAGAAGTTAGTTGTGATGTTTCATGTAAGCATGAGGCTGTTCCGAAATTCTTTGTCTGTAATACAGAGAAGGAAGCAACAGGCAATGTGGTGCCTGAAATTACCTTGGAGAACTTCCCTCTGTGTCAAAGTTACTGTATTATCTTGAGACCGTGTGCCAATTTGTAGCCCTCCACTTCCCTTTGTGCTTTCTGGATATTTCTAGGTTGCTAAGTTCACTATTAAACTTACATGAAGTCATCTAAGCCCTACTTACTTCTCTGACATTATGACAGTGGCTTATTGTATTCCACTTTTGTTTCCCTGCTTTTCATGTACTCTCTGTTCTGTGGAGTGGGTGATTTGATGCTTGTAGCCCCTCCTGCCCCCACTTCTTTACTGAAGCTCTTCATGTCACTCTTTCTTGAGCAAGGAAGAGTCCACAGTATTCCCTTAGGACTGCTGCAGGAGGAGAAATGAAGCCCCCAGGTCTGTTAAAAATCTGTTTGCTCAATGCCTGCAGGCAGTGGATGTGGCAGCTCAAGAACTCATGAACTGCAAGAGGGTGAGAAAGAATCCTGGGGTCATGCTGAATGTGTTCAGCTTTCACTGGGAGTGATGGTAAATGTCTGCACTCACAATTTAGTTCTGTATGAATGATTCGCTATTTCTGGTCTTTGTTTTTAAGTGGAGTAGAGAAGCAAGGCACAGTGTATGAAGGAGCTGGACCCCTGAGGCCAAGATAAGGAGCATGGATATACCAGACATCAGAATTGCTGCTTGCCATTACACCTTGAGAAAGAACCCCAAAAAATCTCTAATATCAGGAGACATAAAGTAGTGTCATAGTTTTATGTCAGAGGAAGGAACTACCCAGATTGCAGAGAGAACATCTGGCAATGAACCTTCATCGACAGAGAGTCAAGTAGCGCATTGACCACTATTCCCTGTCCTTTCTGATAACAATTTCCTCTCTGATTGCTTTAAAATATTGAGAACTAGCCTCCAAGCTATTGTGGCTTTGGCTGCATCTTTGTCTGCTTGAGATATTGCCCTCCACAAAGAAGCCCCTAATCTGGACCAATCTTCACATGTTAAATTCTCTGGGACATTTTGGTGGTGTTTTTCGATCCATCTAGCTAAAGATTTCATGGAGGCTTTATCTATAGGATGCCCACGTTGCTGGATAAAACCTTTTAAGCGCCTGTATAAGTCCTCTTTATTTTTTGTTAACCAGGCTCCTATTTTTAGATTTTTAACTTTTAATGTCAGGGTAGTGATGGGGTATGTTAGCGAGGAAGGTCACTGCTCAGCTGCTCACCTCTTTGTCCTGTCTCAAAAGGACGGGTGCAAAAAGTCCCCAGCTGAGCTGAGTGAGACACCAGAGCCAGGAGTCCACTGACCCCCACACTTTTCCAGAGGGAGCAGGTAGTCCTCCAGATGCCAGGAGTCGTCAGGCCTGTCCCATACTGGGCACCGTCTGCGGGTCTGACATTTGGTCAAGACATGTGAAGGCACTTCTGAGGTGCGAGGCAGAAATGGTAATTTATTAAAATGTTTTCCGCCTTTTATAGGGTCCATCTAGAACTTTCCAGAAGGGGGTGGAACGGGGGTGGAGTTAGGGAGGAGCATGAAGAACAAGGGGTTGGAATAACCATATAGAGAATACACTATAATGCAATAAAAAACAATCAATCACAGGGTAGGATTTGAGGCCATGAGGGAAGGAGTTTTCCAGCAACTACAATAGAACATAAGGGGAATTATACATTAACTGCAAAACCGTTAACAAAACCCAAAACCTGAAGTCCATTATAGTGAAAAACAGTCCAGTCCTCGTCAGACACTTGTTCCTCCATCGATGAAGGTTCATTGTCAGACATTGTCTCTCCAATCTTGGTAGCTCCTTCCTCCAACAGTTTTGTATGAAAGGTAGGGAGATGCATGTTCATTAGTGACTTTGCACCAATACTAACACTATACAATACTTGGTCTTCTCTTACAAAGCTAAACAAAAAGGACAGTGATCATGTTTCAGATTCAACGTACGCCAAATGGTATTTGAATGAAAGAATCATTTATCAGTGCTACAAATCTGTTAATGCAAGATAAAAGACAAAGATTCAAGAATGTGATCACATATTATCTTGAAATGCAATTGAATTATCTGTTTTAATCTCATTTTATCATCTCTGTATATTGCTTCGGAAAGCATGCAGTGCAAATATAGTTATGTGCTGGAGTTTTATTACAATGTATTTTCATGTGTAGCTGTGAAAGAAGAGGTCAAGATGAATCAGTTTTACTGCAGTGCCATGTGATGGTCTGCCATGAGTCTCATAAAATCCTGAAGCAGTTTTTATGTTGTTCAGGTTTTTACTGAAGATTAGAAGGAGAAGAAGCTTTGTCATTAACAGCAAAGTGATGAGATGTTTCTCATTTGTGTTTTTCATATTGAGATAGATGTTTCACAGGCTTCTCTACTTATGTAACTCAGTTGCTGTATCTGATCTACGAAATTAATTAACTCTATTCCATCTACGAGGAAAAAAATACATGGATTAATTTAAATCTCATAATAACATGCTTTACAAATAACCAGAAGCAAGAAAAGCAATTGATACTTTTTTTAAGTTAGAGATAAACCATGAGATTCATAACACAGTTCCTAACCTGTTGTAAATTTGCTGTGTGATTACATCTGTACTCAGTCATGAAAAGTAGTGTTACAAACTTTTTCTTTTTTCCTGAGAAATATCCAACTTCTATGCATTTAGGGAGAAAACTCTCTTCATCTTGTTTGGGGAGGGAAAAGAGTCTTCTACAAATATACAAACTCAAACTGCACCACATATCCCTACGCATTGTGCTCTTTTTGGAGAGCAGAGCTGGTCAAGTAGCAGCAACAGCAGCTGAACATTCAGCTGGCAGAAGGGCCCATGGAAAGAGGCTGGTAAACATCTGCTTCTGGTGCCCCCAGCTGTTGCCTTACCTGCAGCAAACTAAAGGCTATTTTCTGTAGGATAGAGTCATCTTTACTTCATTAGCTGAAAATTCTTCAGTATTTTCCTGCAATATTTGAGATCTGGATTTTCAGTAACAACAGGGTCACTCTAACCATGTTCAGTATCAGTTTTTACTTGCAGGACTTCTATATTGGAAATTATTGAGCTTTCCAAATCCACCTAATTTTTGTTTTTCTATAATAGTGCAACTACATAAAGGGGTAATTTTGTTCTAGAACTTAGCTGACAAGTAGGAGGAGAAATTAATGATTTGTGAGGAAAACGCTTTGAATTGAGTAGACTTAGGTAGCCAGCTCAATTTGGATGCTTGATAGCAACCTTTGAAACTTGATGGAAATGTAAAATCAAGTCTCGATGAGGGTGAAGATCTAATCCTCGAAAAGCTTCTCTTTTACTTAAACAACTGAAAGTCTCCTCTTACGATGGAAAGATTTTTAAAAGTACTGAAATTCCATGATGCTTGTGGGTTTGAAATGTGTCTGAGCTTGTTCATCATGCTGGGCAGTAGTAGTGTTTTTTGTTGAGAATTATGTGGTATTGCAAGGTAATATTGTACTATTGTACATTTTGGACGCTGTAGTCAGCAAGCAGAAAGTTACTTTTCAGGGTCTGCAAAAACACAGAATCGAAGTTGTCCTTTATCCTTAGTAGGGTTGAAACAAAATACAAGATAAGAAAGGCAGTAATTAAAGAGGAACCAATGGCATAATATTACTCATGGTGATAGGTAGTTGCATCAGTGGCCATGCTGTTTTCATGGAAAGAGAGATTTACAAGGGAGAATTTTAATGAAGCAATCAGTAGGTTTATGAGAAGCTCCTCCCACTTACAGTGAAAGAGACCCTGAAAGTGATCAGCAAAAATTATTTCCTTAATCTTCTTTTTGTTCATTCTTCCTTCTCATTTTACAGTTTCAGTTAATCTGCAGAATATTCATCGTGACCCACCGGCTGCAGCAGGCGGTGTCTGGGGTGTGTTAACCCAGATGTCTCGTACCTGCACCTGGCAGGGGCCATAGAGGATTTTTGTGTCATGTTAAAAGCCCAATTTGGAAAAGAAAAAAACCATCTTCGTTGTTTTTCTAGCACCACTGTGTAATACCACGGTGGTTCAGTCCTTATCTGTGGCTGCTCTGGATAGCAGCTGATAAAGATGACTGAGGGAACAATTTTTCCTTCTACATCTGGAATGATAAGCTCTGGTTAGTGTGACTAAGTGGGTAACTTCAATGGAATTGCTGTTACATTACCACAGAGAATACCCTGCACTGGAAAATGAGTGAGCTAAATGATCTAATAAGTATTTTTCACCTGTAATTTCTTGCATATAAAGTACTAACCTGAAGCTTTCCCTTCCCTTGCCAGCCAAGATGAAAGCCTTGGTGTTCCTAAAACAAGTAGCAGAAAACCTTGTTTTCCTAGAGGTGAAAGGCTCTTTCTGGCAGAGAGTAAACCTTAACTGCAGCTTTTTTAGAAGTGCTTGTGCCGAGGAGAGAAAACTGCTACATGTTACTTGGTATGGCAGCTGGATATATGGAAGGAAGCTAATTGACAACACTGCTTCAAGCCCTGCAGAAAAAGGTTTTTCCTTTTCCAAAATACAAACATTTCTAGCAAGTTTTGTGTCACCTGGGATTCAATTTCTTTTCTAAATCAAGTGAACTGTGCTACAAGAGTTCAGAGTCAGTTTAAAAGTCAATTTTGTTCCCAACTGCAAATTTCTAACAAGTGTTTATATCAGACTTTCCTGTATCTGAGGATTGTTTCTCACTCTATCCTTGTGTGAGCTTTTCCCCCTCTGCTGATCTTGTAGTGCAAATACTATTTGAGTAGTGACTTACAACTAAAGTCAGGGAGAAAATGGAACTACTTTGAAATCAGTTTTTTTTAAAAAGGGTAAATCTTCTTACCTGATTTTCACAAGTCCCAGGCAAAAGATAACAGAGGACCCAGTCAAAACTAGCTCCAGTGTGTAGTAAATCTGCCCAGGGCACCTGAGGAATCTTTAGTAGAACTTTTCTGTGGCCCTGCCACTTTCTTAAATGTACTTTGCAGCTGCAAAGGGAGTTCCCTTTATTGTTTTTCCCAAGGCTTGAAGATCACTGAGGTCATTGGTGATGTTATATTGCTTCTAATGTATTTTGTTTAGTTGCTTTCTCAAGAGTGTGTACCAGAAAACATATTGTATAAAGTAAATTGAGTATGTAAATAGCCCAGTCAGAGGTGTTTAAAAGTGCTATTGGTAACAAGTTTCAGTAAAATACATAAGTTTTTATAAAAATTAAATCTAATCCTGTCCATTTATTGACAAGTGTTTCTAGTCTTTCACAGTCCAGTCTTGCACATTTCTGTGTAGGGAGTAAGTAACTGTCAGCATAGCAGTCTTTTGAGATATGCTGGCTGCCAAATATTATCCTGGTTGTAAAAATTAAAGAAACCCATGGAAAAACACCAGTCAGGCACAGATCCATTAGGAGGGTAAAACTACCTTTCTGCTTTACATGCAAGGCTACCTCCTTCATGCATGTGTGTATGTATAAATCTATGTGTACATACACATAAGCAGAAAATGTGAATGTTTTGGGTTTTTTTCCCAGAGGAAAAAGGTGCATTCTCCCTGTTCTTGATAAATCTGGATGTAAGGGAAGCTGTTGACAATTAGATACACTGTGCAGCTGTGGAGCCTCTGGCTATTTGAGGCAGCTTTAACCCCTGACTTAACCTGCGGCTGCACAGGGCTCATCCACTTTGTTGAAGGGTATTGAATTAGCCTCTTGTTTTTCCCACTAGCACTCCTTCCTTGGTGCATGAAGAATGAATCCATGTAAAGTCCTACTCAGCTTTCGTCAAAGATGGGGGTCAGGTTTTATTCCATGAGGTTACTGTGTATAAAGGTGGTTATGGTGCATATTTAGTTTTTTGTCTTTTCATATCCCATTAGGGTTCCAACCCTGTTTATCCTCCTCTTCCACTGCAGTGACTTCTTTTATTTCAAATCAGTTGTGCAATCAGATTTACCTGGGTTTTTTTGGTTTTGTTTTTTTCCTATCTGGAACCAAAAGGCCAAAACAGGGTCCTAATTGTCAATGAAGAGGTAAACATGAGAAAACGGCCTGTAGGGGTTATGAACAGGGGAAAATGTAATGACAAACACTGATATGTAGTCAATCTGGTTAATTATAACCAGTCAATCTGGTTATAATATGTTGTATGAACACAGTAAGTAAAGTGTGGAACTGTATTTACTGCGAAGAAGAGCACCTTGACATCATGATGGCTTTTGTTATTATTCACTCACCTGCTTATGGCATGTTCATGCAGTGTTAGGTACATACAGATGTTCAGGAAGATATAGACACCACCTGTTTCACCAAGAACAAAGGAAGACTAAGTTTAGGGCTACAAGAAATTGAGCATTTTTAGAAATGTCTTCTAGATGAATGGGAAATGAACTCAGGAAGATAGTAAATTTGGAAGCTGTATCATAACAGGAGGCATAACAAGGTCATGCAAGGAGCTGACAGAGGAAGGTAACACTGGTAACAGAAAACAAATGTAATGGAACAGAGCAAACACAAGTTGTGAGGCAACCTCTCATGGAAGGAGGGCATGGCTGTTGGACAGGCTGTTGCCGCAGGAAATGATCAGTTAGCTGAGCTCTGTGCTAACCCGGAGTTAATCTTGCACTTGCTTAGGATTTAATATGCGTTGGAAGTTGGATAGATCCAGGAGGCAAATAAAAGAGAAGAGGTGGAGTGGCTGTGCGTCATCAAAGCGTAGAAGATGAGGGGACTGGAGCTGATGTCCTGCAGCAATGACTATGTGTGAGAATCAGATAGCTTTCTGTTTAATGAGTTAGGCATAACTCAGGTCTTTGCTTTCAGCTTGTTAACCAAGTCAGTTCATTCAATCATGGTCAGGTCATTTATGATGCACTGTATATGTTGCTTTCCTTATATTTTTTCCCTTTGTATTTACTAAGTCATTGACTTTTTACAGTTTTCCCTCTCTTTCTAAATGGGATTTTTACTGCCTTTTTTTTTTTTCCTGTCCACATACCACCCACAACTGAAAACTGGGAATAATATGTGATTTTTGTGCTCTTTCCGTGCCAAATTTTACTGTTACATGCAAGAATTATAAAGCAATTAAAAGCAGAGGTTAAAAATATTTCATTTAAACATTAGCCTTGTCTGCTGGGCAGGGCTTGAGTTTTCTTCCTCTAGCTGCACATACTGATTTCCAGTTAACTAAAGAAATTTCATTTGTTAAGCCAAAGCTGTTTGCCTTCTTTATATACACTATGTGTGTATGGATAACACATATATGCATATAATGATGTGCACTTACATTGTGTTCTGTAAGTGTATTAAGCTCTTGACAGAGACATGATTTACACAGATTGCAGGCTCTGGTTTGAATCTCTGTAAAAGGGGGCTCCAACTCCTACAGACCCAGCCTGGGAGCAGGATGTGTCGTTTGCCTCTGTCATCCTTTGCATCCCAAAAGCATTGCTTGGGGCCCACAAGTTACTGGGATGCATATCCCAGCTTCTGGAAATGCTAAAAGGCCATAGATAAGTACTGAATCACAAACTGGAGTAGGACTCTGGCTCCCTGAAAAACTAGGAACTCACAGATGGCATTATTCTTTGCCCTCCCAAACTGCTCTTTTAAGGCTGTGTCTCTTGTAGCTTTGATCTAAAAGAGCTGAAATATTGCAGTAGACTTCAGTAGTCAATGGGGGTTTATTCCAAAGTGCCCATCATGAAAGGGGAAGCCTGAGCAATAATGAGTTCCTGAAGCATTTCAGATACACAGTCCAGGGTTTTTTCATCTTGAGTGTCTCCAAATGATCACAAAAAATTTGGGTGAGTTATTTTTGTGACACTATTCCTAGAGTAACCTGAAAAATTGTCAAGCTGAATAGTCTGCATATGCATGCTTCAATGTTTTTCTCCAAGTTTTCAGTTTCAAAAAGGACAAAAAATGTAAAATAACACTCAAAAATTGCAAACCAGTGAAGAACTAATTTCCAAAAAAATACTGTACTTCCCTCTATGCTTGATCTCCTGTTCACTCCCCAAGCTGATGTATAACACAGTAAATATTTTGCAATTCTATAATGAATTTTCCCCATCTTATTGGTCACAGCCTTAGCTGGCTCTGGTTTAATATAAAAGTGGTTATGCTGATGAGCAGAAGAGTTTGCAGGGAGACATGTGGAATTATTGTACTATCTTTTCAACAGAAAACAGCACTTAGAAATCTTCCTGCTGTGAAGGGACAGCATGGGCAGTAACCCACTACCACGCCAGTAATCATATACCAGGGGGTGGGGAGCAGTCTGTCAGCTCTGGGTATTCAGCTTTTACTTCTGGCTGTTCCTGGTGGTGACGTTCCTGCAGAGTAAATTAGGCATACACAGCTAAGTTGGATGGTTATGATTCTTATCCAGAAGAAGAGTCTTCAGGAAAGCTATGAAAACTGATTGAAAATATATTCTCATTGTACAGTCAATGAGAGGTAAGACTGCTGCTGTGATCTGGTTGTACTACCAGTGACTGCAGGAGCACCCGAGTAAAAATTTTATACAGCTAAAGCACTGCAGGCAAATAATAGCAACAGTCACTCTGCCATGGCTTTCAGTAGTGGTTGGACAAGCTACAGTTTGAGTAGTGGCTTGAAACTTTTGCATGATTTACACAAAGTCTGGGCGTGATTCTTCACTTCTTTGCATGCTACATAGTAGTTTGTGTCTCTGTGATTTCTGAGCATACCAGCCCATCAAGAATCAAGAGCCCTTTTAGGTGGCATTTCCAGCAGGTCTGCTTTCCAATTTGGCAGTTCTAAATAATAATCTCCCTAAAATAAAACTAGAGACAGAAGTGTTCGTAGGTTGTATCACTACCTTTTAAAGTTTGTTGTTGGTTAATGCAGTGTTTGTAGATATCCATGGGTGGCACAGGGAGGGCACAGCTTTGTGAGTATGGCTCTCATGGACTGGCACTTCAGCAATTTGCAAAGATACTCTTGCAATGCAGGAACTTCACTTTAAATTAGTTCTATCCTGCTGATGGAGACCTTTCAGATGCCTCTGCAGTTGTAAGCTATTGTAATCTTGGTCAGAAGATGCTGTGAGACACAGGCCAAAATCCAAAAAGCGGGGCCAAATCTGGAGTTGGCATAATTCAGTATATCATTTAGGAGGCTGAAGTAGGGCTTAACTGATTTAGTTCAGCTGTGTGGTGTGTGCATGTGAAAGTGCTGAAGGCATTTGCTGTAGTAATTATGAGTGATTGCTATCAAATGACAACATGTGGTAACATTTGATTTGTTTTAATTCATTAACATATCCCATCTGACAGCGTAACCTAGCCAAGGAATTAGTAACATAATGACAAAAAAACAGGAACAGAAAACTGAGGGTGAGATATTTTATTGTCTGCTTGAGCAGCAGTAGAGAGGGATTACAAACAGGTCTTCAGAGAAGCTCTATGCTTTCCGGAGTTTTCCAAAGCATGGGATAACTAAACAGTCTGGGCAACAATGCAAAGGCATTTCAGAGGGCTGCTGTTGAGAAGGAAAAGGAAGGGGATCTGTTTCCTCAACAGCAATGCTTTCTCCTCAGGGTCACACAACATAAGCAATCCTTCTGCTTTTCTAAAAGGCTGTTTTATAAATTGAAGGGACTGAAAAGAAAGCTTCCTGTGCTTCCCTAGTAATTTCCTACTAGAAGAAGAGCTGCTGATAGTCTGTAAATTCTGAGGAGGTTCTTCCCACTTGGCACTTGGTTGCTGTTTTGTCACCCAGCACACATGCCTGTTACATTTACCTTCTCTTTTCAGGCTGTTTTATGGTGCTTTCCATACTGTACTTCTTATTTTTTTACCGTGCTTACTAATTTATACTCCTTCATTTAAACTATTCTTGTTACCTACAATTGTCTTTAAATGAACTGCGATGAGATATTGATGATTTATGAATTAAACTGAATGAAAATTAATTTTATTTGGTCAATTAAAAAGAATGAAACCGAGACATTGTTAGCAATGGCAAAAAATAAAGGCCAAAATCAGGTTTCTGTAGTGAATAATGTAAAAAAAATGTCTAAATGGAATTCTAAAGGTTATTGTAAGGTCAAATCAGACTGCTGTGTGGGTACAAGCATTTTATGTAAATATGCAATTAGGATGTGTAGAACACTGATCAAACATTGTGACTGCAGAGGATATATATTTTTTAACTCTGAGATTAATAACCACATTATTGCTTACATTAAATCTGGTTTATACCATTACTTCCAGTGGTCAGACTGAAAAAAATAATCACTTAATCTCTCTGTGTCTGAGTTAAATTCTTAAATGAAAACAATAATTGGGGATTCCTGCTGCTTCTACTACTTTTGTTTCAGATTACTGGTTTTGAAAGTAGATGTCCAGTTGTTTACCAGCAGTTTCTTTCAGACTTTCATTTGTAAATCCCTGACAAATGTTGAATTTCATGTGCACAGGCTGACTGTGCAGTGCATCTAAGGCATACCAGACTCTGAAATAATTGATGAAAATGTGAAAATGTGGCAGATGTTTGTCCAATCCTTTGTCTGCCTTGTCTATTTCAAGTAGTTTCCTGTGGATGTTGCATATTACGTGTCTGCACAATAACTACCATAGTGGGTGACTATACTATAAACCCTACTGGTGCAATATTTCCTAAAAGTAATTATTTTTCAGTTGTTACCATTTTCCTTCTAGTAATGTAGCACAAACCTGGACAGATAAGCCAACATCAAACTTTTCTGAGTCTTAAGATTATGTATGGTTGCAGATTATAGATATGGGCTGTGTAAAAATGGTAACTGGAACCTCTCCAGCCACCAACCTCATACACAATCCTGAATTTTTGAATCCCTAATAGATATTATGTACTGACATGCTCTCCAGGTACTGAGTTTGACAGAGCTAATAATACTATTTATATGTATAATTATTGAAATTACCTATACTCTTTTGGTTTAATGGTGTTCAGTAAATTGGCATGCATAATTTATACATCGCTGCTGTCAACCATCAATCCAAAGGTGAGACAGCAACATATAAACTGAATGACAGAATAAAGTGTTTATGAGTTTATTCAGGACAAGATCACCATAAACTATGACACTGGAAATTTTCATATAAGTTTTTCAGTATTTGTATGAAATAGAATGCTGTCTATGGGATTTCATTTGTTGCTTTACTGTAAAACCTCTTCAATAAACAATTTGGGAGACAACAACTACAGCACTCTTCTAAAAAACCCTGGGGACAGGATTTATTGTGGAAGTCAGTGTTACCATTTCTGTTTCAATTTTTGCTATGGCTTAATTTCAGCCCCTTATTGAAATGTCAGTCATTTAATAATGAAATGGAATCCTAAAAATGTACAAATGGATACACCTTTGAGGCTTAATCAAGAGATACAGTAGGCAAACCAAATTCAACCATTATCATGATAATTTGGAATAATAATTAAGACTTTCCAAGCCTACATTTAGAAAAGAAATGCTTAAAATAACTATTGTCTTCACACATCTGAATATGCATCTATGTGCTTGAAATTGCTTTAACAAGCATGATATTAATCAAAATGGCAGGGTACATTCCAGAGGACTCACATGGCCTGATCTCATTACACAGACTTGCTACACAGTGCTGTTGGGTTTGTTTTCATTTTTGAGAATGCAGTAAACAGCTAATAATTTGAGATATTCTGAATTTCTTTTGAAAGGTGCCAAGTGCTGAAAGAAATGATTAACATGAAATGAGGAAAGCTATGAATAGAATGCAAAGGGAAACTGCTGAGTTATTTTTGGCACTCACTAATGAATAAATGGATTGTTTTCAATGTCTGTCAATGAGTACAAGTTAACATGCGCTGTGAGTTGAAACATACTGCCTCATTTTCAGTTGTTTTGAACCAAACCTATTAAAATAAATAACAACTACAAATTTAATGAATTTAAAAAAAAAATTTAATTCTCATAGATGCTAAAATTCATGCTTCTCATAGAAGCCAATGATCTATTGTACTGAATCAGATAAAGAGATTTTAATTAAAAATATACTTTGATCTTCTAAGTGACTTTCTGTGACTGAACACTAGGTCATGAATAGGGGCTACTTATCAAATTGAACTTCAGTAGAACTTTCTCATGATTTCAAAATAGCTCTTTGGCCACAAGTTATGCCAGCAAAATAGTTTTCTTTCATGATGTTCATTTAAATCATTGAGAAATCCCACAAATGGTTATTAACCTGAGGAGGGACATTCAAAGGCTGTGTAAAAAGTAAAGTTATCAGTCCACATGTGAAAACAATGAGGGTACAAATGCATTTAGGATCAAGGTTGTGATGCCACATCAAGTAAGTATGGTGAGGATAATGCTTACCTACTAAGCAATCTGGATAAAGCATTGTATTTCATACCAATGCCAGCATTCTACTTTGAAGAGCAGCTTGGACAAGACTTCCTGAAGTCCCTTCCACTTAAGGTTATTCTGTGGGCCTATACTTGAAAACTATAAATGCAGTTCACATGTTTTAAGTGGAAATAGCTACTGACTAGCATATTATGAATGTTTTTCAGATGTTTACCAAGTCTGGTTTCTTATATCTTGATAATCTACTGATAAAATTTAATTTACTAGGCCATATCAGATATTTTAAAAAACCAGTAAATAGTACATATACATGTATATAATGCATATATATATGCATGCTTTCTGTTGAATTTCACCCCATAACTTAAGAATTCAAGAATGTAGTTGTCTATACCCAAACTAACCATTCTCTGCTTATTTTATAGTCAGAAGAGAGTGACAGTCACTTTTACTGCATTAAATGTCTGGCCACTTGCTGATGTGGTTCCTCGTTCTCTGGACCAATTTCTCCAGACAGGTCTGTTTCTCTTGACTGAATATGATATAAATATGGGTTTATATGACCATCTCACATGTTAAAGCCCACCATATAGACCCTGTGGACCCTCCTCAGACTGGACCACCAGGCAAAAATGTCATGCACACAACTCGTGCTGACAAAAGAACATATTAGCAGCCAAGTTCATGGCCTCTTGTTGTGCCTCTAAGGTATTTCATGGAGTTTGTGTGAGTGATAGAAGAAGAGACAGATTTATGTGCTAATTGGCTAATAGTAAAAGAAAGGGTCAAGGGTTTATCTGAATTCTGTTGAAAAGCATATTTAAAGTTACTACAGAGTCCAGCAATGTCATTTGTAAGTAAAACTCTGTAACCTAGGCCATGTGATGTAGCTGCTGTCAAATCCAAATATGTCAACCAGATTCTACCTCCAAAGATCCTTCAGATGCACCGATTTCAAAACCAGGATTTTGTGTGTTCCTGTTTTGGGGAAAAGTGTAAGGACAAAACATAAACTTTGTGACATTTATCTCTTATATCCAAAGACACGCCTAAAACGCTTTTAAAGGTAATTTGAACATGGCATAAAACCTTGTTAAAATGAGAAAGACTATGGTCAGGTAGTCACTTCAAGAAAGGTGGTGTTAGGGTGCAGGGCAGTGCCACAGCCTGGCCATCCCCAGGCACCTGGCCATGGGATGGAGATGAAGTTGGGGTCAGGGTAGGGTGGTGTCTGGTTTATCTGACTCAGTGCTGGACAGGGTGCCGGGAATGGAGTTTCCTGCATTCCCATTTGTGCTTATTGCCTGTCATGCTGTCTCTGGGCTCCACTGACAAAGGCCTGGCTGCCTCTTCCTTGCTCCTTCCATCAAGTGTATGTACATATGGGTCAGACCCCTGAGCCTTCTCTGCTCCAGGCTGGACATTCCCAGCTCTCTCAGCCTCTCCTCACAGGTCAGGTGCTCCAGTTCTTAATCATCTTTCTAGCCCTTCCCTGGACTCTCTCCAGTATGTACATGTCTTGCTTGTACTGGGGAGCCCAGCACTGATCGCAGCACTCTGGGTGCAGTCTCAACATTATAGTGTAAGTCATGTGTAGAAAAGTCTCCATTCAATGATTTCACCTGAGAAAGAAAGAAATACATAGAGGGCTAAATGGAAATTTTCTCCAAACAAACCTGTTTTGGAGGGAGTAGCTCTATTATTGGAAATTCGCCAGCATGTGTAAGACTACCTCACTATGTCAGTTCTCTTAAGCAAGAAAATATGCATCAGGAAACATGCAGAATGTACAAGTGCAGGTCTTAACCAGCCAGGAGGAGGAGAAATCATCATTTTTGGCTGTATTTCTGATATTTTTCAGAACTTACTTGCTTCTCAAGACCTCAGAATTTCTAAATGGGTCAATAAGGTTTTCTGCTCAGCTTTTGGGCATTTTTGTTTGGGTTTTTTGTTGTTGTTTTGGTTTTTTGTTTGGTTTTTTGTGTTTGTGTTGTTTGTTTTTGGTTTGTTTTGTTTTTATTTTGTTTGGGGTTTTTTTTCTTTTTAATAATGATAAATCTGAAAAGTTATTCATAATGTTTACTCTTAGAATTGGAGAGTAAACCACATATAAAAAGAGAACACAGATCTTCCACTAGGTGAAGTCTTGGCCTTTCTTCCACTTCTCACCCCAAACTGCTGCCCTCTGTGGCACCCTGGGTGAGGCTTTAGGAAATCTGTGCATTCTTATTGTTGAGGATACACCCAGTGCAGGGAGCTCGGGATGCTGCTGCAGGCTGAGCTCCAGTGGGAAACCCCAAGAGGAAGGCCATGAACTCTTTGTCTAACAAATGGCACAGAGACCTGTGCCACAGCCAAGTGAGGGGACAGTCAGAGACATGGCAGGGGCCAAGGGCCCAGGAGGAACAGCAACACTTTGATGCACTTGGACTGTGAGGGGATAAAAGCCCAGAAGATCCTTTGTTCCCTCCTCAGAAGGCACCAGCTTAGGCTGTTTGTGTGTTACTGCACCGTGAATAAATGGCTTTAAGGAATGAGACATCTGAGACTCTGCTTTGGGAAACTTGGTCTGGCTGTGTGAGGTGGGTGTGCAGGGAGCCAGGTCACTGGAGCTGCTGCTGTGAAGGGGCTTCTGTCCCAGCAGTGACAGTGTGTGGTGGTGGGAGTGTGACTGCCAGAGAGGCTCCTGAATGGTTTCCTTAGCAGTGTTGAAAAGCAGCTGGAACTCTGCCAGCAGTATTGATTCCTCAAGGTATGCTGATACCTCAGGTAGAAGCTGTGCTGGCCGTGTTAGCGTTTTAATGTCCGCATAAAAATGAGGCTGAACTGGAACAGGAATATAACACATTTCCGTTTTATGACTGCTCTGCTCTGCCCTTTCCATTGTAAGTATCCTCCTCTCAGCAACCAACTGGAGTGTCAATGTCAAAGCCAGGCTGACAAGACCTCTAGTCCCTGCTGCCCTTCAAAATGTAAAGGGTTCGCCAGGTGTGTGGTGCATGATGAAAGGGTTCCCTTCCTCATATCAGCAAAGCAAGAAATTGTCTTGTCCTTTGAAATTCCTTTTGTTACTTCCAAGTTTTACCTCTCTCAGGTACTGGAAGCACCATGCCCTTCTGGAATATCTGTAGGTATCCAAAGGGAGCACTGCCCTCTAAAGGTCGAAGGTGAGATGGAAGGCAGCTTTCCCTCGACCTTGGGAGGACTTTTCAGGGTTACCTTTGTAAAGGCGTTTTAGGTGTTAGACAACAACTAAGCTTGAAGTCGGAACGCCTTGTAGCAGCGTGGTGTAAACGTGCCAGGTTTATGATCAGAATGATTGATAACAATACAGAAATAATACACAAAATTAGTAGTGGTAGGAACATAACATAGTATTAAATTAATAGTCTGTAGGCACATGTAGGGTTTGCTTTTTATTTTAATTATTTCTTTTTAAAAGAAAAAAAAAAAAGAAAAGAAAGTAGTAAATACGTGATATTTTCTGTAGCTGTTACCCCAGTGTTTAGGGGGTTTTGTTTGCTGTTTGGTTGGCTGTTTTTTTGGTGTTTTTTTAATAACACATATCTTCAGTTTTAAATCCTAAAACCCCCCAATCCTTCCATAGTTTACAACAAGCAAATGCAGGGGGGGAAAGTCGATATGGATTACTAAGACACTTAGAAGTTAGCATTTGAAATTAAAACAACAAAAAAATGATGTGAGACCCTGAAATTTGAACTGCTACATTTTTTGTGTATCAGTGTCAATTGATAGTAGGGTGGGTAGGTTTGCAGGGCTTCACTACATTTCTGTAATGAATTATGCATTGGAAAATCTTCCTCTAAATAATCCAGTAAAAGAAGTAAAAAATAGGGGTTTTGTGTTTCAGTTGGAAAAATGTTGCTCTGATTCAAAATCACCTGCTGGGTTGATAAAGCCACATTTTCTAGGAAAACATTTTCATTCTTAAACTAAGGATATATTCTTGGATGTGAACCAGGTATCTGAACAAAAGAAATTGGATAGAATCTCAAATTGTTTTGGGAAGATATGCTCAATAAAATATAAATAAAATAAAGACAAGAATTATTATAGCAAGACTGGAAAAAAGAAAACTGGCAGTAATTTCCAGTCCTACTTACATACCTAGAATAAAATACAAAGCAGACTTCTTGTGAAAAAGCTAAGGGCTATTTCTCATGTTTACAGTGTAAAATTCTATAATACAAAAATGGAGAATTTTAAAAAACAAGGTAAAAAATATTGCTTGCATCATTCTTGGGCCACAGAAATGATCTTTAGCATTAAAACTGAGCTAATTTTCACACTTCTCCAGCATCTCTCTCTCAACACGTTAGGATTAACCCTGTTAGTCCTAATCCTTACTAGAAAAATCTTCTACGAGCTACCATCCCTTAGGAGGTGTCCTCTGTTCCTGAAACCATGCTGAGAGCAAGGAGGGTCAGGGAAAGGAGTCAAGTGTACCTTCTGCCATAAAAGTAATGCTGCCCTAAATTTGGGCAGGGCATATCTGCCAGGGAGAGGGAAAGAGAAGAGAAAGATGATTTGGTTGCAGCAAGGCCAGGCAGAGCAGGAGACCAGGGTCATCAGTGTGGTGGTATCGTCTGCATCTGCTAGTATTCTGTAGGCTGGTGTTGGCAGGATTTGGAAATTTAGAAATTAATATGATTTAGAAATTACAGTATGGCCATGGTGTTGGTATGCTGGATGTGACAAGGGGAGTCACTCAAAATTCATCTGAGGATTTCTCTGAAGAGGAAGTTCCCATGGTGAGTCAAAATGGATTTAGAATAAGTGTGTGCAGCCAGAATATCATAAAACCATTTCAGCACCAAGAAGGATCAGGTCCAAAGAATTAGATTCTTATCAGGTGCTGCCTTGTGGAAGATTGAACAAATGACACTCAGGTGAATGGACTGATAAAGGAGAAAGGAATTACTTTTTATCTGTGAGGAAACTAAGATAATACCAGTCCAGGTCTTGCCAGAGTTAGATTCATCTGCGCTGAACTTCTCATACAGCCCTCAAGCTGAGCATTAGAGTAGCAAAGCTGAGATTTTTCTCCCACACTGAACACGGTTTTTTAGGATGTGAGAGGTTTTCACACCTATCCACATTACTTCAGTGCAGGAAACTGTCAGGCCCCACCTTTCTGTCCACAAAGGAAATATTTAGAATCATGTTTGAAGTGAAGCCATGTGCAGTTTAATTTTTGGCCAGTAGTTTAAAGGGCAGTTTTTAGTTGCAGCTGCTCTGTATATGGGGAGGCAAAATAATAAAGCTGTATTTTAATGTGTTTGGAAAAACTCTGAAAAGGAATCTGGAATGAGAAAAGGAACATTTTGTAGGGAAACTACCGCAGTTAAGTTTAGTATGGCTACCACTAGCATATAAGGGTGTTTTTCACCAGTTTTCTGTTATTAAATATTTTCTATTCGTATTAGTTGCTGTTAGTAAATATTGCTGACATGGTCTTCCTTTTTTTCTTTTTCTTTTTTTTTTTTTTTTTTTTTTTTTTTTTTTTTTAGCTATAGATTCTTTCTCCCTCTCTCTCACTCCCCCTCTGTGCCTCCCTTCTTCTGTGGGATTAGGCACAGAAAGTCTATTTTCAGGTCAAAGTGGTTAATTTTATGTTGGTTGATTTTACCAAATGTAAGTTGTGGTAACCATCAGTAAAAGTGTCAAACAAAACCTCTGGGTTTTTTTGGGGTTTGTTTGATTGTTTTTCTGTACTACTACTTTCTAATATTGTAGTATTAGAACCTCTGTTTTTTAATCTTCTCTAAAACTTATATAGAAAAAGAACCAAAAACTACCCATATAAACATGCTAAAAGTGGTTAAGATTTTGGAGTATTTTCTTGGCAGAACATTTTCTTAAAGTAATAAACCTGTGAGGTAGGATGGTAGTAATTTCTGCCCTTTTCTGTCTGCTCTGTGTGATATTTGCATTCTTAACATTGTCTGCTGAACTGCCCATACCTTTCTAATATATGAAACCTGGCTCTACAGTAGTGTTCTGTATTGCATTAGATTTAATAAATAAGGGTAGAGTGGTGAAGCACAGATTTCCTGGCAGCTATACGCAAGAAAACAGGGATTTGAGATAATCCCTGAGAAATATTTAACACAGAAATGTGGTTTTCACTGCTGGAATAGTGATAGTAAGACAGGGATTTCTGTCGTTTGCTTTCTGTAGAGAATATTGCTTTCAGTAACCTTCATCAAATTTCATTTGACTTCCACATTAATAATGTATTCATAACCTCACATACTTGCTCGTGTCTTCCTGGAAAGGAGACTCATCCTTGTGGCAAAGATCTTCAAACAGTGTAAGTTCACAGAGCTTCACTAAAACCAATTGAGTTACACTGTCAATACACTGACCCTTTTTCCAATGTTCAAAAGAGTATTTAGTTTTTTTCTTCAGTGAAAATTCTTGGGAATACCTATTTGACTGTAAGGACCTTGCTCTTCCTGAGTGATTTACAGTGATTTTCTTATAGTATGCAGTGATTTCTAGGAGCCTGCCTGCAGCTAATTTTAATGAGAACTGTGGCTAAATCAATGTGCTCTGTTTCAAATAAGCATATCTACTGAGTCTTTCAATGTGTTCTGGATTTTTTTTGATATGGCTTTCTATCAATATGAAATGTGTATCTCCATTAACTACTCCCCGATTATGTTTAAAGCAGAATAAATGACAGGAAATCAAAAGTTATTTATATTTTCAGTCTAAGAACCAATTACTTAATCTAAGGACCAACACAATAAACAGGTAATCTTATGCCGACCAGATGTTTTTCTGGAATTTGAGATACTGGACCAGAAATACTTATACCCCTTCCTTATCTTGGATCCAAGAATATTTGCTATAATCTATTACTATATCCTTCAAGTAACTTCAAAGCCTTACAGAAGCCCTCCATGCGATGAAGGACTTCTTTATTTGCTTTTTCAGTTAATGTGGTTGCACATAAACCACATAAAAAGTAGAAATTTAAAATACAGTTGTGCAAATACTTATAAAGCTAACACATTTTGAGTCCTGCTGCAATATTGAATCCCATTCTGCTAGTCAGCAGTTTGACAGCTGTCTTAGAAACAGCCACAAAATTACAGTTCCTACCGGTGAGGTTTTGAGTGTTTATCTGGATACCACTGGTGCACTACCCCAGATTGTGCTTGGTCTATTACTTGGTTGTTTTAAAGGAGTGTACATACAATCCTTCTGGCTATGGAATATTCCTTTCTCTTCTGTTGTAAATCTCACTGCTTTTTCACTGATTCTTTCTTTCTTTCTTTCTTCCTTTCTTCCTTTCTTCCTTTCTTCCTTTCTTTCTTTCTTCCTTTCTTCCTTTCTTTCTTTCTTTCTTTCTTTCTTTCTTTCTTTCTTTCTTTCTTTCTTTCTTTCTTTCTTTCTTTCTTTCTTTCTTTC